>CAJNDS010001112.1:456471-623971 GCA_905221605.1 Symbiodinium natans
CCACGGAACCACCACCACGAGACCACCACCGCGGACCACCGACCACCGCCACCCGGCCACCACCATGGGACCACCACCACGGGACCACCACGACGGCCACCGGGGACCACCACCACCACCACCACCACGGACACCGCCACCACCACGACAGACCACCACTACCAAAGGAGCACCACCACCACGGGACCACCACCACGCTGTGGGACCACCACGACGAACACCACGGGACCACGGACCACCACCACGGGACCACCACCACGGGCATTCGGGAAAACCCCCCAAAACCCCAGCCTCTCAGCCCCAACCCCTCAGCACCCCAAAACCACCCACCCCCCACCACACCCGACAGAACCCAAACCATTGCAGCAAAAGCAAAAAACAAAACCCCTCCAAAACACGACAAAACTCCGGACACAAACCCTATACAATTTCTATTAAACCCCAAAACCCTACACCGTAAAGCGTAAAACCCTGAACCCGGGGCATCCCGAAAATTCCCGGAATTTAAATTCCTAGGATTTTTCGAGAGCTGTTGCTGATATGTGATCGTGAGGCCGAACCCCCTTGAACAGCTGGCGGGCGGCGACCGTCATCGGAACTACCCTGGACCAAGAGATTTCCTTGAAGATTTCCTTGAAGGTGAAGGGGCACCCACGTCATCACTGTTACGCTGGAACCTTACATCCAACCCGGCAAGCCCAAACCTCAATCCGGACAATTCCTAAAATTCCGGGAATTTTCAGCTCCGGGTGATTCCCAAAATTCCCAGGATTTTGAAACAAAAAGTGTTAAAGTTCCCGGAATTTTCAGGATCCCCCTGCAAGGCCCTCACAAGCAGCCAAATGGACCGGAAGAGGAGGCGGGGCATCCGACGGGGCGGCCGCAGAGCGAAAATAGGGGTCGAACCCGTAGCCTTTTATGGGGATATTATGGGGATATATGCTGAATCCTTCATCCGAAAATAGACGCTAGATTGGCGCTAGCATCGCTCTAGCAAATATGAAGGGAAATTGTTTGCGATGGCCGTTGCCCATCCAAAATAATAAAATAGTACTAACACAGCTGATCTGAAATATGGCCAACCTGGAAGAGCAAGGGGCACTACTCGCTCGAGCTCAAGTAGCTCCAATAGTTCCGATGACGATGCCTGAGTCTTAAAATGGCGGCGCTAGTATATTTTACGGAACCGCTATGCTACACTAATCTCCAAAGCATTTCTTTTGCGAGGTTGCACTGTACCTCTGTCATTTATTAATGGTGGTTGTATTCGTTGTGGGCCGCAACCAACCCGATATCAATCGATCTCTATTAATCAAATTGTATCCCTATATCCTTTCCTTGTACGAAAATTCGGATGTATCAAGCCCTGATTTTTTCCTCCGAAAACAATGGCAAGCTCTCCCTCTGCAGGTAACCGCAAGGTCTATTCCAGCACAACAGGCGCCATCTCATCGTTGAATGCAGCTTCCTTGCCAACACCAAAGAGCCTAGGATGGCCCTCAAACCATTAAAGTGTAAGGTTTAGGGAAATCTGATCCTCTTCAACCCAATAAGGGAAAATGCAAAATATCCCAAGAGCCTACTTGGAAGCAGATCTCGGTAGAGGAATGGGCCGAAAGCTTCGGTCGCCAATTTCTCGAAGAAGTACTTCACTGACTCGCAGCAGTGGCTGAACGGAGGCGATCTAGACGCTGGCTCATGGCCAACGGCTTGAAGAAGTCCTTGGTAGTCCAACAAACATCTTATAACAAGGGCAACCTTTCTTGGCATGGTTACTTCATAAGGGAACCTTGAACCAAAAAAACAGGAACAGGATACCCTAAACCCTAAACCCTATCAAGCCTATCAAGCCTATCAAGCCTATCAAGCCTATCAAGCCTATCAAGCCTATCAAGCCTATCAAGCCTCTATAAAGCCTATAAAGCCTATAAAGCCTATAAAGCCTATAAAGCCTATAAAGCCTATAAAGCCTATAAAGCCTATAAAGCCTATAAAGCCTAAAGCCTAAAGCCTAAACCCGAACCCCTGGGACACCAAGAGTCCTCTCCCAACTCCGCCTGCAGAAGCCCCACCGCCTCACCAAAAGGCTGCGGACTTGCCTGGATGGTGGCTTGCACGCTCCTAAGATGGCCTTAAAAACCCTCTGAACACTGTTTCTGAATATTGGGGTTTAGGGTTTAGGGTTTAGGGTTTAGGGCCTAGGGTTTAGGGGATCCTCTTAAACCCAACAAAGGGGAATATGAAATGTCCCAAGGGCGTACCGAGGCTCTTTGCAGCACCGGCCCATTTGCGTTGCAGCTGCGCAGCAGAAGCCACGGCCTGCGTGATGGGGGCCTCGGGAATCCTTGGTCGCCCAGTAACCATATTGCAATAAGGGCACCCTTGGGTTTAGGGTTTAAAGAAATTGTGTAGGGTTTGAGTCCCAATAATAACGTTTTGACCGAAAGTTTTGACCGATTTTTTTTTGGGAGGGAGGGAGGGGGTGGGAGGGGGGCGGGGAGTGAGGGGGGAAGAGGGAGGGGCTTCCCAAACCTTTTGAAGGCCTCCCGGAGACTTTTTTGGGCCTCCCGGTGCCTTGACCTTTTGGAGCTTTTTTGGAGGCCTTTTGCCTTTTGGGGCCTCGCCTCCTGGGCTCCGGGGCTTTTTGGGGTTTAAGTAAATTGAGCATTTGGTCTCCCAGACGCTTTGGAATAATTTACTTAAGCTCTGTTGGTCAGCTGTTTAGACAAATATTTTGGGGAAACCCAGAACCCCGTTGTCCAAAGTTCGTTTTTATGCAGAAACTAACTTACCCCGTAGACCAAAGTTTGCTTTCTATGCAGAAACTAACTTGCGTCTGCCCTATCTGCCAAAAAGTGTACACTTTCAGTTCTACAGGGGCCCCAAAAAAGTGTAAAGTGTGCTCACTCAGCTACTAAGAGACTTGATAAGGAAACCCAGAACCAAAAAAAAAAGGGTAAAGGGGACCACTGGGCTATCCAAGAATCTCTGCAGTCAAAGCCTCTATAAATGGCCAAAGCGCCGAGCTCCTCAGGGGGGCCACGCCAGGTTTCCGCTCAAGGCCATGTTTGTGCAACCAGTCCTGCATCGTTGTAGCCCCCAAGCCTTTGGGGTTTTCGGGTTTGGGGTTTAGGGCTTGGGGTTTAGGGTTTGGGGTTTAGGGTTTAGGGTTGAGGGTTTGGGCTTCAGGGTTTAGGGTTTAGGGGTTGGTTGGGGTACGATGAAACATGGTCATTTTTGTTCCTTTTAGGGTTTAAGTATTCATAAACCCTGAACCCTGAACCCTGAACCCTGAACCCTAAACCCTAAACCCTAACCCCAAAACCCTAAACCCTGTAAAAATGATGTTGAACACTGACCCAGAGTCGGCGAAGCGCTTGCCGACCGACCAGGCATCCGGGAAGCTGCCAAGCCATGTCCTCGAGCGCCCGATGGCTTTGGCCACTGGCTGCCTCGGCCCAGGGTTTAGGGTTTAGGGTTTAGGGTTTAGGGTTTAGGGTTTAGGGTCCAGGAGGGAATATAAAGGGTACCCTTTTTGGTTTAAAGGGGATTCTAAGGGAACCCCAGCCCAAAAAAAAAGGAAATAAGGGCCTACTCCGTGTCCTAGCAGCTTTTCTCCATGCGAGACCGGCTGGGTCATCGCCTGCGCGAAGAGCGGGTTCTGCTCGGCCAGATGATCCAAACTCTCGGCCCAGAGGAGGCTCGAGCTTGTAAGGCTGTCGTAATTCCTAGTTCATGGTTGTGATGGTATGAAGAAACTTGAATTTCTATTCCTTATTGGGTTGAAGTACCCTTAAGAATGTAAAGTGTTCCCCAACTATGACGAAGACTCACCCCCGAGTTCGCTTCCCAGATACGTGTGGTGATTGCTAGCAGGCCTCCATTCTGGAGAGCCACGACGGCACTTACAAAACCCATGCCGTCCCCACACCAGCCGAATTCGGCCTGCAGCGCCAAGACGCACGTGATGTCGGCAGCCTCAATGCCTGCTATCTGCTGCCACGGTATCCACGACATCAGCATGTCCTTCTCCATTGGCAGATGATGCGTGTCATGCTCGTCACTGAGCATTCCGGGGGACTTTTCCCGGATCTCAGCCAATCCCTTCCTGCAGCAGCTGTCGATGTCATCCCAAATGTCCGGGCTTGACCCATCGAAAACATAACCCCCCAACTCGCGCATGAGGAACACCGGGCAACCGTTCCTTACTTCTCCAACAGCCAAGGGAAAAAAGTTAAACTGCATTCCTACTAAATAAGGAAACCCCAAAAACTTAAAGTTCAACCCCTAAACCCTAAACCCTAAACCCTAAACCCTAAACCCTAAACCCTAAACCCTAAACCCTAAACCCTAAACCCCGCAAGGTTCTTAGGCAAACCCCGCAGCGCCAGGGCCAATGCCTTCGGCTCCTTCGGAGCCGTGAGCTCCCAGACAGCGAGGGGCTGCCGGGTCAGGGTCACCTCAGCCTCGCCCAGGATGTCCTTTAGGGTTTAGGGTTTAGGGTTTAGGGTTTAGGGTTTAGTGTTTAGGGTTTAGGGGCCCCAGGATGTCCTCTCCCAGAGCCTCGGCATCCTCGAGAATCCGGCTCCCCAAAGCCAGGGTTTGCGTGGAGACCAGCTCCTAGGATGGCCCTTACAACCCTCGGAAAAATATTCCTGAACATGGGTTTAGGGTTTAGGGTTTAGGGTTTAGGGTTTAGGGTTTAGGGTAAAGGGTTCAGGTTTCAGGAATATGATCCTCTTGAACCCAATAAGGGGGAACAAAAATGCGCCAAGGGCCTATTGAGGCTCGCGCCAGCCTGTCTCCGCTTCAATGGCCTCCTTCAGCTGCCTCCCTGTCCAGGTGGGCTCACCTATACTCCCCTTAGGGTTTAGGGTTTAGGGTTTAGGGTTTAGGGTTTAGGGTTTAGGGTTTAGGGTTAATGGTTAGGGTTTAGGGTTTAAGGTTTGAGGACCAAACAAAAATACGATTTCTAATATCCTCTTGGGTCGTATATAAACAAAAATAAAGAAATAATTCCCACGGGGGATAGAGTCACAGGGAATGGAGCAGAGATGCCCGTCGAGGCTGTTCACGCGGAGGGTCACGGTCATGGCAGCTGGAGGCCGTAAAGTTTAGGGGGCTTATTGGGGTGATCCTAGAGAATAGTTGGCTACAGTGGACCACCGTCGAGGAACGAAGAGTGCACCATCGTGTATACTTGACAGTGTGTTGCCGTATGTTCTCAGAGACTTTAGGCTAGTCTCTACCACAAGCCTGTAGCAGACCAGTGCGTTCGGAAGCAAAATTGTCGCGTGTGGCAAGGCCGCGGGATGGCAAGGTTGCCCAGCTTGGCATGACGGGGTTTGACCAACTGGGCTTGCGACCTTTGGGGCGCGGCCGCAGTCGCAGAAGGCTGTCTACCTAGTGACTACTTAGGATGCTTAGTAACCCAATTCTTACTGTACTTATCACCCAAGTATAACCCGATTGGGGTACTTAAGGGGCTTAGAAGTGGGTTAGGACTGCACTTGTAACTGGTTCCCCTGAACCTCCAAGTAGAGTCCAACAGACGTGTCGCAACGAAGCAGTGTAGGTGATCTGCGATGCGGAACGAAGCACGATGAGGCAGCTGTGGCAAAGTCATGAAGCCTGCAAGCGGCATCCCGTAGCCGCTGTAGGCGAATTCACCTTTGCCCCTTGTCCATCTAGCACTGCTACTATCAAGCGCACCACGGAGAGTTCATGGAGCGCCTGCGAATCAGTGCACGTGGCGCTTCGACAAACCCTAAACCCTAAACCCTAAACCGTAAAGCCTAAAGCCTAAACCCTAAAGCCTAAAGCCCAAAGCCTAAAAGCCTAAAGCCTAAAGCCTAAACCTACGTGCGATCAGGCTGACAACAAGCATGCCAGCCTCTGACAGCGAGCAGGTGTCGTAGTCACTAAATGGGGGGTTTACGGTAGGGGTACCTTCTTGGGGTTTCTTCTTATAAGGGGATCCTACTATTTGGGGGTCTATATTAGGGGGTCCCCATATGTTCGTACACCCCCAGAACTGAGCGAAAATTGTGAGATCCATGTCGTCCATGTTCATGTCCAGGTGCTTCGGCCTAACCCCTGTAGACACTGAATACCCAGAAGGTCGGACATGTTTTTCAATGCTGCCTGGCGTTCTCTGTTAGCCTGGGGATATTCTCACAAAGCATTTCAGGAGATACAATTTGTTCTGAGCATCATGCAATGTTTCAGTTTAAGGGTCAGGGTTTAGCGTCATCAACCCTGTTTGTTGTGAAGCATGGGGGGGGGGGTTGCTCTTATTCTGATATGCACTTACGTGCCGGAATTGCAAAGGCAGCTGTGCTCCTACACCTTGCCCTGACAGAACCCTAAACCCTAAACCCTAAACCCTGAAGCCCTTGAAGTATGCGAGTCTGCTGACCTCCCACACGAACTGCTAACAGCTATGGAACCTCTAGCGGCGGCTATCCGAGCGGTCACGACGCGGAGGTGGCAAAGGAGAGCGCTCTCCTCAGCAGAGGGTTTAGGCATTAGGGTTTAGGGTTTAGGGTTTAGGGAGAATGAGCTCGACCATAGAAATAAAAAGGGCGCCCTTCTCTGGTCTAAAGGGGCCTATAAGACCAAAAGAGGGAGTACGGGCCAAGTCTGGGTCCGAGTTGATAAGTAGCGCTGGAATGCTTGAATCACCGACGTCTTTTGTACAATAGAGCGTAAGGGCTGGTCCGGACGGTCACGTATGAGCCCCGAAACCCTAAACCCTAAACCCTAAACCCTAAACCCTAAACCCTAAACCCTAAACCCTAAACCCTACCCCGTAAGAGCTTACTTGTGCCACTTGGGTTACCTTATCGGATCGGACAGGCTGGCTATTAACTCTGCATTCCCGAAAAGTTCAGCTAAGCCCTAAACCCTCAAACCGCCAGCGAGCCCTGCTTAGGGTTCACGTTTTAGGTTCTAGGGTTTAAGGTTCAGGGTTTGGGGTTCAGGGTTTAGGGTTCACCCATGCCAGCTGTGCTCTGTATCTTGGTACTATCATTTTTGTTGCTACTATGGTTCTTTTAGCTGTTAATATTGCGATTTATTTCTGTTTACCATTACAAGTAGAACTATCGCACTTTACATTTTCCGAACTGTTGTCCTGATCTTGCAAACACAGCGCCATGCTGAGAATAGATTCTCCTACCTGCAGCGTGGAACAAATAACAAACCATTGCCGATGGCGTCTCCT
This sequence comes from Symbiodinium natans, assembly GCA_905221605.1. Lineage (NCBI taxonomy): Eukaryota > Dinophyceae > Suessiales > Symbiodiniaceae > Symbiodinium > Symbiodinium natans. The sequence continues at coordinate 463,697 of CAJNDS010001112.1, forward strand.
AGCATGACTGCATCCACCCCCCTGCCCTCCCGTGGGCAGAAGGACATGTCAACCGGTATGCAGAACCTTAGCCGGCTTTGCCAGCGGCCACTGGAACTCCGACACTTTACTCTCCTGCCCAAACCCGAAATCATTTTTTCTTCCGGGCTCCTGCCATTCGCTGGGCCCTGGTTAAACCCTTGAACCTTAAACCCTGCACCTAAACCCTGTACCCACAACCCTGAACCCTAAACCTTGGACCCTGTACCCTGAACCCCAAAGCTGCAGACTTCTCTTCTTGGCTGTCCAGTTGCTCACTGGCGACCTCCGCCGGCTGTCTGAACGCCTTGTCGTAAAGGCTGCTGGAGGGTTCAGGGTCGGTTTCGGGTTTAGGGTCTTAGGGTTTAGGGGTTTAGGGGTTTAAGGGTTTAGGGGTTAGGTCCTTAGCAAGATGACGAAGGTAGGAGGTCAGGGACCTGAGGCTGAGCGGAGCTCTGCCCTCTTCTCACATGTGCCTATGGCTGCGGCTTAACTATACTCCCCTTAGAACCTTAATAAGAATCATGCTATTCATATCCTCTTAAGCTTTATATTATAAAAAAAAACTAATTCCCAAGGGGGATATAGGTAAGGAGTGTTGTGCACATGTCGCCTCGAGCCGTGCGTTCGCTCATATCGTAAACGCCTGTCGGAAGTTGAGGTTGAGATTGGGATGTTACCCCTTATAGTTCCCCTAAACCCTAAACCCTAAACCCTCAACCCTCAACCCTCAACCCTAAACCCTAAACCCTGCCCCTATTAAAATCACCATTGAGGACTGTTCGTATAAAGGGGAACATCCCAAGGTTGAGATGGATGAGGTCTCGGGTTTAGCGGATTGGTCCCCCCGGACACCCTGCACCCTAAACCCTAACCCTGAACCCTGAACCCTAAACCCTAAACCCTAAACCCTGAACCCTAAACCCTAAACCCCAAAACTTCCTCGGCTTTCATAGCTCCTGGTTAAGCTCTGCCAAAAACTTCCCTAAAACCCACCTCGACAAAGTCTTGCACACCTTTTGCTGTGCACTCTCGCGAAAATTATTGTCCATCTGCGTGAGATGATCTAAGGCGTAGAGTACTTCAGAAACTAAACCACCTTGACCGATTGGAGCCTAATCAGTGGGTTTCAGGATTTGAGGTTTAAGCTATCCCTAAACCCTAAACCCTAAACCCCAAGGTATTCAGAGTTGAAGGACAGAGAGGGGGGGGGCGGGGCAGCTACGACGAGCCGTGCGCCATTAGCCAGGCTGGGAGCTGCAAGCAGTTCCAAGCTCCATGGCTCAAGTACCTGAGCTAGGGTTTAGGGTTTAGGGTTTGGGGTTTAGGGTTTAGGGTTCAGGGTTCAGGGTTCAGGGTTTAGGGTTTAGGGTTTAGGGTGTAGGGTTTAGGGTTTAGGGTTAGGGTTTATAGGGTTTGCGGGGTTGGAGTTCAGGGTTTAGGGTTTAATGAGGTTTAATAGCGTGGAAAAGGGTTTATAGGGTTTATAGGGTTTGTCGGGTTTGTAGGGTTTAGGGTTAGGGTTTGGGGTTTAAAGGGTTTTTAGGGTTTTTAGGGCTCATAGGGTTTGTAGGGTTTGTAGGGCTTTGTAGGGTTTATGGGGTTTACAGGGTTTCTATGGTTTCTTGGGTTTATGTGTTGAAGGGTTTTAGGGTCTCTAGGGCGTTAGGGCGATAGGGTTTACAGGGTTTACAGGGCGTGTGGGCTTGTAGAACGTAGGACTTGTAGGGTTTACAGGGTTAAACGGGTCCGGGTTGTGGACTTCCAGGGTTTATAGGATTTATGGGGTTCATCGATGTTCATAGGAATTTGTGGCTTGGAATACCTGTAGGCTTGACTCTGGAAAGCCTTGGTACTGAGCTCCAGGTCCACCTCGATCCTCGGCCCCGCACACGGCGCACGCGTGCTTAAAGCCACAGTCCGCCGACAGAGTGCACCTCACATCGTCCGCATCTCGGTTGAAGTTCACGCAGAGGCGGGCGCGGATGCAGAAGGCCCGCAGCTTTCTCCAATCCTCGGTGTCCTGATACTTCTCGCGCGTCCGTACAGGGTTTTGCTTCAGCTGTGACTCTTCCGACCTCCGCTGGAGGACTTGTGCAAGTTCTACTGGCTTGGGCGGTGGCGGCGGCGGCACCTCTGGTACATCTGCTCCGGAAGCTTGGGGCTTCGATCCGGCAGCCACAGCCGCTGCAAAGGGGCACTGCCGCTGCTGCGCCGGAGCGGGCGGAGTCTCATCTGCATCCGCATCGTGTGCATCGATTGCTTCCGGGGGCACCGTGGGCACCCCTCCCTTCGCCTCATCGCAGCCCCGCCATTCTGCAGCCTCGCGGTTGGCGAGGCCCTCTTCCAGGCAAGTTAGAAACTCCTCGAGCCTCTCTGGGACCTCGGCCAAGGACTTCAGGAGATTTTGGCAGCGCCGCTCAAGGGAGGGGCAGGGCCCAAGCTTCCGAGCCCTTTGCACCAAAGGGCCTGTGAAGTGCCTAGTTTTCATTGTTGGGACAATATAAAAAATTAAATTTTCCTTATTCCTTATTGGGTTTTAAGTACCCTTAAGAATGCCAATTCTGATACCTTATTGGGTTGAAGTGCCCTTTAAAGTGTAAAGTGTTACCCAGCTATGACAAAGGTGCATGGCGACCAGGGACAAGGCACTGGGCGCATGGGCCAAGGCACCAGCGGCCAGGAGCTCGAGGCCTTGACGGAGGAACCTGCAGAAGAGCCGCTCTGCGGACCTTGGTAGGGTTTAGGGCTTAGGGTTTAGGGTTTATAGGGTTTAGGGTATTATAACAAGGGCACCATTTTTGTGTTGGCAAATTTATAAGGGCACCTGAACCAAAAAGAGTGAAAAAAAGGGTTACTGGGCTAATGTAGGGGCCTTAATGATTAGGATAGGGTTTGGGGGGGGGGGGGGGGGGGGGGGGGGGGGCATTGTAGTATAATGATGTAGGGACAGAACGGAATATGATTAGTAACGATTCCGACCACGATATTACCGAGGGGCACAGCGCTTGGTGGGAGTACGGCAACTTCAGCAGCAAAGCCGTCCTTGGTAGCCCCAAACCCTAAACCCAAAACCCTGAAACCCTGAACCCCTAAACCCCTAAACCCCTAAAAACCCTAAACCCCTAAACCCCTAAACCCCCAAAAACCCTAAAACCATAAACCCTAAACCCTAAACCCTAAACCCTAAACCCTAAAAACCCTAAACCTACCAAGCATCAATGAATTGGCGAAGCATGGTCAGGCAGGGCGGAGCTTTACCCGCTTTGCGTTCTGCGAGCATCTCTTGGGCCTTTGTTGCGCGCTTCCAGAGGTCCACGGCTTCGTCATGCAACCTTCGGGTTTAGGGTTTAGGGTTTAGGGTTTAGGGTTTAGGGTTTCAAGTTTTGCTTGCACCACAGCCTTCAGACAAACCCTAAACCTAACTCTAAACCCTAAACCCTAACCCTGAACCTGAACCCGAAACCCGAAACCCGACACCCTAAACCCTAAACCCTGAACCCTAAACCCTAAACCCTTACTGTAGATTCCACAAGGAGCTTGAGGCGGCGCTGCGCCAGCTTCGTCGCTTCGGGGAGGTCGTCTTCTGGAAGGTCCCTGGCCGCCTGAGCTTCCTTGCAGCGCTTCAGGAGCTCATTCCTGAGGGGGTTTAGGGTTTAGGGTTTAGGGTTTAGGGGTTGAGGGGTTTGGGTTGAGGGTTTAGGGTTGAAGGGTTTAGGGATTAGGGTTGAAGGGTTAGGCAAGTTTCGGACTTAGGTTAACAAGTTGGGCGTCAAATTGTGGAGACTAGTGGACTTGCCTCGAAGCAAACATTATGCAGCATTGAGTGCCACTGGAGAGCCAGGATGCATTCCGAACAACCCCCCGCTGCCAGGCGGGTCATCGTCGGTAGGCACGTGGATGCGCTCAAGCATCGTTTGTAGCTGCTGGAAGTCTTCCTCCGTGCCACCCTTGTCCGGGTGGGCTGTGAGGGCCTTCTGCTTGTAGCTCCGCTGCACGGCTTCCTATACTCCCCTTTGAACCTTAACAAAAAGTATTTTTGAATATCCTCTTGGGTTTCAAATAAGCAAAAACAATAATTCCCAAGGGGGATATAGCTTCGGGGTCAGCATCTGCACCGAGGCCCAGGAAGGCCAGCGCCGAGCGCCGCTCCAACACCGCCACGCCCTCCGCGGCCCGCTCTCGCCAGCGCTGCAGCGTCTCCACCTCGGACGCCAGGTCCTTGGCCTTGGCGCCGACGTCCGCGAGATCGCTCCAATCTTTCTGGATCTCAGCTGCAATGGCTGAAGGCTTCAGGGCACCCAACCTGGCGCGCTGCTCCGCGTCCGACAGGAGTTGCGCATCGCCTTCGGCGCACTGCTCCAGGAGGGGGAAGGCCACCACTCCCAAGCCAAACACCGCAACTCCCGCGGCCACACGGGGGTCCCCGTGCTGCAGAAGCCGGCCGGTTGCATCCGAGGAGGATCTGGCCTTGGTCGGTATTCCGTCATCATGGCATGGGACCAGCGCCATGGCAGGCTCCTCCTGACCGCATGCGAGGACAGTCATGCCGATGCCCTTTGCAGACCCCTCTTCCACCCAATGCACCGTGAGGGACCTTGCTAATCTTTCCTGTCCAGTTTCCTACGAAAACTACAGGTCAATATTGGTTGTACTATTTACAATCGTTTTTTTGTTCAGTTTGTCCCACCTTAAGAAAGGTTGCTTAATTATTTGCTGCGCAAATGGCCTCCATGACTGCTCAGGATGCAAAAGGAACCTCGACCCTGGACCCTAGATTCTCTCCTTGTGAAGCCCAAGCGAGGGAGCCGATGCTGCTGCAAAGTCCAATGTGAGAAGACCCTGAATGGGAGAAACCCTGGCTGACCCCAAATCCTGTAAAGCGCAAATCAACTCTCCTAATCCCTATAAACCCTAAACAAACCCTACTCTCACCACATCCGAGGATGAAAGGAACCTCCATTACGCCCCACTGACACCTGATTACTCAATCAGATCCTCTTACACCCAACAAAAGAAAACATCAAATGTCCCAAGGTCCTACCTAACCTAACTGGGCTGTGCACACACAACCCTCTACGGTTGGGTACCTCAGGTGGTATTGAGGTTTAGGGTTTAGGGTTTAGGGTTTGGGGTTTAGGGTTTAGGGTTTAGGGTTTAGGGTTTAGGGTTTAGGGTTTAGGGTTTAGGGTGGTAATCTGGGGGCTATAAAGAGATTGGGGTTTAGCTGCGTCGAAAGGCTACCATGGCACGACTGCATGAAGACTGCACGTCTTGCAGCGCCTCTCTCTCCCTGGCTCTCGAAGTTTTAGGCGTTTCTCCAAACAAGCCCTAAATCCTAAACCCTAAACCCTAAGCCCCCTAAAAACAACCGTGACTGACATGAAGGCCCACCTTCGTCTTGGCGGGCTAGGCGACCTGAATTTGCAGAGTTCAAGCAGGTGCCCCAAACCCTCCACAGTGGGATGTTCGGGTTTAGGGTTTAGGGTTTAGGCCCCTTGTTCTGGCGGTCCTTAATAGGGATTATAGTGCCCTACCCCCCAACCCTAAGCCTAAACCCCCTAACCCCCTCCCTTCCCCCAAAGAAAAAAATAACCCTAATTTCGAACCAGCCTTCAACAGGCCCCTGCCCCCTGGGCCAGGGCCCTGAGGCAGCGAGCTGTGAAAAAACCACTCGGGTTTATTATAGGTTCTTAAGGGAGAGGGGGGTTCAAGGCGGGGGTATGAAACCCAAGGTTCCCTAATACTCCCCACTACCCAAAGCCTAAACCCTAAACCCTAAACCCTAAACCCTAAACCCTAAACCCTAAACCCCAACTAAACCCTAAACCCTAAACCCTAAAGCCCTTCGGGAGCCTGCGCCGGCTTCGGCTGCGGCTGCGATCTCGAGGAGGGCGCCGGTCGTCCTCCCGGGCTTGGGGCGTGCAGGTGGCGGTTTAGGGTTTAGGGTTTAGGGTTTAGGGTTTGGGGTTTAGGGTTTAGCGTTTAGGGTTTAGGGCTTAGGGTTTACACTTAGGGTTCATTGGGTTTCTACGGTTTATGCAGTTCATAGTGTTTGCAGGGTTGGTTTAGGGTTGAGGGTTCATCGAGTTTAGGTTATGGGCACAGGTTTTTGGGTTTGGGGTTTATATGCATAGGCTTCATAGACAGAGTTGGTGTACAGGTTTCATATAGGGTTTATAGGCCTGTTTGCAGGGCTTGCAAGGTTCAAGGTTTGAAGGGGTTCAGAACATGTACGCTTTAGGGTTTAGGGCCAAGTGCGTTGATATAAGATCATAGGCCCCTTTGCGATGTCGATGATGATACTTTCCTTGTAGTCTAGGGCACCAAAGAGTGACATCAGCTGATGCACCCACTCAGATCTTCCAAACCCCCTTAGCTAAGGAGTATACCCTAATTAGTCCGAATTTCTACTAAGGATCACTATTAAGGGGTTTGGGAAGATCTGGGCATCTAAAAGCCCTAAGCCCCAAACCCTAAAGCTTCCAGCCATTCTTGCATGAAGGAATCGCAACCACCTCAAACAAAGGATGACTTGAAGGTTCATGGGTACTTGTACGTGAGGTTATAAGTAGGGTGACTGTGGTTCTAACCTTACTTAGGGTACATATATAACCCTACTTACCAGTACCCATGAAACTCCAAGTTCAAAGGGAGTCCCCAAAGAGGGAGAAGGTCGCATGGTTTATGTAGGGTTGAGGCTTGAGGGTCTGAGGGCTTAGGGTCCCTCCGTCTTTGACGGCATGGGAACAGACAAGTACTCCGTTGAGAAAAAGGCGCCGCTGATGACATGCACCGTCGCAGTCTGCTGGCTGCTGGCCCATCATGAGAATCCTCTCTTCAACCACCCTATGTGGGGGCGAACAGTCAGCTTAACCTGAACCTGAAACCCTAAACCCCAGACTCTAAACCCTAAACCTGGTAAACCCCAAACCCGAAGCCCTGAAAACCCCAAACCCTTCTTCTGCCGGCCTCATCACGCAATGGCATAACCTGAGCGCAATTCGCTCCACACACCAAGGCCGCAAGCCCACGAGTCCTAAAACCAGGCACTCAAAGTGAAAGGAATCTAGACCCAAGAGCAACCTAGGAATACAAAGGATGCCCATCTTGATTTAAAGGGCTTCTACGGAACCTAGGCCCTTCAGAGAAAGGGGACTGAGGGCCTAACCCTAAACCCTAAACCCTAAACCCTAAACCCTAAACCCTAAACCCTAAACCCTAAACCCTAAACCCTAAACCCTAAACCCTAAACCCTAAACCCTAAACCCTAAACCCTAAACCCTAAACCCTACTCTGGGTCCTCGGAATTTCGACTACAGGCTCAGAAGCTGACAGAGGAGATGGAGAGCAAACAATCTGTCAAGGGCCTGAATATCTTGGGATGTTCCCCCTGAGACTAACAGTCCTTAATAGGAAATATAGGGTTAGTACAAGACCAGCGACCGCTGCACGCACAGGAAGGAAGGTTTTAGTAGAAGGGGCGAACATCCCAACGAATATCCCCAGGGATGGGCCCTAAACCCTACCTCAACCCTCAACCCTCAACCCTAAACCCTACACCCTAAACCCTAAACCACCATGGCTAACCCAGAGCCCTCTCCGAAGCTCGCCCTTCCCAGCTCTCTCTGAGCATCTCTCTGTCAGTCTCTCTCTCTCTCTCTCACACAACCCTGAGTCCTAAACCCTCGATATACTACAGGGGCCGGAATATACTGTTCACTTCTGGTCCCTAAAAAAAGGCTTTACTTCACTATAGTAACCACCCCCCCCTCCCCCCAACACAAAAAAAAAGAAGAAAGAAAAGACATTCTAATTATCAAGGCCGCTATACTACCCTAAAGGCTGCTTTGCTTTGTAAGACAAGGCCCAACACCCTAAACCCTAAACCCTAAAGATGCGACGATCTCCCGGGGTCGCGGCATTGATGGCCAGTCGGCTCTTGCGCGCGCTCAGCGGCTCCTTCGAGGCATGGGTTCGGGGGTTGCAGCGTTTTGCGTTTGCGTTTCCGGATTTAGAGGGAGGGAGAGAGAGAGAGAGAGAGAGAGATAGAGGTAGAGAGAGAGATAGAGATAGAGATAGAGATAGAGATAGAGATAGAGATAAAGATAGAGATAAAGATAGAGATAGAGATAGAGATAGAGATAGAGATAGAGAGAGAGAGAGAGAGAGAAACACCTAAACCAAAGTAGAAGCAGGAGCTAGACAGCCTTGCTGCCGCACTTTGTTGCAATTAAATCAACCTGCAAGTCCATAAAACACACCCTTCAGGCTAAAGGATTCTCACGCGACATTCGGGGCCTCTGGGCATCAGGCTTCGCAGGGTAGTGCCACGTATAGGGTTTAGGGTTTAGGGTTTAGGGTTTAGGGTTTAGGGTTTAGGGTTTAGGGTTTAGGGTTTAGGGTTTAGGATCAAGAGTTCGTGTAGGGCCCAGGGTTGGGGGCGCAGCGATGCAACCCTAACCCCTAAACCCTAACCCTAAACCCCTGAACCCTGAACCCTGAACCCTGAACCCTAACACCTAAACCCCAAACCGAGCCCATACCATGGAGTCGGATTGGCGCCTCAATGTCGAACTTGATTCGCTGATGGTTCCTCGGCAGCTCACACCTAAACCCTAAACCCTAGACACCCCAAAAGCACCAACACCCCTTAACTTAGGAATTTCCCCCAGGGTTTAGGGTTAGTTGCTTAACCATCCCCCCCCCAAAAAAAAGAAGAAGAAAACGTATTCTTCCTCAAAGGGGCAATTTTGGGATTGTTGGATGCTGCTTTTTTGGGTTCTTAAGCAAATTGTAGTTTAAATGCTTCCTGAAAGCGGCACTGCGTCCTGTCGAGATATATACATATACAGGTTTTTATGGTCACTTCTCGAAATTCTGGCCCCTTTTGGGGTTACTATAATAAGGCGGCCCCCGATTCTTTAGGGTACCCCAAACAGGGACCATAATTTCGAGATCTGACAGCCTAATGACCCTAAACGCGAATACGCCCCCTTCCCGTGGGCTCCCTTTCAGCGTTACGGGGTTGCTCTTGAGGAGGGATACCTTCAGCGACCATAGCCAGGATAGGTTTCGGGTGCAGGGTTTGGGGCTTTTCTAGCCAGGATCAACATAGTAAATGCCATACTCTCCCTACTATGTAAGTTAAGTTCTTTGCAACAGCAACCTCAGCAACCCAAGACTATTGGCCCTCTTGCGCCCCCCGAACTCCAAACCAGAGGACCCCGCCCTCGGATGTCTTGGGTGTACCTTTCTAACTTCAGAACCCTTCAAAGAACTTTTGCCCTAAACCCTAAAACCTAAACCTTAGGGTTTAGAGCCTTAGAACCCTAAACCCTGAACCCTGAACCCTGAACTTAGAACCCTGAACCCTGAACCGTAAACCCTAAACCCGAAACTCTGAACCCTAAACCCTGAACCCCCGAACCCAAGCCAGAACCACTGCGCCATCTGAGAGGGAGGCTTCAGGCCAAAGATCTTGGCCTCACTACGTAGCTTTGGGTCCTCCCGTGGACAGGGGCGGTTTCGGGTTTAGGGTTTAAGGCTTAGGGTGGGCTGGCCGTTTCGGGCTTAAGGTCTAAGGAAGGTGAACCATCATGCTTGGGATTGACGATGATCTAGGCACAGCCTCCACAATCTCGGGAGCATGACTGACTTTCCCGCATCCTGATTGCCTTGTGCAGCTCTCCCTTGCCCTGAACTTTATAGACTCTAAGCCCTAAATCCTAAACTCTACAGATTCTAAACTCTAAATCCTCAACCCTAAACCCTGAACTCTATAGACTCTAAGCTCTAAACCCTACATCCTAAACCCTAACACCTGAACTCTAGAGACTCTGAACCCTAAATGCTAAAACTGAAAAAACCCTAAAATCTATCGACTCTTAAGCTGTAAACCCTCAATCCTAAACCCTGAACGCTAAAGACTCCAAAAACCTTAGCCCTAAATCCTAAACCCTAAAATCTATGGACTATAAGCTCTAAACCCTAAATCCTAGACCCTAAACCCTGACCTATATAGACTCTGAGCTCTAAACCTAAATCCTAAACCCTCAAGCCTCAACCCGCTTGTCATGTCCACCACGGGCAGCTAGGCATTAGGGTTTAGGGTTTAGGGTTTAGGGGTTAGGGGTTTAGGGTTTAGGGCCATGTTCGACCTGCCCAAAACTATGGCCGACTTTTTAGCGTCGAGTCGGTTCTGCCTAGCGTATCGGGGCGTCCTAGAACACTAAAGTTGGATTTTAGGGCTCAGGGTTTCGCAAGACATGAAGCAGATGCATATTTTTTCCTTGTTTTCAGGTCGAGGTATGCTTTCCTGCAAGATTGACACTTGTGATACAGGAGGAGATCACTTGTTGGGTCTCTTCGCAAACCCACGCATGTACTCCTTCACCAGATCACCGGTGCATTCCCGAAGATCATCGTTGCGGCGCCAGTACTCATACTGGGCACTGCGAATTTGGGAGGCAAGTAGCGACGAGTTGGCCTTCACCTGCTGATTTCGCTTCAGACGATCTTTGATGAAGCGCCATGCGCGATCGATAATCTGGGCGCCCGCCTTCACCTTCAATTTTCGACCATCCGGTAACTTGTGAGTGGAGATCTTGACGTAAGTGGGCTTCAGCCACATCCACTTGCCGCCTCTTTTCACGCGCGTCTTCTTGTGGACCACGGCATCATGTAGCATGCCGGCGACTTTGAAACGGTACGAAGTCGCCAAGGAGCTGGGCGTGGTCGCCAAGGTCAGCGAAGACGGTGATTCGCTCCGGCGGAACGCCCCCGTTCAGAAGCATGCTCAGGGTCGTGTCACGGAGCGTCCCTCGGCAGGACAAGACTCTAGGACTTGGGGTTTGAGTTTTTGTGTCTATGGCTTAGGGGTTCATGGTGTAGCAAGTTGACATGCTCTCTGCAACTCAGGATGATCATGGATGATCCGAGTGTGAAGTTGTCGTAATCGAGCCTTTGTCACAATCGCTGCACTCGCTTTCACTAAGCGCGACAGCTCGAGATAAACAGGTATGCCAACACCGAGCAGGGTCTAGGGCCCGGAACGCCTGTGGGCAGGTTTGTCTTCTGGCACCAAACGCAAGCCCGTGTGACCGACAAAAACTCCGTCTTCAACTTTCGGCCAGGTTTCTTAAGCGGCGGCTGCTGCCTCTAGCATCAGGTTTGGCGTGGCTTGGCTCGGCGGCTTCCTGCTTAAAGTGCACCAAAACCATATTTCCAACCCCCCATCTGGGCTCGCAAAAGGGAGTTTGGGGAAGGTTCGAAGCTACTTTGCAGCTCGACCTTTACAGCTTCTACACAGCAAGCCCTACATCCACAGTCAGGCCATAGCTGCCGTTAGCATGTTGCCAGGCTTTCGAAGCTACTTTGCAGCCCACCTTTGCAGCTTTTACGCCGTATCACAGCAAACATTAAATCCAGGTACGAATTAAGTAAGTTCGAAGAAAGTAAAAATAATTGCATTCATTCACGTAATTTAATTACGCCATTTCTTCGAATTTACTTAATTTAAACAATTCAACTGGTCAGCTAATTACGTATTAAACATCCAGAAAAAACAGCTCAAAACGTATCTTAGTTTATTTAACTAGTCTAATTCGTTTAATTACTTTAATTGCCCGGTAATTGCATTCATTACGTTAGTCAAGTTCGGAGAAAATTGTAAAATCTCTTAAGTACTTTAATGGGATTTAGTTGGCCGGCAATTATGAAATATTCAGGAAACACCTCAAAAAAGTAACTTTGCTATTTTATTTAACTTAACTAATTTGCTTAAATTATTTGCAATCCTTCGAACTCAAATATTTACGCTTTGATCGACCGGCAATTAAATGAATTAAATTCATCAAATGAATTCAACTCATCAAACTCCTCAAATAAATTACTGAAATTATTGACAATATTTTTCGCAGTCGTCGGCTTTAATGAATTGAATCAGTTTTTGGAGTTTAATTTGATTTCGTTAACTACTTCAATAACAGAGCTTAATTTAAGTAGTTTCATGAGTTTAATTCCCGGGCAACTAAATTTAGTAAAAACATATAAACTGTAACATGTTCCATTTTTCTCGGTTTTTAGCAATTTAACTTATTTAACTATTCACAAAAATCAATACACATACACTGTGCGCTTTAGAACTTTAGGGTTCAGAGCTTAGGGTTTAGGATTGAACGCTTGTGCTTTCCACTGCAACATGCTGGCAGGGCTACTTAACACACATTCTCTAGGTGGCGGCGTCATGGATAATTGCTCCATGGGGCCAATGTCCTGTGCTGTATGGGAAACGGCCGCATACTTGAATAAGGGCCACTGGACTCCCCCTTGATCTCATGTTCAAATTCACTGGCCCCCTTTGATATATGTTATAAGGAAGGTGACACAAGACAGGCCCAAAAAAAGGGTGCAGGGTTTAGGGTTTAGTTGCTTAGATCTACCCCCCCCTCCCCCCACCCTCCACGCACGCATCAGTCTCCTTAATACTGTCGGCATAGAGGAAAAGATCTCCACCGCTATCCCGATCTCCGTCCACCTACTTGAACCATGCAGATTCTCGAGGTCTCGGGGGTTTATTGGCTTTAAGGCCTCGGGCTCAGGGGATTAGGGAAGGCCTTGAAACACCCACCCTACACCCCAAACCCTAAACCCTAAACCCGAAATTCTAAACTCTAAATCCTAAACCCTAAGTTCAGGGACAGAGCGTGCGGTACCGAAGTCGTTACGAGGTAGGTGTTGAGGGTTTTAGGGTTTAGGGTTTCGGGGTCGGCGTGTTGAGTGGGTTTTGGCCTCCTTACAGCCCCAAAACTAAGAGGTGGGGGGGGGGGGGGGGGTGGGCTTTTCCGTGGAGGCCGTGCTAGTGCTAGCGGAGCTGGGTGAGCATCCTAGGGCAATTCAGAATCGTAGTTGATGAGACCCTAGACCCTAAACCCTAAACCCTGAACCCTGAACCCTAAACACTAGACCCTAAACCCTAAACCCTAAACCCTAAACCCTAAACCCTAAACCCTAAACCCTAAACCCTAAACCCTAAACCCATGAGAGTGGCCATAGCTGCAGCAATAAGAATAAGCAGAAATGACCATGGTAGGACTACTAGTGTTTTTGATCACGAGCAATGGTAAGGATTGAACCACAACAACCCACAGGCCCAATACCCCTTGTCAAGGAATAGACCTTACAGCATATGAAGGATCTCTATATGTGTTAAGGGATATGTCTTAAACTAAAGGGTATTGGGCTCTCAGGGAACCATAACAACCATAATCTGTCCCTTCAGGGCTTTGCTTACGGCAGTCACGGCATGTCAAAGTGGGGGGGGGGTTTATCAAGGGAGTCTTACTCGGGCCCCGAAGGACTTCCCTACGAGGCTTCCCATAATGGACTCCTGGTGTGGACCTTATATTCCGCTAGACAAATTTCAAATCTTTCAAAGGGCCCCAAACCCCAAGGGTACAACCTTACGGGTCCAAGGAAGAGTCCTATGAGTTTAGGGAATTTGGGGACCTCATCTCAACGCTTGGGCTTAGCCCTAAACCCTAAACCCTAAACCCTAAACCCTAAACCCTAAACCCTAAACCCTAAACCCTAAACCCTAAACCCTAAACCCTAAACCCTAAACCCAAGCATCCCAGGCGGCAAGCTCTGAAACACGATGCCTTCATCGTAGGAAGGGGGATCAGGCTATCCAAAGTTCACGCTCCAAACCAAAAAACCTCAAAACAACCCAAGCCGGGGACCCTAAACCCTAAACCCTAAACCCTAAACCCTAATCCCTAGACAACGTCAAGGACGTATCCAAAGCAGGCCCAGGCCTTCACGAAACCAAAGCCTTCCGAATTGCGCCTGCCTGGCCTCAGGGTTTAGGGTTTAGGGTTTAGGGTTTAGGGTTTAGGGTTTAGGGTTTAGGGTTCAGGGTTCAGGGTTCAGGGGTTCAGGGGTTCAAGGGTTTAAGGGTTTAAGGGTTTAAGGTTTAAGGGTTTAAGGGTTTAAGGGTTTAAGGGTTTAAGGGTTTAAGGGTTCAAGGGTTCAAGGGTTCAAGGGTTTAAGGGTTTAAGGGTTTAAGGGTTTAAGGGTTTAAGGGTTTAAGGGTTTAAGGGTTTAAGGGTTTAAGGGTTTAAGGGTTTAAGGGTTTAAGGGTTTAGGGTATAGTGTAAAGGGGCTCAGGGTTTAGGGTATAGGGATCGGGTTCAGGGTTCAGGGCTTAGGGTTTTGTTTAAGGTTTCGGGCTTCGGGTTCAGGGTTGGCCAAGCTTTGGGGGTTTGGGTTTTTTGAGAGTCTTTGAGGTTTAGGGCTTAGGGTTTTTCAGGTTTTGGAGCTTTCGGGTTTGGGTCAGGGGGGGGGGGTGCGCCCTCTGAATTGTGAAGTCACTCTTGAGGTACTCCAAATGTCTCATATGAAATCAGTTTAGGGTTCAGACACTTTAGAGAACTGACAGGGGTGAAACCCCTAAACCCAAAACTCAGAGGGGTGGAGGGTGCCAAGAAAGCCAATACAGATCGGGGTCTAAGGGGCTAGAGGCGCCTTGAGACCTCAACTACCCTGCTTGGAGGTTCATGGGTACTTAGAAGTAGGGTGATAAGTAGGGCAACTTTGGCCATAACCTTCGAAGCCCTCCAAGCAATCCCCACATACCCCGAAACCGGCAACAAACATAACTCAAATGCCCAAACCCAGGAGCACCGTGGCAGCCTCAATATCACGCAACCACAACAAGCATACCAAGTGAGCCACAAGCTGCAGGAGACCACATCCGCTGAGGCACGCCCCAAAGTGCCACAAACGACCCCCAACACAAGCTCTTCACAGATGCAGTCCCTCATTCCCTACTAGGAACCAGCCAGACCAAGCCGAACGTCTCAACTCCTAGCAGCCAAAATCGAGCGGAGAACCCTAAACCCTAAACCCTAAACCCTAAACCCTAAACCCTAAACCCATAAACCCTAAACCCTAAACCCTAAACGGAGCGGCTTCGGAAAGTTCCAGTTCGAGACGGTCCCGGTCGGCATGGTCTGAACCTCGACATTTTCCAGGAAGAGCTGCTTAGGGTTTAGGGTTTAGGGTTTAGGGTTTAGGGTTTAGGGTTTAGGGTTTAGGGTTTAGGGTTTAGGGTTTAGGGTTTAGGGTTTAGGGTTTAGGGTTTAGGGTTTAGGGTTTAGGGTTTAGGGTTCAGGGATATTGGGCTCGTTGGGTAAGAAACAGAACCCACTTGTTTGGTAGGTCCTTAGTATAGAATTCTTGGGAACCCAAACAAAACCAGGCTTTTGGTTCTTAAGGTGCTTGGAGGTTCATGAGTAGTCATACTTAGGTTTGTAAGTACCTTAAATGGGGCCTAGAACAATAGTTACGATGCTTATCACCCCACATATAACTACAAATTGAACCTCCAAGTACTCCCTCTCTTCCGTTACCACCACCACCATTTACACCTGCGTCATGAATAATACTGCTGCTGTCATCCGTATTGCTAAGTAAGAATGGCTTCTCACGCATTGAATACTATAATGAAGATTGCTGCTACTGTTATTGCTCCTAGACCTGCCAACATTGTGGTTTGGATGGCCCCTAAAAACCCCCTGAACATATTCCCTAGTACTATCCTCATAGACACAATAAGAGAAAATAAAGAATATCCCAAGGGCCCAACCTAAAAACCTTAAAATCCTAAACCCTAAGCCCTAACCTAGAAGCTTTTACCGATACCTAAACCGCAATCGCTAAGCCCTAAACCCTAAACCCCCAACCCTAAACCTAACCTATTTTTTTGCCGACTAACAACGCCCTTTTCCCTTCGTACTAACCTCCACATCAAGGAACTCCATATTACAATGGACTCGTCCTTAGGGTTTGGGGCTTAAATCCAAAATAAAAGCGTTGAAAAGTAAATTCCTGCTGGGTTGCTGAAAGAAAATAAAAGGTATTGCATTTTCAACCGTTGCTAAAGCGGCAACGGTTGTTGGTGGATCTGTTGGCACTGGTATTGTATTAAAACATAGTGATTTAGTGTTTAAGGTTCAGCTTAGGGTCTAGGGTTTAGGGGGGGGGGGGGGGGAGTGTCTAGGGTTCAGGGTGGCTATAATGCCTTCAAGCCATGAACGCAGGGTTTAGGGTTTAGGGTTTAGGGTTTAGGGTTTAGGGTTTAGGGTTTAGGGTTTAGCATGCTCTTGTGCATCTGGGTGCCAGGCCGCCCACAGGCCAGCCAAGCGTAGCGGAGGCCCTCTTGCTGACGCTTGTGTTTTATTTGCTGTGCTTCTGCTAGGCGTCTGGCAAACGACTGAACTGGGTCAGTGCACCTCGAATCATGCCGTGACCTTTCTTGCAAACATTAGGAGGTATGAGTGGTCTTCCATGCGCTACAGTTGCTACAGAAACATGCTTGAACCTGGTTGTCGCAGCAACTTCCCTGCATCAAAGGCCTTCTTCAGTTGCTGAGTTACCCTAGGCCAACAAAGGTCGACCTTGGCATTGTGGTAGGAGTATATATACCAAAAGGTTAACAGTTACCTACTCAGCTACTAAGGGACTACTGTTTGCTTAAGAACCCAAAAAAACTACATTAACCTTGTACTTTTGCGGGGTTCTTAAGCAAGTCGTAGATGGAAGTATGGAAAAAAGATTTAGGGTTTAGGGTTTAGGGTTTAGGGTTTAGGGTCTAGGGATTAGGGTTTAGGGTTCAGGGTTTAGGGTTTAGGGTTCAGGGTTTAGGGCGTAGGGGTACTCCTGAGAACTGTTCACACCCAGAGGCCAAAAGGTGCTCTGGGTGTGTCTCGGAGAGGGCCAGCCAGAGGACTAGCCATGCTTGAGGCTAGCCCTAAACCCTTTACTAAACCCTAAACCCTAAACCCTAAACCCTAAACCCTAAACCCTGAACCCTGAACCCTGAACCCTGAACCCTGCAAAGCTGCCACATTCTGTTTTCCTGGCTTGTGCGGCTTGCTGGCTTTCATGTCATCTTGCATGCCAGCTTGAGGTAGGCGAAGACCTGAGGAACCAAGGAAGTTTAGGGTTTAGGGTTTAGGGTTTAGGGCTTAGGAGTTCAGGGTTACTGCCTGCCTCAACCGACAATGACAGATGACCGGCAACAAAGAACTTTTGACAGAGCTATCATTGAGATACCGACCTCAAACTTCTTGGGAAGGAACTCTACCAAACCCGAAATTTGGTTTAACCCTAAACCCTAAACCCTAAACCCTAAGCCCTACGCCCTAAACCCTAAACCTCAAACCCCAACCGCGTGCCTGCGCCGATCCCGGGGCCGAGCCGCCCCGGAGCTCGAAACCATCGCCCCGCGGCAAGACCTGAAGGGGTTTAGGGCTTAGGGCTTAGGGCTTAGGGTTTAGATCCTAAACCCTAGCCCTAAACCCTAAACCCATTCTTGAGCTGGGGTTTAGTAGTTGGGGTCTGGGTCCAGGTGTGTGAAGTCTAAATTTGAGAGCTTTGGGTTTTCGGTTTGCAGGGTTTATGGCTTTACGTGCCCTAAGGGATCTGTCAGAGGTCTAGGGTTCAGGGCAGTTTTGGGTTAAGGTTGAGGGTGATTCGAGAAAGAGGCGTGGTTGGATATTGCATGACCTTTGTTGGTGCCCTAAACTGTACGGAAGGTACTAGAGAAGGCACTCTAACGGCGGCTCCTACAAAAATAACAAATTTTTTTGCTTCAGATCATAATTCAGATCAACCCCACCTAACTCATGCAACCCGCGGATATCCCCAAACCCCTAACCCTAAACTTGGGATGTTCCCCCTTATACTAACCAGTCCTTAATAGAATTATAATCCCTACTAAGGACACCCTAAACCCTAAACCCTAAACCCGAAACCGGGCTTGGGCGTCGTTCGGGGGTGGGTCTGTGCTTGGGCGCGCAGGGATTTAGTCCAGGGTTGCTTCCAGGCATTCGCGATACTTCCCGTAGAACCTTGATAAGAGTTTTGGGTTTAGGGTTGAATAGTCCCTTGGGTTTTATAGAAATACAAGCAACAAATACAACCCAAGAGGTTCCTAGGAATAAAAAGGGTATCCTTTTTGGTGTGAAGGGGCTTATAAGGGAACCCAGACACTAAGAAGGGGGGAATAGCGGCCTACTCTGGTCCTCGATACAATCTTTACTACTCCCTTGGGCTTTATCATATAGAAGAGACAAATAAACAGATACATTCCTAAGGGGGCTATACTCAGGTCGTGCTGGAAAGAAAAGGTACTTCAACAAAAACGCACAGACGGCTTTCTTGACATTCATTGGTGACAACTTCAGCTGATGGTCTTCGACCCAAGCCACTCTTACTTCAAGAGCCTTGCTGTAAGCTAAACCCTAAGCCCTAAGCCCTCAGCCCTAAGCCCTCAGACCGAAGCCTTAAGCCCGAAGCCCAGAACACCCAGCCTCCCAAATCCTTCCGTCCCATGGCCTTTGTGCAGCTCGGGCGGACGTCGCAGGCCCTCTGGGCCTAGGGTCGACTCTGCTGAGGCTCTCTGAGGCGACGGACACGGTTATAAAAGGATTTCTAGACCCACGGAATCAAAGGCGGGAACCCAAACCCTAAGAAACAGGGAGCAAGGGTCTGTTCTGGGTCCGAGGTTTCGGGGGTGAACTAACTTTGGGCTTGGTTCTTCGGCTCTGGGCCACCCAATGCTAGTCGACTGCAGCTTAAATGATGGGTGTGGAGTGTGGGTTTAGGGTTGAGGGTTGAGGGTTGAGGGTTGAGGGTTGAGGGTTGAGGGTTGAGGGTAGCGGTGCCTCCTCCAGTGTGGTGAACTCGTGGCAAAGAAGGTCGCAAACGCCCTGCTCTGCCGTTTCGCTCGCGCTGTACTCGCCTCGAAACGTCTGGAAGGCTGGGTCTTGAGTCTTGAGCGGTGTTCTTGGGGGTTCCATGAACTTTAACATTCTCTCATTCTCCTCAGTAGTCCCCAAAAGGCTCCCGAAAATTGGCTTCACCCCTCCCCCCCCCCGCTCCAAGAGACCTCCTACACCTCCTTTCCCTTATGTAAGGTGTTGGTTGGGATGTTCCCCCTGATACTAGCAGGCCTGAAGAGGGACTCTCCTAGGGGTACTAGAATCCCCATGAAGGACTGTTAGCCTAAGGGGGAACATCCCAAGGTGTTGGTTCCAAGCCTCATGGTCATGCATGCATAAGCACGGCGTTGCGGTCAAACGTTATAGAACTGGCTCCCGCGTTGCAGGGGCGGACCCCCAAGCCAGAAACCCTAAACCTCAATACCCTAAACCCCCCCCAAACTGGGCTTGCAGGGCCACCTGTCTGCAGTCTGGAGGCACTGCTGGCTGGCGGCCTTGCAGTGGCTCGAAACCCTAACCCTAAACCCTAAACCCTTTAAACCCTAAAACCCTAAACCCTAAAACCTGAGAAAAGTCCGCCATTCTTAGGGATTCGATTGGCCAGCTCCGATCTGCCCACCCCCCCCCAACCTCGAACAACGTTCGGCAAGCAAGCCGGTACTTAGGGTTTAGGGCTTAGGGTTTAGGGGTAAACCCTAAAAGCAGGCCAATACTGTATGGCTGCAAGCGACGTGACTACTATTTGCTTCAGAACCCAAAGGAAGAGTTATTCACGATTCACATATTGGCCTGATAAGGAAGTGACTAGTATTTGCTTCAGAACCCCAAGGAAGGGTTATACATAATCCATATATTGCCCTTACCAGCAAGTATGTGTTTGATTGTTTGGGGAGGGGTTAGTACGTTGATCGTTTGGAATCCCACAATGCCTACTACAAGTTGCCCCGTGGCAGCCCACTCACTGTCAGAGATTTTCCACGATGTGGCAAATCAACCATTGAAGATACTCGCGAAAAAATCAAGATGAATGCATAGCAAGATGAGCTCAAGGTGTAGGGTTGCTCCAGGAAACCTCCATGATCTTCCAGAACCTCGTAATTCAGGAATATACCACTAGGGTAATTCAGGAGTATACCACTATTTCATAGTAATGATCCTTCGTGCAACTTAGTAGTATATTCCTTCATGAAGGGGTTTTGGAAGGTCTCCGCTGGCCTCAGCCACTCGCTGTGACGCGGCCACGAACCGGGGCTCCGCCCGGAGCCTGTCCATCGTGTCGTCGTGCACCAGCCAAAGATCCTTACAAGGACAAGCCGGGTTTAGGGTTTAGGGTTTAGGGTCTGGGGTTTGGGGTTTGGGGTTTAGGGTTTAGGGTTTGGGGTTTAGGGGCATTTTTAGGGTAAAGTGCGAGGAGCGCTTCGTTTAACAGCCCATGTCAAGTAAGAGTCTCTAAACCCAGCTATCACGACGCACTTTCCGATGCTGTGTTCCCCCCAAAGAGCCCAATATTGCTTAATTAAGGAATATACCTTAAATCATAATTCAGGATCCCTATATGATTTAAGGTATATTCCTTAATTAAGCAATGTTGGGCTCTGTGCTCCCTGCACCTGTGTTACCGGCACGCGGACTGGCTTCGCAACAAAGGAAATGTCATCCAGACTGCCAAATATCATCAGACAATCTATTCCCATTTCCCCCCGATCCACCCTGAACCCGAAACCCTAAACCATAAACCCTAGCCCTAAACCCTAAACCCGAAACCCCAACCCTACATACGTGCGTTTTGGGTTTAGCTGCTTCCAGGTCGCTGTATGGTAGCCCCGCACAACCTCTGCAAATGCCACCAAGGGGTTTTACTGGTGCCACATGAATACAAGGCCCTTAAGTTTGTGGTTGAGGGATTTAGGGGTCCTCTACTTGTCTTGCCTCCACATTCCTCTTTGTTTGAGATAGGAATGCTGTGCATGTGGCGGTATTTTGACTGTTCATCTCTTCACAACGTCATACTCGTTGATGGCTGCAATCTGAGGCCCGCACGCCTGTGATGGTTGTGGCGGGGGTGGGTTGGTGGTCTTTAAAGGAATATTCGAAAGCCGACGCAAGTCAAATACCCGAAGCACCAAACCTCGAAAGTGAAACACCTAGCATCTGAACTACACCTTCTACACGGATGCATGCCGCGAGCTTTGGACCCCGGCAACAAGAAAAGATCCAAGTCCAAAATTCAAACCTTCAACCTAGCTGCTGAGTACCCTGAGTACCCTGGACCCGAAAAGGTGTTATGCATACCCCAAACAGTTAAAGGTTACCTACTCAGCTACTCAGCTACGCTAGAACGTCCCCTAAGGTCCCCTAAACCCCGAACCCCAAACCCCGCAAGC
Source organism: Symbiodinium natans (assembly GCA_905221605.1). NCBI lineage: Eukaryota > Dinophyceae > Suessiales > Symbiodiniaceae > Symbiodinium > Symbiodinium natans. The sequence continues at coordinate 484,887 of CAJNDS010001112.1, forward strand.
AAGTGAATCCCCAAAACCCGAAATGCACCTGCTCGGGTGCTGTCTGGACCAACTTTTCGGCCCGGCAGTCCACGTAAACCTGGGTCTGTCTCCAAGCTGTGAGCCCACTGAGGGTTTAGGGTTTAGGGTTTAGGGTTCAGGGTTTCGGGTTCAAGCTTAGGGTTTAGGGGTTAGGGTTGTTTTTTCCACCCGCCAAGCAGACCAGACACGCTGCAGGGCCAAAACTTCGGGAGACTTACGTAGCAATGAAATGCAATGGCAAACAGTCTGCATCCAGCGGGACACATGCCAGCAGACCCAGACATTTCGGATCTAGGGTTCCTAACCCCAAACCCTCAACCCTTACCGTAAACCCTAAAGGTTTCGGGCATTCGAGTGTAGGATCAGACTCTTGAGAAAGGCTGTCGCAACAGCTCGGCTTTGGGGGCAGGGTTACTCTAAGGCTTCGTTTGGGGCCCTAACCTAAACCCTAAACCCTAAATCCTAAGCCCTGAGCCCTGAAAGCATCGGGAGACCTTCGCCCCGAACCTTACCTCCTTGCCAGCGAAACATGAACTCAGAAATTCCGAGAAGCTCCGGCCACGATGAAATCCTTGGCTGCTGAGCTCGCGTTTTCAACCCTAAACTGCTCTAAGCTAGGATTTAGGGTTTAGGGTTTAGGGTTTCTTAGTTGCTGAGTTCATAAGCCCCTAAAAAGTGTACACTTTCAGTTTTATAGGGGGTTATAGTACCCCAAAAAGTGCCCAAAGCCCCGAAAATCCAAAACCTAGAGCTTCAACCCCCGCTGGAGCCAGTCCTGATTGTCCCCACCCGGAAGCCGTTTCGTCAATGCCTCACACCTGCTATGGCAGACCCAGAACCTCCCCTTTCGCAGAAACGACAACCCTAAACCCTAAACCCTAAACCCTAAACCCTAAACCCTAAACCCTAAACCAGGGAGCAATATTTTAGGGAACAATCCTTAATTACCAGAATGACAAAGCATTCGGGGCGTGATCGGCATACAGGCAGAGACCGATAAGCCCGAGAAGGGAGATGATGATTTGGTACGATGATGATGATGGTGGTGATGATGATAATGATGAAGAACTCGGAAACATTTAAGGATAATAATTCAGGAGAAAATTTTGAGATGTTGGCCGAACAACTCAGACGCAGGGGGTTGTTTAGGGTTTAGGGTTTAGGCTTTTTGGGTTCCCGCGGAAGTCTGGGGCCTTCTATCTGGCGTGCTGAGAAAGGCCCTCACGCATTTCGGGATGAGCACCGAGGAAACCCAAAACCCAAAACCAAAACACCCTTAAACCCTACACCCCAAACACTAAACCCTAAACCCTTTAACCCTACACCGGTGCTTTAAGCCCAGGGTCCCAGATCTCGCGAAGTGCTTCGCCCTCAGCATCCAAGAGGTCCGCGCCAGCACATCGGAGACCGGCGGGGAGGAGAATGCCTTTCACATGCCGCTCGGATGGGGGTTTAGGGTTTAGGGTTTAGGGTTTAGGGTTTAGGGCTGAGGTTTAGGGTTTCCGAAAATGGGGTACTAGTCTATTTGGGGTCTATAAGGAGGTAGCCCTGTTTTTGGACATGCCTAGATGGCATGGTGGACACGCTGCAACGCCCCCGGGCAAATCAAGCGCGGCTTTGGGAAATTTCGGGCACCCTAAACCCTAGCACAGGAGAAACGACTCGGCACATACCCGAACAACTCCATGAGACCGAGATGAACAAGAGCTCCTACAGTGAGCTTCTCCCAAAGGGCTTAGGATTGCGGGGTTTAGGGGAACCAACCACGCCATGTGCACCGCACTGAGGAGCAGTGAGGAACCCAGAAGTGATAAGCGACAAACAGCCCGCAGGATCTCAAACCGATATCCAGCACAAAAGAAGACCCGAACTGAACCCTAAGCGATAGCCCACACCACCCAAACCCAAACCCCAAACCCCAAATTCTAAAACCCTAAACCCTAAACCCTAAACCCGAAACCCTAAACCCTAAACCGCAACACCAGCCTCATTCCTTGCTCTCTCCGAGGAGCACTGCCACGGTCGGGGCGACAGCTGTTGCAGCGTCTCGAGGGCCGCTTGAGCCACAGGGGAGTGGTTGTACTCCATCTGCACCACCTGGATCAGGTTCGGGGTTTCGGGTGGGTTTAGGGGAAAAAGCGTAACCCCAAACCTTCAACCTGCAACTTAATACCTCCCCCGAATTTGCAGGGCAACAAAGCCATTGCTTTGGCTAAACCCGAAACCCGTAACCCGAAACCCTAAACGCCAAACCCAAACCCGAAACCCTAAACCCCAAACCTGTGGCGGCCTGGACTGCACCAGCGGCCAGAAGCTCCTTGCCGGATCGAAAGGCCTCGTGCCAAGCAAGAGTGACAGTGATAGTAACAAGTAATAATCACACGGCCTAATTACTGAAATAATACGCGGACAACAAAATAACAAATTGAACATGTTAGCAATAAGAGCAAGGGATAACACATCAATGACTTTTTTAGGACAATGAGTCAATACGATAACGGAATAATAAGATAATCACACATTACACGATAAACAGATAAAAAAAGACAAGCAAAACAAGCGCCCCACATAGTCATGTGGGGAATCATATGTCAATATCATAAACCCAGAGAGAGGAATATACCTTAAATAAATTGCATAGGGATCCTTGATATGTTTTGAGGTCTATTCCTTCATTGAGGGGTATTGGGCTCCTGCGGAATGTGGGCCTACTGATGGTGACAATCACAACAACAAAGGCGGCGCGGGCCTCTGCTTCACACCCGCGGCAGTCAGCCTTCAACAAGCACACCTGATGTCGCAACGAGGGCGGACGATTGGGAGCTTTGGGTGAGGTACCTGTCACGGCCCCGGAGCCGAAAAGCCTCATAAAACCTGAAGGGAGGGGGGGGGGGAGGGGTTCCTTCAGGATTTAGGGTTTGGGGTTTAGGTTGTGTAGGGCTCAGGGAGCGCGAAGCCCGTAACTCACGCGAACCCACGCATGGGGAGGGAGACTTGGCTGAGTTCTAAACTTGCGTGTGGACGTAAGCTCTATCCTTCTGACTATGAGCTTACAAGACGCTACACCGTAAACCCTAAACCCCCAAGATGTCAACAAGCTACATCATCATTTTTGGGGGGAAGTTCAACCTTTGAGGAGTGAGGGGAAGAAAGGTTTTGGCCTTGGGAATCCTAAACGATAAACCCTAAACCCGAAACCGTAAACCCTAAGCCGAAGTGGAAGGCCGGACTAACCCGCCTTCGAATCGGGTGGCACGGCGTCATCTAGGCGCAGTGCCTGCTTGGTACCAGAGTTTCGGGTTGACGGTTTAGGTTTAGGGTGGCCCAGGAGTAACCTAGCAATAAACATGCGTTTTTGGTTTAAAAGAGGCTTGAACTGGAACCCAAACCTTAAAAACGGGGACAAGGGCCTGCGCTGGGTCCTGGTCAGATCTTGCCATATCCCGTTCAAGGAATGTTCTCCCTACATCAACAGAAAACCCTAACCCAAAACCCAAAACCATCGTGAAGCTCTGGGAAAGGATTTTGGGGGTCTTTTTGGGATCCTCGAGCTTAAGCCCTAAACCCTAAACCCTACAAATAAGTCTGGGTAAGTGGACTGCAAAAGGTGAATGGCACTTCACAACTATGCCTGAAGGCTCCAACGTAGTTCCTTTTTGGGTTACTGAAAGGGGATTCGAGTATACTACCCCAAAAAGGTACTACATAGGAGCCTTTGGGTATCCATGAAGGATCTTAGAGAGCCAGGGGGCAGCTTGCACAGGGTCTGGGTGTTTTCCGGCTTCTGAGGAGAACAGAATCCCCCCCTGCTACCCCCCAACAACTTTAGGGTTTAGGGTTTAGGGTTTGGGGTTTAGGGTTCAGGGTTAAGGGATACGTACTCCTAACCTCAGATTTCCTGCGAGACGGGCCGAGGCCTAATATGCTTACATCATGGGGAAGAGCTTCACGGCTACCCAACCCCAAGACGTCCCCAAAATCCGGGGGCTTGGGGTGTAGCGGAATACTAGGTTGCCCAGTAACCTGGGATGAACAAGGGTGCCCCTTTTTTGCTTAAAGGGGTTTAGAAGGGAACCTAAACCTACCAAAAGGAAATAAGGGTACTACTGGGCATCCTAAAATATAGGGCCCAAAGACTCCAATATCCCTTAATTAAGGAACATACCTTAAATCATATTAGGGATCCTACTATCATTTAAAGTATATTCCTTAATTAAGAAAATTAAGGCATATTGGAGTCTCTGGGGTTTAGGGAGCTTAAAGTTCAGGGTTTAAAGAGTTGACTTTCCCTTGGACCCCCAAAAGTTGCACTCTGGGCTTTGGATGCTATGGGGCCCCGAAAAAAGGTGCTTTGCAAAACCCTAAACCCTAAACCCTAAACCCTAAACCCTAAACCCTTAACCCTTAAACCCTAAACCCTAAACCCTTAAACCCTAAACCCTTTTTGCAGGCTGCTCTGTGAGGGAATGGGCAATACTGGGAGACATCCTTAGGGGTCCGAGTTTGACTCCCTTGACCCTCAACCCTTATTAAAGACTACACCCTAAACCCTAAACCCTAAACCCTGATGCCTAAACCCTAAACCCTAAATCCTAAACCCTCGCCTGCGCAGCACTGCGGCCCTCACCGCCTTCTCGAGAGGCGGACCTGTGCTTCAGAAGAGTTTAGGGTTTAGGGTTTAGGGTTTCGGGTTTTGGCTCGGGTCGTGGGTGTTGGGCACGGTGTACGCTTCAGACCAACTTTGCTTTGGCTTGCCAAACCTACCTCGTCTCCCACCAGCGAGACTCATCCACGTAGAGCTGGCCAGTCGCCTATGTTGGGAGAACCCTAAACCCTAAACCCACAACCCAACACCCTGAACCCAAACCCTAAACAGGAAGCACGCGGTCGTGACTGAAATCCTTGCTCGACCTGCGAGCTCCTGCACCCTCATTTGTCCACGTACTTGTTAGGAATACCTTCTTGGGGTCCTTATAATGAAAGAATCCTACTATTTGGGGTCTGTCCTGGGGGGGTCCCTTATGTTCGTAAACCCCTCAACCCTAAACCCTAAACCCTAAACCCTAAACCCTAAACCCCCAAGTAGTAGAGGTCCCAAAAGGGCGCGAGTGCTGACTCATGTGGTGCTTTGTAAAAAACAAAAGGTCTTAACTCCTTGAGAGTTGTAAGTGGGCGGTCTTGGGGTGGGTAGGTCTGCAGACTACGGCGCGCTCCCAAACCGTAAACCCGAGACTCCCTAGACCCTAAACCCTAAACCCTAAAGCTAAACCCTGAAACCATAAAACCCTAAAACCCTAAAACCTTAAGACCCCAAAACCCCAAAACCCCAAAACCCAAAAACCCTAAATTTCTAAAACCCTTAAACCCTAAACCTTTTTTTTGCCGCCGGTCTGCTTCAGTAAGCCGCGGTAAGTTTCCCGGTATCGATGTTCGACTCTGGGCTTGCACCTCTTCCCCGAGCCCTTACAAGCGCCTCATTGCTCTGTAGAGCCAAGTGCGAGGAACCACATCAATCAGCAAGACTATGCCAAATCTCTTATACACATCACACAGGCTGTCTTGCAGAAGTACTACCCAAACAGGAGCCACAACACATGCCAAAAGCAACCAGGCTGGTCATTGGGTCCGTGGAGCCGCTGGAGCATACTCAACCGTTCACTGCGCGTTTGCTCCTTCAGTGCCAGTCTCTCCCTGGTGTGGCTTTGTCGCATCATCTCCAGTGTACTTACACTAGGGCCAGCACCACACACAGTTGCAGGTTGTTGGGCATTGCTAGTTTCTTGATCCACGCGAATGTCATCCAGCATAGGCGCTGCAAAACCCACTGCTGCAAGGCTCACCGCTGTGATTGGCTCACCATGTTGTTGAACTTGTCTCCTTAGCAACTCAATGGTTTGCACCTGCTCTGCCATCTGCCCCTCGATTTGCTGCAGGGTGATTGTATACGATTTTTGTAGGCTGGCCATGATGGACTCGAAGGCGGGTCGGGTCAAAACGTCAACTTCGGTTTGGCAATCAACGCTTGCAGCTAGAAGCTTCCTCTGAGGAGGTGCCCCATGCAAAGAAACGTTCTCAATGCGATTGGGATTCACATCGGTTGTCGAATGGTCACCAGCGCCAATGCTGAGCGTATCTGTTCACAAGCTGCCATCATGCCCATCTTTCGAGCTTCGCAACGCATAGCTCAGGCAGGAAGCAAGTTTGTCAGGAGAGGCCATGTTGCGGGAAAGCATAAAGTGCTAACCTGGCTCAGGTATGAGCCTCGTAGCCATAAAGCCTTGAGCCAAAATAGCCGTACCCTCAACCCTGAACCCTAAAACCCTAAAACCCTAAAACCCTAAACCTTGAACCCTAAACCCTAAACCCTAACCCTAAACCCTAAACCCTAAACCCTAAACCCTAAACCCTAAACCCTAAACCCTAAACCCTAAACCCTAAACCTTAAACCCTAAACCCTAAACCCTGCAAGGCCTCTGCTAATCCGCCGTGCCGGAGCTCCACACGCCCCTGCCAGCCGTTCCTCAGCTAAGGCACACCATACCTTAGTAGCCCAATAACCATATGATGATAAGGGTTTAGGGTTTGGGGTTTGGGGTTTGGGGTTTGGGGTTTAGGGTTTAGGGTTTAGGGCACCCCTTTTTGGGTTGATTACTTGAGGGAACCTTGAACCAAAAAAAGGGTAAAGGGTACCACTGGGCTACCAAGATACTGAACTTGGAACCCTGGCAAAAACTATGATCTTCGCTGCTTCTTAGGAATTGAAAATACACCAAAAAGCAACAAACATGTCTCCAAGTATCCCTAAGAGACAAGCCATCGATGCTTTGGGCCGGAAACCACTTAGGTTTAGGGTTTGGGAGTTTAGGGTTTAGGGTTTAGGATCTAAAAACCTAACCCTAAACCCCAAACCCTAAATCCTAGGATGGTCAGGTACCGCACCAAACAAGTAGGTTTTGGGGCTTCTTGAGGTAAGCTATAAGCTATATGCCAGAATCCCTCAATCCCTCGACCCTTGTGCAACCGGGGGCTCAGCGCGACGGTCTTCTCCATGTACCTGTTCTTCTGTGGACCCTGAAGACCTAAAGGCACCCTGAACACGATGAATCTTGTGTAAACCCAACAGACCTTGCAAGACTAGCCCTACAAAACCGGTAAACCCTAAACGCGTGAAATCCCGGGTCGGGCAACATATCTCTGGTTGGCCAAAGGGTGCTTAAGGACCCCAGTACTCCAGGAACTATCGCAGCACGCCTTTCCCAAACCCCCCTGTAAAGAGCTCAGCGCGAGCCCTAGATCTACCCGGCCTCGAAAGCCTATGAACTGTCAACCCTAAACCCTAAACCCTAAAGGCCCTAAAACCTAAACCCTAAACTCCCTAAACCCTACACCGTAAACCCTAAACCCTAAACCCTCACCAGGGCACCTCAGGGGCGACTGCCGTGGCTCCACGGCCAAAACACGGAGGCCGCTGGCCGCGGCCAGGGCTGTGAACCATCCCATGTTCATGCCTTTTAGGGCTGCTCAGGGGGTTTAGGGTTTAGGGGTTTAGAGTTTAGGGTTTAGGGGTTTAGGGGTTTAGGGTCTCTCAAGAAGGCTTTAGGGTTTAGGGCTACGGTTTCGGGTTTGAGGGTTAGGGCTTAGATAGGGTTTTGCGCAGGTTGAAGGCGTTTAGGGGGTTTATAAAGACTTGGAGCTTAGCGAGACATATTGAGTATCCAATATGGAGCAAGGGCGGAGAATATGCATGTTTGTTTGTATGTCGACAGATAGGTACTACTTGCTTACTTATTTCCCTACACGGTGTTTATTGATGCCGTGCAATTTTTCTCAAAGTACCGTTGTTTATTCAGCAAATACTATATTGTTCAGTAGCTGTATTGCCTACAGCACAGAAAGAGAGAGAAATATATATATATATATATAGATATATACATATATCTATATATATATATATGAACATGTCACGTCAAAAACCCCCACCCGCCTGAGCGTCCCTGGCCTGCTTAGTATGGCAACATTTCGGTACAGTTGCCCGCCTGAGCCTCCCTGACCGCTTACTAAAACGACATTCGGTACAGTTGCCCGCCTGAGCCTGCCTGGCCTGCTTAGTGTGGCGGCATTTCGGTGCATTTGCCGCCTGAGCCTCCCTGCCCGCCTGTTGTACTGTCCTGAATCTTGTACTGGTTGTCCTCAACTGTCCTACCTGCTGTCCCTGTACCGTCCTGACTGCGTCGCGTCACATGACGTGTGCCACTGACCCTAAACCCTAAACCCTAATCCCTTGTGAAAGCCTGCATTTACCAACCCTGGAAAGCTGAGCACAGCCACCATGAGACTGCCTCTGGCTCCCAGACGCACGGGGGCAACCCGCTCTTAATGGCTGCAGCTTCACACTCCCCCTCACTCTGCACTGCAAGTGGAGAGTGACTCTCAGAACTGCAGCCACATTGCATGCACGTGTTCCTTCTGCCGATGACCCGCTCACCTGGCCCCACCCTCGGGGCAAAGACCGGTAGCTGAAGTTAACCTCCTCAGCACCCTGCGATACACTTTTTGGCCCCTGGCCCGTCGCAGCCAAGCCTTGCCTGAGACGTCTCCCGGCATCACCGTCCTCCAGAAAGCTTACTTATTTAATGGCTCCCGGCACGGGCCGGCTACGCAAACCCATCTCCAAAGGAAGCCCTTACGCGGCGCTAGCCAGCATTTGGGACAATCCCCGGATCAGGGCGCGCCCGTGCTCGACGCTGCACCAAGAGCTCTTACAAACCTCCCAGCTCACTTGGCCAGGAACGTCACGAAGTCGCACAGTGAAGCGCGAAGCATTTCACACAGTCCTTATCCTGGGCCGTGCTTAAGCCTTTGGGCGTCATAACCTGTGAAAGCCTGCATTTGCCAACCCTGGAAAGCTGAGCACAGCCACCATGAGACTGCCTCTGGCTCCCAGACGCACAGGGGCAACCCGCTCTTAATGGCTGCAGCTTCACAATCCCTAACCCCTAAACCCTAAACCCTAAACCCACTTTGTCCTTAAAACTACATGTCAAAGACTCTTGAGCAGAAGATCGCCGAGCTGCCGATGTCGATGGCGAACGTGAAGTCACCCACCTGACGTTCTAGGGTTCAGGGTTTAGGATTTAGGGCTAGGGTTTAGGGTTCAGGGTTTAGGGTTTGGGGTTAGGGTTGGGGTTTGGGTTTCCGGTTTGGGGTTTAGGCTTAGTGCTTGTTCCGGGTTTATGGCTAGAAGCAGCTCCTGCCAACACTATGACAGACTTCTCAAAGGCCTTTTGGTAAGCGAATGAAACTAGTAAATGCTGCTGCAGAAAAGTGAAGGGAGAAACTCCAACAAACTTTTCTATTTCGAAGGTTTTCTTGTCCAAAAGGCTGTGCAACTAAATGCCAGGTGTAACGGAATTGTCTCCAGTTACATTATTAGACGACGCAATAAGTAGTGTTATAGAAAAAAAACTAAGGCAATGTGATTCGTTGAGGCTTGAAACTATGTGAGCTATGCAGGGGTGTCCCAAAACAAGTGGCACCCTTTGGAGAGTATTGCATGAGGGGTACCCCTATTTTGGGAAAAATGCATGTCGATGTCGATGACTGTGACACGCCGTCTCTTCTCTGCCTAAACCCGAAACCCGAAACCCGAAACCCTAAACCGTGGCTCTGCTGCTGATGGCGAAGACTGAGTGCAAGACGCAACCCTCGTCGAACACCCACTGCGCCAGCAGCGTCAAAGGACCTGAACCCTAAACCCTAAACCTTAAAGGGAGTATGCAAGGTGTAGGGGGGCGTTTATGGGGGAATATCATTTTGGATCTAGGGATCCCTCCTTATGTCCCTTACGAAACCACGAAATGCCGGCCGCCAAAGCTCCTTAAAACACACACAAGCCCCCTAAACCCTAAACCCTAAACCCTAGCCCCTAGCCCTAAACCCTAAACCCTAAACCCAGAATTTTAAGCCCCAAGCCCTAAACCCTAAACCCAAGCCATGGCTCATTCTCGCAGCTTCTGTGTTCGCAGCTCTTTGGAGGCGTGGTCTTTGGCCGTCGCGGACACGGCATGCAACCTCTGCTTTACAATACCGGTTCAGGGTTTAGGGTTTAGGGTTTACATAGGGGCCGTAATGATTTTAGGGTTTAGGGTGGTTTAGGGTTTAGGGCTAGGTTTACAGGGGCCTCAATAATGAGACTAGGGTTTTGGGGGGGTTATTCTAGAATTTAATAAAGGGCGATAAGGGAATACTATTAGCAATTCTTCCGACCCCTATACTACCCTCCATCCCCTCCTCCAATCCAGGTTCACGCGGTTTCCTAGCCATCTCCCTTCGGGACTTCGTTTAGTCTTTAGGGTTTAGGGTTTCGATTCCGCAACATGGCCCTTCAAATTGCAGGGTTTCCCAGTCAGGGGTTGTTAGCTCACCAATCTTCCTTTATCAGTCTTGCCCATCTTCTGCTGGTGTCTGATTTCTTGGTCCACATCTCCTGGTCAGTTTAGGGTTCCCTGGGTGCATCCTCCTTTCAAGAACCCTAAACCCTAAACCCTAAACCCTAAAGCCGAAACCCTGGGATCCTAAGGGTGACGTCCGTGTTGTTGCGCCGAAGAGAAGGGCACCAGTTCATCCTGGGGTTTGGGGTTTAGGGCTGAGGGCTCATGCTGGTTTAGGGTTTAGGGTTTAGGGTTTAGGGTTTAGGGTTTAGGGTTTAGGGTTTAGGGTTTAGGGCTTCGGTTCTGGGATGTAGGGAGGGGTTCCATGTTGTAGTGCACCTGACGCATGTGGGCCCATGACCGGCCAAGCTACCAGGAAGGTGTCGCCCATGTTCGGAGGACCACGACATCCTGAGAGAGGTTTAGGGTTTAGGGTTTAGGGTTTAGGGCTTAGGGTTTAGGGTTTAGGGTTTAGGGTTTAGGGTTTAGGGTTTAGGGTTTAGGGTTTAGGGTTTAGGGTTTAGGGTTTAGGGTTTAGGGTTTAGGGTTAGGTTTAGGGTTTAGGGTTTAGGGTTTAGGGTTTAGGGTTTAGGGTTTAGGGTTTAGGGTTTAGGGTTTAGGGTTTAGGGTTTAGGGTTTCCGGTTTAGGGCTTAGGGTTTTGAGGCTTCGACACGACAACTGTCTGGGGATTCTTGGACCCTTAAGGTTGTACCTTGGGTTTTTGGGGGAACCTCTTGAAAGATCCTTAAGGTGGTATAAGGGCCATACTAGGAGTATATGAAGAGGAACCTACAGGGGTACAACCTTAGGGGTACGAGTATTTCATCCCTTGGAACTGCGGAAAGCGCAGGGATCCTGGGCAGACAGCCCGGCACCCGCTGCAAGATGCAAGGTGTCCTACCCTCAGAGCCGTTTACGCCCCTTAACTAAAGGAATATACCTTAAATCATATTCTTAGTTGCTGAGTTCATAAGCCCCAAAAAGTTTACACTTTCAGTTCAGAAGGGGATTATTAGTATCTCAAAAAGCGTAAAGTCTACTCATTCCGCTACTACGTCTTCAGGTCTATTCCTTAGTGAAGGGGCTATTGGGCTCTGGGTACCCCCCCTAAACCCTAAACCACTAAACCCTAAACCCTAAACCCTAAACCCAAAACCCTAAACCCTAAACCCCAAACCCTCCCCTGCCCCATCTTGGCGAAGCGGCTGTGAGCTCACCCACGATCTGCTTCATCTCGTCGCTCAAGGCGTTCTTAGTGCACGAGGGAAGCAGGGTTTAGGGTTTAGGGTTTAGGGTTTAGGGTTTAGGGTTTAGGGTTTAGGGTTTAGGGCGGCTGAGGACCAGGATGGGCCACTATACCCCACATCCCCTTCATCCTTGGAGGGAAGAACAAAACTCAGTGCTAGTTGAGATAGTTAGGGTGTAGGGTCGGGGTTATGACTAGGTTGCCCAGTAACCTAGGATGAAAAAGGCTGCCCTTTTTTTGCTTAAAGGGGTTTATCAGAGAACCTAAACCTACCAAAAAGGGGAATCAGGGTACTACTGGGCATCCTAGTCTATAAGGTCTTATGGCTGCCGCCACATCGCGTAGCCGGCAGATTGTCCTTGCCGAAGCTGAGCTGGAGTTGTCTTTGACCTTAACTTGCTGGAGAGTTTAGGGTTTAGGGTTTAGGGTTTAGGGTTTAGGGTTTACGGTGACTAGTCAAACTCGATGCTCGAAACAGGGCAGTCGCAGCGTCTCCTGACACCCTGCGGTTACCATGCTCCACATCCCAAAGCGCACGAACCAGAAGCCTCCCTGTCTGTCTCCTCGCCGCCCCCACCCGGAACACTTGTCCAATGCACCCTAAATCCTAAACCCGAATCCCCAAACCCTAAACACTAAACCCTAAACCCTAAACCCTAAACACCTAAACACCTAAACACCTCTAAACACCTCTAAACACCTCTAAACACCTCTAAACACCTCTAAACCCTAAACCCCTACCCGCAGCTTCGGCACTCTTGCAGCTCTGTGAGCGACCCCTGGCACAGGCCGAATTTTAGCAAGGTCCAGCTTTCGGTTGCGAGCTTTTGGGCTTGTGGGTTAGGGTTTAGGGCTTGTAGGGTTTAGGGTTTAGGGTTTAGGGTTTAGGGTTTAGGGTTTAGGATTTGTGGGGTTAAGGCTTTGTCTCGGGCTTCAGGGTTTGGGGGTTTTGGGTTGAGTTCAGGGTTGTGCAGTAGGGTATAGGGCTTAAACTTTCAAGGGTTTTGGGACTTTCTGCGATTCCGGGTGTAGAGGGTTTGGGGTTTACTCTTGTCAGCCATCTTCGAAATCAATGAGTTAAAGGCTTCTCTCCGCAGGGCGATAGGTTTCGGGTTGAGGGCTTAGGGTTTATACAGGGTTCAGGGTTAGGGTTTAGGGTTTAGGGTTTAGGATTTAGGGTTTAGGGTTTTGGCTGTCGGGTTTAGGGTTCAAGCTTGTGTCCGGAACACCTTGTTCTTGGACCCTCTCAGGGCCTGTACTGGAGCAGGAGCCGTCTCGACGGCGCGGCTCACCCGCGCGTTCCTTGGTAGAGTCGCGGGTACTATAGGGGGGGGGTTTGAGGTCTGAGGCAGAATGGTTTACCAAGAGGTAGTAGAGCTTTGAAACATGTTCCGAATTCCTGGGGGCGAACGCCTCCTAACGCATGCAATCGTGTTCGCATCGCTTGCGGTCGCACCCGATCGTGAATTGACGCGGATGCCAGCCCAAACGCCTTCGAACGCGGCGCGCACGCCTCGCGAACGTTGCCAGAACGCCTCCGAATGCGCCCGAATGCTTATGAACGATTGCAAAAGCAAATTTTCGCGTGACTTTGATGATAGGCAACTGGACCGAAGAATGATTGCGAATTCTACACAAAAGCACAATAAGCCCTACCACGAAATAGCTTTAGCTGGCCTTGGGGTTTGCGATGCAGGGTTGAGTGTAGATGCACAGATCCATAACTGGGTTAGGTTCCTTTGTAACCTATGAACCCGCGGAATGACAACGGTTGGGCGTCTGATTAGGATTCAGAGGTGATCCCTAAACCCTAAACCCTAAACCCTAAACCCTGAACCCTAAACCCTTAACCCTAAACCCTAAACCCTAAACCCTGTATTGCTTAATTAAGGAATATACCGTAAGTCATATAGGGATCCTTAGTATGATTTAAGGAACCTTCCTTCATTAAGCAATAATGGGCTCTTTGGGGACCCTATCATGAAAGAGAAGTACTTCTTCTGGGGTCCTCATGCCAAAGGTGTACTCACCATATCTTTTAGATACCCCCCCTAAATCAAGAAGGGACCGCGAATGTAAAGAGCTGGCCTGAAGTACTTCAACCCTTTAACTCGTAGACCCCAAACCCTAAACCCCAAACCCTAAGCCCCCGACCTTAAACCCTGAAACCTGTCCACCGCTTCGTGCGAAGCTCCATGCCAAGCCAGCGATCCCAAACAGGATCAACAGCAGCAGACCTGCAGACTCACAAGCCGAACTCGACTCTGAAACCATGCAGCTGCTGAGGCACTGGGATGTTTTCAAGGTGTTTAGGGTTCACCGGCTTTTCAGCGCAACATATCAGGATCTCGCTTGGCGGCGCCCACGGAATGTTGCGGGAGGAGCCCCCGCAAAAACCCTAAACCCTAAACCCTAAACCCTAAACCCTAAACCCTAAACCCTAAACCCTAAACCTTAAGAGAGCTGACGCACACTGTGCCCCAAGTCGTGCCTGCTCGGCGCGTGTCCATGATCCCAGCTTCTCGTCATGGCAGCCGACCCCGACACCCCAAAGTTTAGGGTTTAGGGATATTTAGGGCTTAGGGTTTAGGGTTTAGGGTTTAGGGTTTAGGGTTTAGGGTTTAGGGGAACCCTGCACCCTGAAACCCCCAAGCGGTGCTCACCTTGTGGGTTCAGAGCGCATGTGCGCCTCAAAACGTAGAGTTTGAACATGGGCTAATAGGGCTTAGGGGTTATACCCTCTGTACTGGACAGCTCTCACTCCAGTGTCACCTGAGATGAAAAAGCTACCTCCTTGCCCACATCCTTCGGCAGCTACAAAGCTTGAAGCATCTTGAAGCAATGGCAGGAAAAGCGCGGAAAGAAGCCCAATATTGCTTAATTAAGGAACATTCCTTAACTCATATCAAGGATCCCTATATGATTTAAGGCACATTCCTTAATTAAGCAATCTTGGGCTCTTTGGGTTAAGGAGAGAAACCACCGGCAACAAAATCAGTCACCTACTTCGCTCATCCCCGTCTTGCAGCTGCCTGATGTGGGAACCCTCCTGCCGTTTTTCAGACAGGTAATTCCGGATACTTGCTATCCCTAAACCCTAAACCCTAAACCCTACACCCTAAACCCTAAACTCTAAACCCTAACCCCAAACCACCTAAACCCTAAACCCTAAACCCTAAACCCTAAACTCTAAACTCTAAACTCTAAGCTCTAAACCCTAAACCCTAAAGCACATGACAGCCTCATGGGCCCAACCTTGCTCGTCGACCACTCACTTCCCCGAAGCCCTAAACCAGCAGTCGAAGATTTCGTAGAAGATTTCTAGGGCTGACAGCTCATAGGGTTTAGGGTTTAGGCGGTTTAGGGCTAGGATTTCAGCCTATTAGGCCAGCGGCGTACTGCTGTCCCACTGGGTGAGGGCAGTAGATCAACTTTCCCAGATGCACTTTTGCAGCTCACACACAGCGCCTGCGGTGTCGGTCTCAACTGTCTGACAGTTTGAGCAAACATGTACACCACACACCACATGGAAAATCACATGTGTGCTATGCCACATTGCCGGACAACTTTACACATGTACAATGTGTAGGGCTTCCGGATTAGCCCATCCAACAGAAGAACTTTGACATCTAGGACTTGGATAGTTAGGTTGCCCAGTCACCTAGGATGAAAAAGCGTGCCCTTTTTTTTGCTTAAAGGGGGTTTTCTAAGAGAACCCAAACCTACCAAAAAGGGGAATAAGGGTACTACTGGGCATCCTAGGTTGAAAGCGCTGCCGACGTGAATGCTCGGAAGTACTCATTCCCACGCGTGTTCCTGGCATCATCCCTTTAGACCGAGCTGGACATCTGGGCTACACAAAATTACACTCAGTGCTGCATCATTCAACGGGCGTTTACCCCTTCCCGGTACCGATCTATATAGCAGCTAGGGTGGGCACCCTCAACCCTCAACCCTCAACCCTCAACCCTAAACCCTAAACCCTAACCTACACAGCGTGGGGTTTTTAGCAACCGTCATGGGCCTTCGGCTCCATGGCTGTTGCAGGCTGCAGGCCTTTGGCCTGCTCATAAGGCCGATGCCAGGCTGAAAGCCTTCGGCTTTCAGCCGTGCCCCGGTAGGTAGTCGTCCACATATAACACAGGGTTTAGGGTTTAGGGTTTAGGGTTTAGGGTTCAGGGTTTAGGGATACTTCAGAATGTACTTCATCATGCTGTATAAGTCGCGAAGTACACTTGTGTATTGTACGTTGTAGACGACAGGACACTGAAAATTGGCGGGCCAGACTTCGTCGCGTATCTTCCGTGTTGCATTCTCGAATGTCAGCATGAAAAGGCCCTCGTGACTCGTCAGCGGGCTGAGCATGCTATATGGAACAGAGTTTATGTTCCTGTTATTGGCAAAGTGCTCGCGTTCGTATGGGGTGTCCTTCTGCGCTTGCAAGTATTAAGACCCTACGTGTAGCGAATAGTGTACTCTTAGCATACAGGACCAGTCCAACATGAACTGAGGCTACATCATGGTAACCCTGACACTATTCTCGTGCTCCCGTCTCTATGATGCTAAGCACGATTCTTTGGCGGATGCCGAAAGTCAGATCTCAAGGGATTGCCTGTCACGCCCTTGGGGGCGACTGGCGTCGCTCCTTTCATCAGGCGTCCAAGCAGGCTCTGGGACATCTGGCTCTTGGACATCTGGCTTCTGGACGCCTTTGACGCCACTGACTTCGGGCTCTTGGACGCATTTGACGTCAGATGGCAGCGTCTTGAAGGAGGTGCGGAACACGTGGAAGGTAAAGCGTTCTGAGCTGACGAGAAGAGCATCCACGTTGACGCAGTCCCCTTTCCCATAGAAAGGCCCTTTGTCCAACAAGAACATGACATGGAGCATGCCTCTGTAACACGCGTAGTAGAGATAGGAAGCGACCAACGGCCAAAACTGAAAGCACTGGTCGGTGTCTTCGTACATCTTCGTTGGGTAACCCACCAGAGCCAGCGCAAGCAAGACGTTCGTTACCACCACCATCATGACCCGAACCAGCTGGCTCCTGCGGTGAACATAAGCATTTCTTGCAAGCAGCATCCTGGAAAACACACAGCAAGTGTGGCAACATGCTGAGGAGCTCGCGTTCGCAGATCCGGCATGTCTTGAAGGGACGCCATGGCGCCGCGCAGGCCGCAGATCTTCTCCATGACAACCTTCCCAAAGAGCCCTTTATATCCCTTCATTAAGGAAGGAAGAGACCCTAAATTATGTAGGGACCCTTAATATGATTTAAGGTATACTCCCCTTTCAACCTGAATAAAATTTTGTTTTTAATATCCTCTTGGGTTCTATAAGAACAAAATAATAGATTTAAAAAAAACCCAAGGGGGATGTAGCCTTCGTGTCTGTCGACTGCACCCAGCCGCGCTCTAAGTCGTCGTGCCACATGATACCAAGCCTAGTTCATGGTTGGGATAATACTAAAAAGTTTAAATTTATATTCCTTACTGGGTTTAAGTACCCTTAAAAATGTAAAAGGGTACCCAAGCATGACAAAGAAGCCATGACACCAGAGTATCCCGAATCTTTAGTTTGGCCAAGAGTAGCTGTTCGCACTCACTGTCCACAAGCAACCCGAGGGTTTGAAGGTTCTGCACAACATGCTCTGGCTCTGATCCCATTCGGGGATCGAGGCCGAAATAAGCCAAGTAGTGTATGGCGTTGAGATACCTGTACCACTTGAAGAGCATCTGCCTCTGCTGCTTACCGACCCCCGGGTCGTTCAGCTTCCTGTAGGAGCTGGCTACCACGAGGGTCGTGTCATGCACCCGCCCCTGGATGGTGAGCCTGGGACTGCACAAGCTTGGATTAAACGGAGTAGGGTTGGCGCACCTGGCTACCGGTGCCAGTGCTGAGTATACCCTACACCCTCTACCCTAAGCCCTCAACCCTATATTTGCATGGCACTTCTTTTACCTCAAGCAACGGCACAGAAGCACTCATGTGCGAAGACGATGCGGCTAAGTCACATCATATCGAGCCACTTGATCCAACGCGCTACATCCTGTCCGATCATGTATGTGATGAAGAATGTTGGCAAGAACCTGGGTAGCCCAAAAAATCACATTATAATAAGGGCACGCTTTTTTTGGTCGTCCATTTTATAAGGGAACCCATAACCAAAAAAAAGGTAAAGGGTACCACTGGGCTCCCAAGGAACTTGAAGTCATCCATGATTCCTGCCACTGTCTGCAGGTTCATCAAGAGCAACGTATACCAGTCTTCGAACTGAAGAGTCGGGTCAATCTGCTTGTTCTTTGCCTAGGATGGCCTTAAGACCCTCTGAAAAATGTTCCTGAGTAATGATCCTCTTTAGCCACTAACCCTAAACCCTAAACCCTACACCCTAAACCCTAAACATATAAACAAAAGGTCCAAACAAGGGCCTAGTTGCGATGGTCGCCCTCACCTCCGCCAGCAGAGCCCCGACCATGCCGCTAGCGCACGCAAAGGTCCTAGGTTGCCCTTTTTTGCTGAAAGGGGTTTAGGGTTTAGGGTTTAGGGTTTAGGGTTAGGGGGGGATGAAAAAGGGTGCCCTTTTTTGCTTAAAGGGGTGTATAAGGGAGCCTAAACCTACCAAAAAGGGAACAAGGGTACTGCTGGGCATCCGAGGGTCAGGGCGCTGAAGGCCGTCCGCATCAGACCCGATGTCATGATGTAGACCAGTACCTTTAGGGTTTAGGGGTTTAGGGGGTTTAGGGGGTTTAGGGGGTTTAGGGGGTTTAGGGGTTTAGGGGTTTAGGGGTTTAGGGTTTTGGGGTTTAGGGGTTAGTGTTTAGGGTTTAGGGTTTAGGGTTTAGGTTTAGGGTTATCTGCGGTATCCCGGCGAATTGAAGCGGTTTCTCCACTACAGCGAAAGCAATTTGGGCACATGCCTGCCTCCATGGGCGTATTGTAAATCTGACGGAAGGGCGACATAGCAGGCGCGGGGTGCCTTTTTGACTCACCATTCGCCTGGACGAAATCATCCCTAAACCCTAAACCCTAAACTCTGAACCCTAAACCCTAAACCCTAAACCCACCCTAAACCCTAAACTCTAAACCATTCGCCTTGCAGAAATCCTCCTCATCCCTGCGATGTGTTGCGAAGCCCAGCTTGCCTTTTAGAAGTGCCTTAGTTGCTGAGTTTGGGGTTTAGAGTTTAGGGTTTAGGGTTTAGAGTTTAGGGTTTAGGGTTTAGGGTTTAGGGAGCTCATCAGCCCCTACAAGTGTACACTTTCAGATCTATAGGGGGATTGGAGTATCCCAAAAAGTGTAAAGCGTACTCATTCAGCTCACCCTAAAACCTCAACCCTAAACCCTACTAAGGTGCCATCTTCACCGCCACGAACTCGGTATGGACTAGCTTGGTCGTGAAATCGTCCCCTGTGTCGATGTCAGACAGGTCAATCTCAGACACAAAGCTTGGCGCGAGGGAATTGAGTGGAATGGCCGGCGTCTTCTTACCTAGGCTGCCCAGTAACCTAGGCTTAAAACGGGCGCCCCGTTTTTGCTTAAAGAGGTTGATAAGGGAACCTAAACCCCCCCAAAAAGGGAATAAGGGTACTACTGGGCATCCTAGTTACAACGCACGTTGCTGCGCAACCACTTCATGAGCTTCGGCAGGTCGAAGATAAAGGCGGTTCCCACTGTCCTTGGCCAGTCAGCGAAAGGTGCGTTGAAGCAGTGGTTGCACAGCTTGCTTCCGACCCTTGCGGACACAAAGTAGGGGTTTTAGGTTCAGGGTTTTAGGGTTTTAGGGTTTTAGGGTTTAGGGTTCAAAACCTACCTTTCCGATTCTCAATTGCTTAGCTCGCATGCTGGATTGCACTGGCCCTTTCCAGGGCACTCGCAGTGGATAACAAGCAACACAGTGTCCGCAGGCAAGCAAAAAGCTGTGAATGGCAAGCGTCAGCACCAAGAAGAAGTACATCACCGGAAAGCAGCCGTTCGTGGGGGGAAACTCCTCAATCATGCTGATCTGCTTGCTGAACTTGATCCAGCCACCCCATCGGGAGGTGCCCTCACTCTGAAGCCACCTTGCAGTAGGCTACTCAGCACCCAACGGTTCTAACGGGATGTGGGTTTTGGGTTCAGGAAGCAAAGCCCCACGTCCCGTTTCTCGCAAACCCCTCTGTTGCAATACGCTAGTAAACCCACTAGTTCCGCGGACACCCCTGGCCCGAACCTGAAAAACCTTGGGCCAGCACTCCAAAACCTCAGGCGTCAGACAGCAAGAACACCCCAAATCACCAAATGGAAATTTCCAGACAAGAGGGGTACCCTTTTGGGCATCCCTAGAAGGGGATTCTATTCTAGTTGGGGAAACTTTCCCTGACCGACACGGACTCGAACGCTCTACGACTCTACATCCCACCTGCAAGCGGCAGCCTTGGCATCGCCGGACGCATCTCCTAGGTTGCCCAGTAACCTAGGCTTAAAAAGGGTGCCCTTTTTTCCTTAAAGGGGTTTATAGGGGAACCTAGAGCCCCCAAAAAGGGAATAAGTGAATAAGGGCACTTCTGGGCATCCTAGTCTCGCCATGCTTGGAAGAGACCCTCGTAGTCGGAGTCATCCAAGCTGAATGTGCTGGCAAAGTTCGCCTGCAGGGCCACAGGAACCCAAAGAGCCCAATATTGTTTCAATAAGGAATATTCCTTAAGTCACATAGGGATCCTTCATATGATTTAAGGTATATGTCCTTCATTAAGCTACATTGGGCTTTGGGAAAGGGTCAGAACTCCCTGGGCTTGACATTGGGCCATGGGGGGGAATATTTGCCTAGCCTGGGGTTTCCAAACAATGCCCTGAAACGGTACATCTGAAAGGAATAACATTCGGGAGAGCACGAGAGAGAGATCATAGTCTTCGTTGCTGAGTTCATAATACCCCCACAAGAAAGTGTATAGGGGGTTATCGTCTCCCAAAAAGTGTAAGGTGTACTCTCTCAGCCACTGAGTGTATATGTACATGGTCTTTATTTGAAAGCTCTGCCCCTCAGACCTTACATGTCCAAGCCCAGCAGGCCCAAACGGACGGAAACCCTAAACCCTAAACCCTAAACCCTAAACCCTAAACCCTAGTTCAGACGCGGAGCCATCTACAAGGGCCTTACGGTTGCAAGTGGTTTGGGAGTTTGGGCTGTTCAACCACATCTTCTTCAGGGCTTCGGCCCCTGGCTTCCGCTCCAGCCCTAAACCCTAAACCCTAAACCCCTAAACCCCGAAACCCT
This sequence comes from Symbiodinium natans, assembly GCA_905221605.1. NCBI lineage: Eukaryota > Dinophyceae > Suessiales > Symbiodiniaceae > Symbiodinium > Symbiodinium natans. Next base: position 505,841 of record CAJNDS010001112.1, read on the forward strand.
AAGCCCTAAGCCCTAAACCTGTTTCGGAGCTTTTTTTGAGCCCAGGCGCCGCATCGGCGGAGGCCGTCAAGGCTGGCGACACCTGGACGTTGCCGAAGTTAGGGGTACCTTATTAGGGTCCTTATTATAAGGGAGTCTTACTATTTGGCGGGTTTAGGGTTTAGGGTTTATAGGGTTTAGGGTTGAGGGTTGAGGGTTTGGGGTAACCAATTTCGCAAACTCCCCGCCACGACCATCAGGGGCTCTCCCTCAAGGCGGCAGCTGAAGCCTCCGGTCGGAAACCCGGTCTCGGTAAAGTTGCAGCCATACCTCGTTCGGGTTTAGGGTTTAGGGTTTAGGTTATCTAAGTTCTAGAGATATGTGGGGTATGGTTTCTAGTCCAGCTAGAGGGGTCTAGACGTCAGGGCTTTGACGGGGCGACGATGGGGTGACGACTGCGTGACGACGGGGTGACGACGGCGCGACGACGGGGTGACGACGGCGCGACGACAGGGTGCGATGGCGCGACGACGGGGGGACGACGGCTGTCGCGCCGTCGTCGCGCCGTCGTCGCGTCGTCGTCGCGCCGTCGTCGCGCCGTCGTCGCGCCGTCGTCCCACTGTCGTCCTGCCGTCGTCCCGCCGTCATAAGGCCTAGTTTGGGCTTAAACTAGGCCTTATGACGGGAAATAAGGCCTAGTTTGGGCTTAAACTAGGCCTTATGACGGCGCGACGACGACGAGACGACGGCGCGACGACGGCGCGAAAGCCGTCGTCCCCCCGTCGTCCCACCGTCGTCCTGCCGTCGTCCCCCTGTCATCCTGCCGTCGTCTTGCCGTCGTCCCTCCGTCGTCCCACCATCGTCCCTCCGTCGTCCCACCGTCGTCCCTCCGTCGTTTTGCTGTCGTCCTACTTTTGATGTGTGGACTAACACATATCTTTAGAACTTAGATAAGGTTTAGGGTTTTGGGTTTTGGGTTCAGGGTTGAGGGTTTAGGGTTTAACGGTTAAGGGTTAAGGGTTTAGGGTTTAGGGTGACCCAAGAGTACCCTAGGAATAAAAAGGGGTGCCCTTTTGGCTTTAAGGGGGCTTACAAGGGAACCTAGAGGGCCTATTTCGGGTCTTAGTCGTGCTCTGCGGCTCTAAATTAGGGTCTGTTTTTGGGCTACTATTGTAAGGCAGCCCCCTATCATTTAGGGTACCCAAAAAGGGGCCATAATTTTGAGAACTGACCATGTGGCTTTTTTCTTATAAAATGCTCACTGACCTTCTACAGCAGTATGTGCTCGATTTCTGACCAACCAAGCTGATTTTGAGCTTCTGCTTTGAAACTTTGAGATTGCACCAGCAGAAGATTCAATTCACAATGATTGTGTCCGGCCCAAGCGCTTTCTCGGCGCAAACTGGATTGGGACAAAGTTGGAAGTAGGGACGCCGTCAATACCTTCGAGCTGGCACGGAATCAGGGGCAAAGCAAAACGACGCTTCAGCTTGATCAAAGCAGCTGCAAAGGAGCTGGTGCACTCTAGGAACCCAGTGCGGGATAATCGTGCTGGAAAAGAATGTCCCGCTTTGAAGCAAAGCCTTCCCAGATCTCTCTTTCCTTCGAGGCCGTCGTCAGGTACCTTAGTTGCTAAGTTCATAAGCCCCACAAAAGTGTACACTTTCAGTTCTACAGAGGAGTGCAGTATCCCAAAAAGTGCAAACTACGAACGTCTTAAGAACGCCCCCCAAAAAAATCATCCTTCTTCAGGGTGATGTAGGGATTATTGCTTTTCATTCTTTTGGGGTTCTTAAGCAAATGGTAGTAAAGTGTACCCTAAACCCTAAACCCTAAACCCTAAACCCTAAACCCTAAACCCTAAACCCTAAACCCTAAACCCTAAACCCTAAACCCTAAACCCTAAACCCTAAACCCCATTCTGCTACTAAGGTACCGCACAGACAAGGGTATGTCATTGTTGGCGATCTGCTGCTCCAGGATGCCCTGAGTGTAGTGAGTGTAGTCGTGTAAGACTTGACCCACGCAGCGCCTTGGGCGGTTTAGGGTTTAGGGTTCAGGGTTCAGGGTTTAGGGTTTAAAGCCCAGTAACCACCTCAAAAAAAAGGGCACCCACTTTTTTTGGGTTGGTTACTTTATAAGGGAACCTTGAACCCCAAAAAACCTTTCCTTTGTTGGTCGGTTACTTTTCAGGGAACCTTGAACCCCCCCCCCCCCCCCAAACCCTAAACCCTAAACCCTAAACCCTAAACCCTAAACCCTAAACCCTAAAAACCCCCTACACCCCCCTCCAAAAAAAAACAGGGTACCACTGGGCTGCCAAGGCGCATGGAATGATCCCGGCAGGCGGGTGGCTCCCAGGTGAAGTTCCTGCAGTTCCATTCCTTAGTTGCTGAGTTCATAAACCCTAAACCCTAAACCCTAAAAACCCTAAACCCTAAACCCTAAACCCTAAACCCTACACTTTCAGCTATAGGGGATTCGAGTATCGAGTAAAGTGCACTGACTGATCGAAGATTCGGGAAGATTCGGGAAAAAGAGCCACTGAAGCTTTGGAGACTGCAGAAACTGGAAGAAATCCGCCTCTGGGAACCTCTCAACCTAGGTTGCCCAGTAACCTAGGATGAAAAATGGTTCCCTTTTTGCTTAAAGGGGTTTATAAGGGAACCAAAACCTACCAAAAAGGGAATCAGGGTACTACTGGGCATCCCAGCAACTGTATGCTTAAGTGTGTAGATGCCGCTATAGGGCAATATGCTGTGAGAGCTCGGCACCACTGCGCGGCCGTTGTGCACCCACTCCTTGGTCTGCATTCCCCATGGCAGGGGTAGCAAGCCTAGAACGTTAGGGTTTAGGGTTTAGGGTTTAGGGTTTAGGGTTTAGGGTTTAGGGTTTAGGGCAACACAAGAACAGAGACACCAAAAATCAGTGGCAGGAGTGACACAAGCCATGCATGCTTGACAAATTGGAAGCCTCCTACCCCAAGGGTCCATGTACCTAAGTATGGAATTCTTGGGCCCTAAAGTACCTCCGATCTAGGGACTTTTCGAGCCCAAGTATATGGGGGTTTCCGAAATTAGGTGTACCTTGTTGGGGTCCGTATTATAAGGGGATCCTACTATTTGGGGGATCTTTCTTGCGGGCCCCCTATTTTCGATTTTCGTAAACCCCTATATAAGAAAGAGGTACATGGACCTCATAGGGCTACAAAGGGTTTAGGGTTTGCCGGTCCTCAACTGCAAGCAAGCATCCTCTATCTGTGCCTGCTTCCCGCCCGGCCATACCTGGGGTTTCAGAAATTCGTGGTACTCTATTGGGGTCCGTCGGTCCGCATTATAAGGTAATCCTACTATTGGGGGGGGGGGGGGGGGGGGGGGCTATTTTAGGGGTCCCTAAACCCTAAACCCTAAACCCTACTTTCGTCAACCCCACCTCAAAGTTGGCGTCAGCCTCCCCGAAGCTGATCGCACGGAAGTCATGCACCGTGCCAAGTTCCGGAGCCACCCGAACCTCGGAAAAGGGTTTAGGGTTTAGGGTTTGGGGTTTAGGGTTTAGGTTTAGGGTTGTAGGGTTTCAGCTCCTGTTTGGGTCCTGGTGCTACCCCCTACCCCCCCCCTCCCCGCAACGTTTCACAGGGCAAATCAACTTTTGGCATCCTTTGAGCTGACGAGCGCGTTTAAACCTTTCAACTATGCTCTAGCGGGGTCGGCGGCTTGAGCCGGAGGCTCTTAATTTTAGGGTTTTAGGGTTCTAGGGTGTTAGGGTTTTAGGGTTCTGGGGGGGTTCACAAAGGCCCCCCAAAGAGTGCACACTCTCAGTTCAATTAGGGGATTCTATCATCCCAAAAAGTGTAAGGTGTACTCCTTCAGCTACGAAGGAGCAACATCGTACATCAAGACCTCTTCCAGAAGAATGGCAGCAACCTCCGTCACCAGCTCATGTGAAACCCAGTTGCGCTTCATGATCTTCAGCGTCTGTTCCTGTCCTGAGTGGTGCGTTAAGAGCCGCCTGATTTTTTTGTGAATAGATTCCCTTACAAGGGACAGGAGGGAAATTTTATAAAACTCTCCTTTAAACCCAAAGAGCCCAATATTGCTTGATTAAGGAATATACCGAAAAACATATTAAGGATCCCTATGTGATTTAAGGAATATTCCTTAATTAAGCCATATTGGGCTCTTTGGGAAGCACTACCCAGTGTCTGGGTCTGTGTGGGATCCTTAGCCCTTCGCAAGTGGCATCGGAGCTTACCGGCAGGAGGAAGAACAGGGCAACGAGCAGGGGCATGGACGCCGCTGCCTCTGGCATGCGATGGCCTTTGCGAACCCCCTCGGAGCCAAAACTGGGAATTCATGTGATTTAGGGTTTAGGGTTTAGGGTTTAGGGTTTAGGGTTTAGGGTTTAGGGTTTAGGGTTCAGAATCCAAGACGAAGCGAATCGCCTGTGCTTCCCATCTGAAGCTAGCAAGACGCTCCCTGGTTGGCAGGCTTTTCATACTGGTGGTGGTGAGCAGGGAATATGGGGGAATGAGTTGCCCCTACATAATCCCTTAAAGGGTACATCGAGGGGCCCTAACTCCCTCATGAGGTACCCTATATAATCATTCCCTACTAAGAACCAGGGCTATATTATAATCCCTTAAAGGCCTTACAGGGTATACATAGGGCTCTAAGTCCCTCATTCCCTGCTAACCAACAGCAAGCTTTTTTTCGGCCGACATCTGCTTGCGCCAAACGGGGCGTGTAGCCGTCAGGGCAGCCGCGGCAACTCCGGCGGCCGTGCAGAATTTCGTGTACCTAAGGTTTAGGGTTTAGGGTTTAGTGTTTAGGGGTAGGGGTTAAGGGTTTAGGGCTAAATCTTGGGTTTGGGAATTCACGTCTTTTTTGGCTTGTGAACGCCTTTAAGTTAATCATCTGTTTCTTCATGCTCTTCTTCTCGTCGGGCTTAATGTGACGAACATTCGTCGGCTTCTCCCTCCCTCATCATCGGCTCCTGAACCCTAAACCCTAAATCCTGTGTTGTCCGTTACAGCCGGCAGTTCTCGGCGCATGTCGGGGGGCGTTGAGCCTTCTCTCTCGTCCTCTCGCTTCCTCTCTCTCTCTCTCTCTCCCACTCTCACTCTCATTCTCACTGTCACTCTCACTCTCACTCTGACTCTCACCCTCAGTCTCTCTCTCTCTCTCTCTCTCTCGGCATTCTCTTCCTCCTGCATGGTGTTTCGACCTTCTTTCGTTCTTTCTATCCTTCTGTCCCTAAACCCTAAACCCTAAACCCTAAACCCTAAACCCTAAACCCTAAACCCTAAAGTCTTGGCCGCGAGCGCGACCTAGTCGCGAAGCGGCCTCGCGACGATCAGGAGCCGTCAAGACACACCACTGCAGAGGGTGAAGCCTCTGCAGCCTCTCCTCCTCGGCAAGGCCCCCCTGATGGGACTAATAAAGGTCAGACCTGTAAACTTCAACCCCATACCCGGCATGAAATCCCAAATCCTAAATTCGAGCCTACAAGCTTCCCGGAGCTTCCCAGGGCTTTTTTGAAGCCCCCAGAGCCTCTTCGAGAGCTTTTCAAGCTGCTTCGGAGCCTTTTAGGGGCTCCCAAGGGTCACCCGGACCCCCGCGACCTTTTCACAGCCTAATTTTGGTCAAGGGGGGGTCGTATTTTTCCATTTTCAAAGCAATTTAGTATTCGGAAACCCCCCTTGCTCAAAACTCCGACCCCCCCTTGAGAGGGAAAGTTTGCTTCCAAAAACACCCCACGTGAGGGGGACCCCAGGATCGGCCCGGGTCCCAGTTAAAAATGCGATTTTTTAGTACTGAAATCGACGGTTCTGGGTGGGCTCTGGTTTTCTGGATTTTTGGACCAAACCGAGCCTTCACCGGTTTGGATCCTAAATCCTAGTTCGAGCCTACAAGCCTCCCGGAAGCCTCCCACTGCTTTTTGAAGGTCCCCAGAGCTCCTTCGAGAGCTTTTCAAGCTGCTTGGGAGCCTTTTAGGGACTTCAAAGGGCCGCCGGACCCCCGCGACCTTTTCACAGCCTAATTTTGGTCAAGGGTGGGTCGTATTTTTCCATTTTCGAAGCAATTTAATATTCGGAGACCCCCCTTGCTCAAAACTCCGACCCCCCCTTGAGAGGGAAAATTTGCTTCCAAAAACACCGCAAATGAGGGGGACCCCAGGATCGGCCCGGGTCCCAGTTAAAAATGCGATTTTTTAGTACTGAAATCGACGGTTCTGGGTGGGCTCTGGTTTTCTGGATTTTTGGACCAAACCGAGCCTTCACCGGTTTGGATCCTAAATCCTAATTCGAGGAAGCCTCCCACTGCTTTTTGAAGGTCCCCAGAGCTCCTTCGAAAGCTTTTCAAGCTGCTTGGGAGCCTTTTAGGGACTTCCAAAGGGTCACCGGACACCCGCGACCTTTTCACGGCCTAATTTTGGTCAAGGGGGGGTCGTATTTTTCCATTTTCGAAGCAATTTAGTATTCGGAGACCCCCCTTGCTCAAAACTCCGACCCCCCCTTGAGAGGGAAAGTTTGCTTCCAAAACCACCCCAAATGAGGGGGGTCCCCCAGGATCGGCCCGGGCCAGTTAAAAATGCGATTTTTTAGTACTGAAATCGACGGTTAATATTCGGAGGCCCCCCTTGCTCAAAACTCCGACCCCCCCCTTGAGAGGGAAAGTTTGCCTCCAAAAACATCCCAAATGAGGGGGACCCCAGGATCGGCCCGGGCCCCAGTTAAAAAATGCGATTTTTTGGTATTGAAATCGACGGTTCTGGGCGGGCTCTCGTTTTCTGGATTTTTGGCCAAGACCGAGCCTTCACTAGGATTTCAAGTTTTTCAGGCTTCTTCAAGGTTTTTCCGAATTTTTCAATGCTTTTGAAGGTTTTTCAATGTTTTTCAGGATGTTTCAGGGTTTTTAACCCTCAATTCTGATCAAGGGCCGCCCCGGCGACCTTTTCACGGCCTAATTTTTGGTCAAGGGGGGGGTCGTATTTTTCCATTTTCAAAGCAATTTAGTATTCGGAGACCCCCCCTTGCTCAAAACTCCGACCCCCCCTTGAGAGGGGAAGTTTGCCTCCAAAACCACCCCAAATGAGGGGGACCCCAGGATCGGCACGGTCCCAGTTAAAAATGCGATTTTTTAGTACTGAAATTGACGGTTCTGGGTGGGCTCTCGTTTCCTGCAATTTTTTAGTACGGGCGAGCCTTTTCGGGTTTCTCCCGGACCAGTCCTGAGCATTTTCTCAGACTGTTCGGGCTTCTCCCGGACCATTTCTGAGCTTTTCCGACATTGCTACTTTTAGGGTTTTCTCCCTAGAGCCAAAATTCTGACACTTCTCCTTGAAACCACAGTCTTCTGGCGGCAGCCAGGGACCCCCCCGCAAAATCTGGACCCTGGTACTCCGCGGTTCGGCAGACTGGACACGGCGTCCTATGTCATTCGACCTTTTCGGGTTTCTCCCAGACCCATTCTTTCGAAGGTTCTTCCATGCCTTGTCAGCCTGCAGGGCAGCCGGTAGTTTCCACGGATCAAGAGCGTGCGTGTTGTCTCTCTTCTGAGAGGAGGCTTTGTTTTGCCCACGGATCAAGAGCATGCACGCTGGTCTCTTCTGAGAGGAAGCGACGTTTTGCTGGCGGCAGCCAGGTAGTCTCGCGTAAAACCCGGACCCTGGTCCGAGAGAAACAATCTGGGCCCACAATCTTTTGTTTTTGCGGCAGCCACATGGTTTCATGTGAAACCTGGACCCCAGCTCTCTGCTCGGGTTGCTCCAACCGATGTTCTGCTATTCTGGCGGCACCCAGGTAGTTTCACGCGCAACCCGGACTCTGTCTCTGCTCCGATCGTTGTCTCGCGTAATCTGGACCGTGTCACCTCATCAATAACCTCGTGCTATTATTCTGGCGGCGGCCGTTCGGAGGAAAACTTCCCTCAGGTTTCTCCAATAACTTTTTTCTTAAACATCTGCGTGCAAGTTAAGTTGCATCCTTCGGCTACAACTCAACTTCCGCGCGACGTGATTGTAATTTAGAGAAGGGGGTGAGAAAAAGAAAAAAAGACAAATTGATTACACAACGAACACCGGGAGGGTCGGGCGGGCAACAAGCAGCCGCGCGTCAGGCTTGGCACACCCTAAACCCTAAACCCTAAACCCTAAACCCCCCAAGCCTTAAACCCCAAGCCCTCCTCAACCATCACAGCCTGCGCTCCTGGGATGCCGAAGCACGAGGCTTACAAACCGAGGTGCCTCGCGCAGCTTCCCGGGGTCCTGCACGCCATGAGGCTTAGAAGCTTAGGTTTAGGGGTGTATGGGTTGCTCGAAAGTATATATATATATATATATGTATGATGTATGTATATATATATATATGAGATATATATATATATATATATATATGGTTCAGCGTCGAGCGTCCTGGGCCCCCCCCCCCCCATGGTATCCCCCCCCCCCCAAGTCTACTCTACGGTCCCTAAACCCTAAACCCTAAACCCTAAACCCTAAACCCCTAAACCCTAAACCCTAAACCCTAAACCCTAAAACCTAAACCCTAACCCTAAACCCTAAACCTTAAGTCTTAAACCTTAAACCCTAAACCCTAAAACCCTGAACCCTAAACCCTAACCCTAAAACCAACCCCCAACCACACCACAGGGGGGGGGGATCATCTTAGTACCCCATCCGCGCGTTAAACCCTAAAGCCTAAACCCTAAACCCTAAACCCTAAGACCCTAAACCGTAAACCCTAAACCCTAAACCCTAAAACCCTAAAACCCTAAAACCCTAAACCCTAAACCCTAAACCCTAAAACCCTAAAACCCCCTAAAACCAACCCCCAACCACACCACAGGGGGGGTGGGGGGGGGTACCATGGGGGGGGGGGGGGGGGGGTAGGGGGGGGGGGGGGGGGGCCCGCCGGGGCTGAATCATATATATATATATATATATATATATACGCTGCAAGTATTGGTAGCTATATGAGCCGGCGGCAATCTTCAAGGGACCTAAACGGATATGTGTGTAAGGGCATCGATTTGGCATTACGCATCGCTTCGCCATGCGCCTGCACTCTGTCCCCCCTGTAGCAGGCAGGCAGTTGGCCTTCCGAATGCCTGTCTCCTGTACTGGAAATAACAATGAAGGATGATCTATCATAGCAACAGGATGGTTGATGCTGGTTGAGCTTAGGGTTTAGGGTTTAGGGTTTAGGGTTTAGGGTTTAGGGTTTAGGGTTTAGGTCTTGGGGGCGGACTGGAGGGCTTATTTGTTTGCCAATGAGAGGCACTGCTGGGTTAACAATGTTAGCACTTGACCCTCAACCCTCAACCCTCAACCCTCAACCCTAAATCAACCTGAAGAAAACTTAAAAAAAACCTTTTTTGAACCCGCGCTCTGCAACTGCCTGAGACGGGAATGCGACTGCACCATCGTTCCACGACAGCACATGAAAAACCCAAAAAGTCCAAAACCCTACAAGCCCTAAAAACCCTAAAAACCTGAAGAGACAGGACACACAGAGTTCCATTAGTTCCATTTTTTCATGGCTGCCTTGTAGTCGTGGAAGCTGATCGGGTGGGGCGAGGCCCAGTAGCGGTTCATGCCCAAGCAGGGCATGAAGAGATGCCTCGGGGGGTTTAGGGTTTAGGGTTTAGGGTTTAGGGTTTAGGGTTTAGGGTTTAGGGTTTAGGGTTTAGGGTTTAGAGATCCAAAACCTTAAGAACCCTACTTGGAGGTTCATGGGTAGTTGTAAGTCGGGTTGTAAGTACCCAAAGGAGGGCTGTCGGTATTAGCTTACCATACTTATAACCTCCAAGTACTCTCAACCCACCCCAGAAAAGCCGGGAGTCATGTTGCACCGCAGGGCAGAGGCAAGCCCGACTGGACACCTTGCATCTCTAACCTGGTAGAGGGCTTGCGCACCTCTTGCAGGTTCACGAAACCTTGCTGGGGTTTCGGGTTTAGGGCTTAACCCCCTTACACCCCCTCCCCCGCCCCCCAAGCCCTCAACCATAGACAAGGTTGCAAGATGGCTCACCCTAAACCCTAAACCCTAAACACTAAACCCTAAACCCTAAACCCTAAACGCTAAACCCTAAGCCTAAACCCTAAACCCCAAACCCTAAACCCTAAACTCGCGGGCCTGGCTTGCCCCGAGGGTTCCGGAGTGTCCCGGGGTGCCAGGGAAGGGGCTTTGTGTGGTGCAAGGTTCATGAGTTTCCCTACTACCCCCCCCCCCCCCCTAGGTTCCCCCCTTAAATATCCTTAATTACGCTTTGCTATCCCTAAATAACCTTAGTTCTGAGGGGAACCTAGGAGGGTAGGAGAGCGAGGGGTAGTAGGGGAACCCATGACAGGTCCCAGTGTCGAGGTTGGGTATCCTGGAGCGAACTATCCAAGGGACATCTGGCGATGAAGACTCCTAACCCTAAACCCTAAACCCCAAATCCCAAACCCTAAACCCTAAACCCTAAACCCATGATATAGATCATTCTCCACATCCCCTACCCATACCTGTAGGAGGATCTTGAAGGAGATGAAGCCTCGGTCTCCCTGGGGTCTGGGTGTCGGAAAGTCTCCGCCCTTTCTCAGGGTTAGGGTTTCGGGTTTAGGGTTTGGGGTTTAGGGTTTGGGGTTTGGGGTTTAGGGTTATAGGGCTTGGGGCCAAGCTGCGCTTTGCCACGCCAGTGGATGGCAGCGTTGCCTCTGCTTGGCTTTTGGGGGGGTTCTTTGGGGTTTCAAGGAAGATCGGATTTAACCCTAAACCCTAAACCCTCAGCCCTCAGCCCTCAACCCTAAACCCTAAACCCTAAACCCTAAACCCTAAACCCTAAACCCCAAACCTGAATTGTTAAGGGGATGTTAAGGGGGGAAAGGAGGGACCCCTAGAAGCCCTAGAAGAGACCCTGAATCTTATTCCCCTCTATCACCCCTGTTAAAAAAATGAACATTAGAAGTCCCTAATATACCTAACTAGCCCCTACATAGCCCCTACATAGCCCCTTATAGGGGTCCCTCCTATGGGTCCCTTGAAATTGGCCGAAGCCTAGGATCCCATGAGTCTGTGTGTGGGAGGGGGCCTGGCAACAGTTGCATAGGACATCCCCGGTTAGAGCAGCATCCCACAGATCTCTCAAGCAGCTCAAACAAAACCCTAAACCCTAAACCCTAAATCCCAAACCCCAAACCCCAAACCCTAAACCCTATTGCTTGTGGGAGACTGATCAGCGAAGAGATTCTGAACCAAGCCTTCGTCTGCTGCGAGAACGCCCCCCCCCCCCCAAGAATCAAGGGCACTGAGCTGTGCAAGCAGCGACGCGTCGATGGAGTAAGGGTTGAGAATGCCCTCAACCCTGAACCCTAAACCCTAAACCCTGAACCCTAAACCCTAAACTCTAAACCCTGAACCCTAAAACCTGCAAGCTCAGCCCAGTTGCTTTCGATCTCCCTGGGGTCTGGCATCAGTTCCCCATAGGAGGTGTCAGGCGCGTGAGCCGCCATGTCCTTTCAGATGTGTGTTTAGGGTTTAGGGTTTAGGGTTTGGGGTTTAGGGGTTTAGGGGTTTAGGGGTTTAGGGGTTTAGGGGTTTAGGGGTTTAGGGGTTTAGGGTTTAGGGTTTAGGGTTTAGGGTTTAGGGTTTAGGGTTTAGGGTTTATCCTGAACACTCCTTCAACTCTGAGGATAATTTCATGGGCCCTCAATATGGTCCCGTTCTGAAGTATGGGCCCTTCCCCTCCTAAGGGCCCATATTAAGGGACCATGTAACTATCCTTAGATCAACCCAAAACCTTGTAACCCCCAAACCCCAAACACCCTTACTAGGGTTTAGGGTTTAGGGTTTAGGGTTTAGGGTTTAGGGAACTCTCATCTTCGGCCCCTATAGCCGCAAGGGTTTAGGGTTAAGGCATCCTACATGCTCACAGGCCAGGAGCCCTGACTTTTCCCGTACCCTAAACCCTAAACCCTAAACCCTAAACCCTAAACCCTAAACCCTAAACCCTAAACCCTAAACCCTAAACCCTAAACCCTAAACCCTAAACCCTAAACCCTAAACCCTAAACCCTAGAAACTAGAAACCCGAAACCCTAAACCCTAAACCCTAAACCCTAAACCCTAAACCCTAAACCCTAAACCCTAGCGGGGGACCTGCCCATGACTGCTTGAGCCGCTAAACTCACAAGTTTCCTAGGGGGGAGCAGTCGTAAGGGACCTGGGGTTCAAGGGAGGATAACGGCTCAGGTCCAGCTGTAAGACGACGATATAGGGATGCCACCTTCCAAGGTTGCCCCCTAAACCCTAAACCCTAAACCTTAAACCCTTAACCCTAAACCCTGAACCCTAAACTCTAAACCCCATGTAGAAAGTTAAATGAGCAACGCTGGCAACATGAACAATGATCAATATGGTAACGAGAATCATCGTCCACCTAGACGTGATCATAACCGCAACCTTCACCACAATCACACTGCTACTGCTGACCAGTACTACGAATGATCATCGTAAGAATCCTAAACCCTAAGCCCCAAGCCCCAAGCCCCAAACCCAAACCCTAAACTGAAGAATCGTATGCAGTCACTTCGACAGCTCTGCTTAGAGCGCTAGCTCCTAAACCCTGAACCCTGAACCCTGAACCCTAAACCCTGAACCCTGAACCCTAAACCCTAAACCCTAAACCCTAAACCCTAAACCCTAAACCCTAAACCCTAAACCCTAAACCCTAAACCCTAAACCCTAAACCCTAAACCCTAAACCCTCCCAGCCTCCATCCGGAAGTTCAGGAAGTACTCCCGGCCCCAGCGATCGGTGACGTCTGGATGTGGCCCGATCCCTGCTTCCTTGGTTTAGGGTTTAGGGTTTAGGGTTTAGGGTTTAGGGATTAGGGTTGACCCTAAGGCCCCTAAGGACTCTTATTCTAGGATTTCGGGCCCAAAGAAACCTTAGCTGGAAAGTTGAAGCAGTTTTGGGGGGGTTTAGGGGCTCAAGGGTTAAGGGGTTTTGAGGAGGGTATCCAGGGTGTAAGGCACCGGGGTTGAGGGCTCACGCCCTAAACCCTAAACCGTAAACCCTAATCCTTAAACCCTGGACTCTGAACCCTAAGCCCTGAGCCCGAAACCCTCAGCCGCCGTATTGGGGCATTCAGAGCTTTGTGGGGGGAAAACCCATGACACGCAAAACAGCTTGCAACGCAAGGGCGTGGGTTAAGGAAAATCATATGTCCCACACCCTAAACCCTAAACCTTAAACCCTGTACATGCCGGCGCAGGCATACTTGCACCTAAGGGGGTGGGGTGCAATAACGGCTTCTCTCATGCCCTGCAACATAGAATCACTGTACTAGTCCTGCGGTTTAGGGTTTAGGGTTTAGGGTTTAGGGTTTAGGGTTTAGGGTTTAGGGTTTAGGGTTTAGGGTTTAGGGTTTAGGGTTTAGGGTTTACTACTGCCTCATGTAAACGGTTGCGGCTCTGCTATGCCTATTGCTACTTTTGTACATATATATATATATATGTATACTATGAGTACTAAGAGGATCATTGGCATGGCTCACAACCCTTACTTGGAGGTTCATGGGTAGTCATAAGTAGGGCTCTAAGTATGGCAACTACACTTGTAACCCTATTTAGGGTACTTACAACCCTACTTACAAGTACACATGAACCTCCAAGTAGCCCTAAACTCTAGCCCTAAACCCTAAACCCTACACCCTACACCCTAAACCCTTAACCCTGACGCCTGGACTCAGAACACCACCGCAGCCGCTTTCAGCCGAGAGTCTGCCAAGCAAAGACCCATCCTCAGGACCCCGCAACCACCAAATATCCTAAGGGGGAGGATCCAAAAACGTAGATCCCTTAGGGTTTAGCGTTTAGGGTTAGGGTTCCAGACTCCTAAGGGGAGGATCCCAAAACGTAGATCCCTTTAAGAGTTCCTAAGACTCCCCCCAAAAACAGTGTGCACTTTCAGTTCTAATAGAGGAGTATGGTATCCCAAAAAGTGTAAAGTGTGCTCATTCAGCTACTAAGAAGAATTGAGAAGAATGACCCCAATCGTCGTAGGGGTACTAGTTTGGGGGTTCTACTTGTTGTAGCCTCCCAGGATTCTGGGACAGCGCAAGCTGCTGTAGAACAGGGTTCGGTCTTGTCGTTTAGGGCTTAGGGCTTCAGTCTTGACAGGAAGCACTTGCGTGTGATGCAAGAGAGGCACACCCAGAGGTGAACCTTCAACCCTAAACCCTCAAGCCCCAAACCTACACCCTAAACTCCCTAAACGCTCTACCCCCCCCTAAACCTAAACCTAAACCCTAAACCCTAAACCCCCCTAAACCTCTAACCCTAAACCCTTGATCGCTTCTGGATGGGTCCGCAATGATCTCTCGCGTAAACCCTAAACCCGAAACCCTAAAGCCTAAACACGAAACCCGAAACCCTAAACCCTAAACCAACACAACTTTCTTGGACTAGACTGAGTTTGATGTGGTGGGCCCAGGCCCAGATCCGGGAAACAACTCTAAACCCTAAACCCAAAACCCTAAACCCTAACCCTAAACCCTAAACCCTAAACCCTACGCCCTAAACCCTAAACCCAAAGATGCTGCAAAGGCTCATGATGTCTCCCCGGTGACCGGGAGCCACCTGGCCCAACCATCAGGGTTTCAAGCACCCGGGATAGCATGAGGGGCTTAGGGCTTAGAGATGTTGAGGGCCCAAGGTGGAATCCTTGAAGTAACCATAGCCTAAACCCTAAACCCTAAACCCTAAACCCTAAACCCTAAACCCTAAACCGCGCGCAGACACCCGAAATCAATACGTCAAAGAGTGCATGGGGCCAGTACTTTAGGGAAGCTGGGGAACGTCTAGCTTACGTCCAAAACACCTCTCAACCAAGCAGGTTCAAGGCTTTGGTATCTCTATCTTGGGCCAAGGGTTTAGGGTTTAGGGTTTAGGGCCACCCCACAAAAAGGTGCACCATTGACTCTCTCAGAAACGCCGCAGAGATGGCCTGCGAGCACCGGTGTGTTGCGGAAACTGGAGGCCCTAAAGCCTAAACGCTAAACCCTAAACCCTAAACCTTAAACCCTAAACCCTAAGCGCTAAACCCTAAATACTATTAGGGTTAAAGTTTAGGGTATAGGGTACTCAGGACCCTAGGGGTTCATCGAAAAAATAAGCGCTGAGTCTATGCCAGCTTTTTGTCTTGTACATACATGTATATATAATATAATATAATATAATATAATATAATATAATATAATATAATATAATATAATATAATATAATATAATATAATATAATATAATATAATATATATTTGAAAATATGTACGAATATATATATATATATATATATATATATATATATATGTATAATACATCCACTTGCTTACTTAATGGATCAAGTCAACCATGCTGCACGAAGATGGTTGGTCTAGCACAAGAGAGACCTCCAGAGTCCCGCCCCTCAGTGGTGGTTTGCATGCTTAAAGGGTGCGGGGTACCCTAAACCCTAAACCCTAAACCCTACACCCTAAATCTAAAACCTAAACCCTAAACCCTTAGGGTACTCCAAAGCCACGGAAAGCCCGAAGCTGCGCTTGCCTCGCAGCGTGCATAGCCGGCCGCGTCCGCTATCGGAGCCGCCTTCGTGGAGTGGTTTAGGATTTAGGGTTTAGGGTTTAGGGTTTAGGGTTTAGCGACATGCAGGATTTTGGAGCAAGAGGGTGTTTGTAGTTGGTTGTTTCTATACATATATACATAATTTCTCATACATATATATGTATATAGATGCATAATAATCATATTTTGGGGTGGCGGGATAAATGAATGTTGTTTCGGGCAGTCTGGAGATGTTCATGAATATTTTCGAAAATGGGGGCACCCCTTATATACCCCAAACCCTAAACAAACCCAAAAACAACCCTGAAACCCAAACCCCTTATATGCCCCAGCCCAAATATGACAGACCCCCTCCATCTTGGGGCGCGAACGCGATGATTATCTGAGTTCAGCGGTTGCATGCGCAAAATTTCATGCGTCAGGTTGGCGCGGTTTAGGGTGCAGGGTTTAGGGTTCAGGGTTTAGGGTTTCAGGTGGGCCTTAGCCTGTGCAGAGAACTGTAGGCCTGCGGGCCGCAGGGTTTAGGGTTTAGGGTTTCGGGCAGTTGAATTGTGTGTTCAAAGAAGATCAAGCCTAGTCTTAGCTCGCCAATAGCCAAGGAACGAGTGAAAGTTTAATGTGAACTGAGGAACACCAATAAGTGCAAGAGTACCCAACCCTAAACCCTAAACCCTGAACTCTATATATTGGCTAAGTACGCAGACGCAAGGCATCCCGCCTTTACCACTGCGCCCATGCGCTTCACTGCAGCTCGGCTGAGACACTGGACCTGCAGGGTTGCTGCGGTTTAGGGTTTAGGGTTTAGGGTTTAGGGAATTTATACTAATCAGGGTTTACTACTTAATTGAGAGTTTTGGGAAGATCCTACAACCTAAACCCAAAACCCAAAACCCTGAAAGTAATAAGAGGGTCCTTAGGGAATATCCATACGGGTGTCTTTTAGAGAGTGAGAAAAGTAGTGGTTGCGCTAATATAATACTACATGTAGTTGGTGTTTACTACTAGCCCGTACCGATAATAGAATAATAAGGCGAAACAACCCTGCAAATATGCTGCTTTCATTGGGTCTTTTGCATACAGTATGGTAGTACTCATTAGACTTTAAACTGCCCCTTCAACTTGCTACATTATGTGGGGAGCTTCTTACACTATGATGACTACCATGAAAATACTTCTATATATATATGCCAAAAGTACAACATCGATAACAGACTAGAAAGATGAACCATAAGACTTTAATAAGATGCCAAAACTATGAATTTCAGTATTCTAAAGCTTAGAAAAGGTGTGCGAAGGCCCCCCCCCCATCATAATAATAATCATCATCATCATAATACTAACTTCAAGAGCAACACACAGGCTTCGCTTATTCACTCAGATCTCCAAGATTAACGGTAATATAAAACCCTAACCCCTAAACCCGAAACCCTAACACCATCCAGTCTAACCATCCCCACTGGCCCACCTTCGTATTGGGGCGGGGGGGGGGGGGGGCGAATGAACCCTAAAAGGTTTATGGTCGACGTGCCTTACTAGGAAGTATGATCGTACAGGGTATATGAAGGGCGCGTTTGGTCCGGAATAGGGTCCAGCTGCTCCTGAGGGTTTAGGGTTAAGGGTTGTTGCTGCGCGAGACATCCAAGCCGACCTGCTCGTTGAACACGATGCGCGGCTCAAAGTGCACTTGCCAGTAAGCCAAACTCCCGAGGTACCACGGCTCCTGAGGGTTTAGGGTTTAGGGTTTAGGGTCTTGGGTGCGAGATGGGAGGCTGAGACTGGGTGCTAACTGTTCTCATGTTTCACGCCAGGAGCCTCGCTTCTTGTCAGAGGGCCCAATACTCCTTAATTAAGGAATATTGGTTAAATGATCTAGGGAGCCTTAACATGATTTACTTAGTTGCTGAGTTCATAAGCGCCCCAAAAGTGCACACTTTTAGTTCTGTAGGTGAGTATACTATCCCAAAAAGTGTAAAGTGTGCTCACTCAGCTACTAAATAGAAGGTATATTCTTAAAAATTGGGGCTCGTTGGATTGTCATGAAGCCGCTCAGCGCCCATGAGCGAAGGCACTTCGAGCCTTAAAGGTCTCGCCGAGCACGTCCAGGGTTCGAGGATTTGAGGGGTATGATGAGGGACCCCTACAAGGGACCCTCAATCTCATTCCCCTATATGACCATATATATGTATATATATATATATATATATGCTCGCCCCCCCCCCCCATGATCCACACATTTGGCCTCGGGAAGGGGGTTTTGGGAGGGGGGGGGACTCCAGACTCCAGATTTCCAGAAAAAATCTGGAGTACCCGGGCCCCGGACTCCAGACTCCAGAATTCCAGAAAAAATCTGGAGTACCCCCAGACTCCAGACTCCAGATTTCCGTACCCCCAGACTCCAGACTCCAGATTTCCAGAAAAAATCTGGAGTACCTCCAGACTCCAGACTCCAGATTTCCAAAAAAAATCTGGAGTACCGGGACTCTGGACTCCAGATTCTGGAGTCTGCAATCTGGAGTCTGGGGCTGCGAGTACTCCAGATTTTTTCTGGAAATCTGGAGTCTGGAGTCCGGGGCCCGGGTACTCCAGATTTTTTCTGGAAATCTGGAGTCTGGAGTCCGGGGCCCGGGTACTCCAGATTTTGTCTGGAAATCTGGAGTCCGGGGCCCGGGTACTCCAGATTTTTTCTGGAAATCTGGAGTCTGGAGTCCGGGGCCCGGGTACTCCAGATTTTTCTGGAAATCTGGAGTCTGGAGTCCGGGGCCCGGGTACTCCAGATTTTTTCTGGAAATCTGGAGTCTGGAGTCCGGGGCCCGGGTACTCCAGATTTTTTCTGGAAATCTGGAGTCTGGAGTCCGGGGCCCGGGTACTCCAGATTTTCTCTGGAAATCTGGAGTCTGGAGTCCGGGGCCCTGGTACTCCAGATTTTTCTGAAAATCTGGAGTCTGGAGTCCGGGGCGCGGGTACTCCAGATTTTTTCTGGAAATCTGGAGTCTGGAGTCCGGGGCCCGGGTACTCCAGATTTTTTCTGGAAATCTGGAGTCTGGAGTCCGGGGCCCGGGTACTCCAGATTTTTTCTGGAAATCTAGTGTTTAGGGTTTAGTGTGTAGGTTTCAGGGTTTAGTGTTTTGTGTTTAGGGTTGTGTTTTAAGTTTAGGTTTTAGGGTTTAGGGTCAAGCGGCTCGGCTAAAACCCAAATAAAACCCTAAACTCTGAAATCCAAACAGCAAGCATCTGAAACCCCGACGGGTTTTTGGTTTCAGGTTTAGATTTAGTAGGGCTCGAGGTTCTGGCCTTGGGGTTTACTGTTCTAATGTTTAGGGTTTAGTTTGAAATGTTTGAGGTTTAGTTTTCGGGTTAAGTGCTTAAGTGTTTAGGGTTTCGTGCTAAGTGTTTGGGGTTTGTGCTTAGGGTTTAGTGTTGAGGGTTTCGGGTTGGGGTTTAGGTTAAGGGTCTTAAGGATTTTTACAGATTTAAATGATCTGGGGAAGGCACCGGGGCTGCCCCAGACCATTGACAACTTAAAAAACCCTTCTGTTTAGGCTTTAGGGTTTAGTGTGTAGGGTTTATTTAGTGTGTAATGGTTAGGGTTTAGTTTGTAGGGTGTAGTGTTTAAGTGTTTAGGGTTTAGTGTTTAGTAAGGGTTTAGTGCTTAAGTGTTTAGGGTTTCGTGTTCAGTGTTTGGGGTTCGTGCTAAGGGCGTAGTGTTAAGCTCTTAGGGTTAGTGTTTACGCTGGTGTTTAGGGTTCAGTGCTAAGGGTTTCGGCTTTTTTTGGGTTAAGGGTTTAGTGTGTAGGGTTTAGTGTGTAATGTTTAGGGTTTAGTTTTTGGGGGTGCTTAGGTGTTTAGGGTTTCCTGTTAAGTGTTTGGGGTTTGTGCTAAGGGCTTGGTGTTAAGTTTTTAGGGTTTGTGTTTAGGGTCTGGTGCTGAGTGTTTAGGGTTTAGTAGTGCTTAAGTGTTTAGGGTTTCGTGTCAAGTGTTTGGGGTTTGTGGGCCTAGTGTTAAGTGTTTAGGGTTAGTGTTTAGGGTCTGGTGCTGAGTGTTTAGGGTTTAGTGTTAAGGGTTTCGAGTTTGGTTTTTTGGATTTAGGGTTTTAAGGATGTTTACTAGTGTTCAGGGTTTAGTGTGTAGGGTTTAGTGTGTAATGTTCAGGGTTTAGTTTTTAGGGTGTAGTGTTTGAGTGTTTAGGGTTTCGTGTTTAGGGTCTAGTGCTTAAGTGTTTAGGGTTTCATGTTAAGTGCTTGGGGTTTGTGCTAGGGGCTTAGTGTTAAGTTTTTGGGTTAGTGTTTAGGGTCTGGTGCTGAGTGTTTAGGGTTTAGAGCTAAGGGTTTCGGGGTTGGATTTTCGGGTTAAGGGGTTTGAGGGTTTTTGCAAGTTTACATGATCTGGGGAAGGCACTGGGGCTTCCCCAGACCCACCTAAACATTAAAATCCTTAAAATCTTATAAAAATCTTTAAGCTTCTGTTTAAGCATTCTCAGGATTATGAAGGTTTTAAGCCGTTTAAGCCTTTTAAAGACCTTAAATTGCTTACGTATTTAAGTGGCTGCCCTTTGCGGATTTTAGAGATTGTTGAAGTTGCCAATGGTCTGGAGAAGCCCCGGTGCCTTCCCCAGACAATATAAATTTTTTAAAATACGTAAAGCCCTGAAATTCTTACAGTTGTAAATGGCTGTCCTTTTAAAGTTTAAAGATTTTAGGATGTTCAATTCTAAAATTCGTAACTTCCTTAATTTTAAACGGCTGCCCGTTTTAAATTTTAAAGAATTTTAGACTTTTAAGGGATAAACGTTTCGAGGTTGTTAAGGGCTTTAACGCCTTTGAAGATCCTTAAAATCTTGAAAATTTTGAAAGGCTATAAATACCTTAAAGCCCTTCAAATTTGAAAAGGGCTGCCCCTTTTAAGGATCTTTATAATTGCAAATGGTCTGGGGAAGCCCCGGTGCCTTCCACAGATCATCTAAATTTTTACAAACCCCTAAAACCTAAAACCCTGAAAAGCCTTAAGCTTCTAAATGGCTACCCTTCTAAAAATTCTATAGAGCCGCAAAACACAAGTTTCAGAAGCAAAATGCACATAAAAACACTAGTGTTTTTATAGAGGATAATATAATAGAGCTTTTTGTATTCCAGTGAAGTTTTTACTGCATTTTTCCGGTGAAAAAACAGAAAATCAGACAAAGACGAAGACAGGAAAACCATAGGTGTGGATCATGGGGGGGGGGGGGTGACCATATATATATACATTTAGTCCCTATAAACCTAAGTAGCCCAAACCCACACCCCTACACCCTACACCCTACACCAAACCCTAAACCCTACATAACCCCGAAATAACTCCTAAGGTCCCTCAGAAAAATCCCTCCCTCAGTCCCTCGATTGGCGGTTCTTCGTACCAGGGGCTTTCTTACCACGACCGCAATGCTGGTCCCTCGACCTGAACACCTAAACCCTAAAACTCGAAACCCTAAACCCTCAACCCTAAACCTTAAACCCTCAACCCTAAACCCTGAAACCCCGATGGCTTTGTGAGAATAGGGCCCAGTCTAGATGAACTATTTACTGTTGGCGAACAAACCCTACGATCTAAGGAGTGTAGGTTTCAGGGGTAACCTGCTGAAAGCCAGGTAGGGTTGAGGGCTACCGGAAAACCGGGTGTGTTCAGGGTTGCGGGCTTACCCGAAACCCTAAACCCTAAACCCTTGACCCCAAACCCTTTAGGGTTTAGGCGCTCCCCAGACCCTGAACCCTCGCTTAGAGGTCCTCGGAAGTCAGGTTGCGCCCAAGGACAAACCTGCGAAAGTTGGGTGCAGCGAAGTAGCTGTCCGTCTCGACCTGGGACAACCTAGGGTATTGAAGATTACCCCAAGAGAAACCTGTACAGGGTTTAGGGTTTATATAGGGTGACCCAAGAGAAACCTAGGAATAAGTAACCAGCCTAAAACCTGAAGGGAACAAAGGCCTACTCTCCGTCCTAGGTAACCCTCAATCCTAAGCCCTGAGCGCCGGAATCCAGATCCTCGCTACAAAGGAAGTAAATGAAACCGGTCGCCCCTGATGATCTGTGGGCTCAAACAGTCACAAGAAATCCGGCTTTAGACCCTAAACCCTAAACCCTAAACCCTAAACCCCTAAGCCCTAAGCCCAAAACCCAAAACCCTAAACCTTTGTGCAGAGTTCGGGGAACCCGGCGCCCCCAAAAAAGACCAAGTTGACGCTGAGGAGCGCGGCACACCCAGTCCGGAAGTGGCTCCTCGATGGTGCTGCGGGGAGTTGGGTTTAGGGTTTAGGGTTTAGGGTTTAGGGTTTAGGGTTTAGGGTTTAGGGTTTAGGGTTTAGGGTTTAGGGTTTAGGGTTTCGGGTTTCGGGTTTCGGGTTTCGGGTTTCGGATTTCGGGTTTAGGGTTGAGGGTTTAGGGTTTCACGTGTAGAGTTCTCTTCCAGAATGCCAGAAAAAGGTTGGATCGAACGTTGAGTGTAAGACTTGGTGGTGTAGGGTGTAGGGTTAAGGGTTTTAGTGGATTAGGGTTGTAAGGTTCGGTTGTCGGATTGTGTTTAGGGTGCAGTTGCCACGATTGAGCTAGCGACCGGCAGTCTAAATTCTTCAGCCCATCGGCGGAGGTCTCTCTCTCTCCCACTAAATATATTTATACGGTATCTTGGTTATATACATATACAAACACAAACTATAGACTCTTACTTATGCCCTCGTACGATGTTGTGCTGCAACTACAATATGCAGGTATATGTTACTAGCAACATAAGCTTGATGAAGAACCGCCATCTCAATCCTTCAGCTGGATCGGGGCAAGGGTCCTCGCCGGCAGCTAGGTGTGCGAACAGCAACAGGTCCTTCTGGTTCGCCCCAGAAGTCCTGGGCTTACATAGGGTTTGGAGTTTAGGGTCTAGGATTTGGGGTTTAATAGTTTAAGGGACTTCATGCACATGGTCTGTGGGCGGTTGCGGGGGGTCATGACAGAGCCCAAGACAGAAGGCGCTTCTGAATTCTCCAGAAGCTCATGATACCATGTCCAATCAACTTCACGCGCACACCTAAACCCTTAAGCCCGAAACACAGAGAGACACACGCACAGAGACAAAGAGAGAGAGAGAGACACACAGACACTTGTACACACAAACGCTTCAAATTACAAACTGTCAAGTTGGCATCAAAGCATTCGGCTTTGATCACGTGAATCTTGGAGGGTTGAATGCATGATCTTGTAACCGTTCGCTGCAAAGCATTAGCTTCAAGTCGGGATCACAGTCGAATAGGCGTCTACACCTGGCCCTCTGACAGAATGCCAGTCGGGAACACACTTGCTGACCCCCGAAAGAGTTAGTGGCTTAAGGGTTTAGGGGGTTTTGCGTTGAGTGGGGGGGGGGGGGGGAGATCGACCCGGATAGTGCTTTGGGAGCTTCGATGTATGTGTGTGGTCCTGATAACAAAGGGTTTCCATGAATCGCATAGCAAGGGGGCATGGCCCTCACTCACAGGCCATGTCCAACGAAGCAAAGTGAGTCAGGAGGAGATCCATAGGGACGCCTGTGGATGTACCTGCTAAAAGTGAACCCTAAACCCTAAACCCTAAACCCTAAACCCTAAACCCTAAACCCTAAACCCTAAACCCTACACCTTAACCCCTAACCCCTAACCCCTAACCCCTAAACCCTAAACCCTAAACCCTAAACCCTAGACCCCTTTGAAAATTCTCACAATGTAAACCCTAACCCCCAAAGCCCTAAAAACAAACCGCGAGCCCCTCATCCCTCGAAGCCACAAGGCACCTGTCACTCAAAACGCTTTAAAACCAGCCGGAACCCCACCCCGCAAGCCGTCAGGCTTCAACCCAAACCCACACCCTCCCCTAAACCCAAAACGCCTAAACCCTAAACCCTGTACACCCTACACCCCATATACCGTAAACCCTAAACATCTCGAGGCCCTGAGCCCTAACTCCTAAACAGCCCGAGGCCCTGAACCCCAGACCCGTACACCCGTACACCCCTACACCCTAAACCCTAAGCCCCACACCCTAAACCCTAAACCCTAAACACAAAACCCTAAACCCTAAACAGCCCTTAGCCCTAGAAGCGAGTGGCTCGCGGCGGCCGGCGGACGCCAAGGCTGCCTTTCGGTCTCCTGGGCAGGGAATAGAAGAGGATTTTGGGGCTGGGGTTTAGGGTTTAGGGTTTAGGGTTTAGGGTTTAGGGTTTAGGGTTTAGGGTTTAGGGTTTGGGGTTTGGGATTTGGGGTTTGGGGTTTGGGGTTTGGGGTTCGGGGTTTGGGGCTTCGGGCTTGCGGTTTGGGATATAAAGGAGTATTAACTTACGTGTGTTTAGGTTTATTTAGGGCTTGAGGCCCATTCAATATGCAAGAAATCCGAGGGGTTCTAGGGTTCAGGGATTCAAGCCCTGGGGGCTTCGTGTTAAAGAGCTAGAGGAACCCTAAACCCTAAACCCTAAACCCTAAACTCTAAACCGTAAACCCTAAATCATGCGGGACCCTGGGCATGATGTCAGTGTTTCTCCTAAGCACACTTAAGTTAATACGCCTCATATCCAAAACCCTAAACCCTAAACCCTAAACCTTAAACCCTAAACCCTAAACCCTTAACCCTATTCAAGGGTTCAGGTTTTAGGGTTTCATGGCTTCAGGATTGCAGGGCTTCAGGGCGAATATTTTGCCCTCTGATCACCCCTGAACCCTAAACCCTAAATCCTAGACCCTACACCCTACACCCTAGACCCTAAACCCTGAACCCCACAGGGTTGGCCCTCCCAGCCTTCCGCCCCCCCAGAACATAAAAAATATTCTTCGTATATGGGCAACATAGGGATTGTCATTTCTTTTTCTATTTTGGTGGGTTCTTAAGCAAGTAGTAGAAAAGCAGTTCGTAGTACTCAAGTCAGGCTCGGGTTCGTTTCGGGCACTTAGAAGCTTGAGGGTTCAGTGTATGTGTTGGGGATGTTCATAATTACAGGGTCTAAGGCAAAAGACTCTAAGGTGGCTAGCCTCAAGGCTCGAAAGTGTGGGCTTTCGGTTTGGAGGTCCGAAGAGCTTCGGCGTTCCAGCGTGCGAAGGCAAAAGCCTCCATAGAGCCAAATCCGTGGCTTGTAAATCCAGAGGGACCTGTAGGATTTTAGGGTTAGGGTTTTGGGGGCCCCACGAAAACCCTAAACCCTAAACCCTAAACCCTAAACCCTAAACCCTAAACCCTAAACCCTGGCTTGAAGATCTAGGATGCAATGCCCGGGCTGTTGTTTGTCACGTGGCCAATAGCATCCAACTTGGAATCTGCTTCGAAATATCCTTTAAGACTATGTATTTGCGGAGCAGCCCTAAACCCTAAACCCTAAACCCTAAACCCTAAACCCTAAACCCTAAACCCTAAACCCTCAACCCTCAACCCTCAACCCTCAACCCTAAACCTTAACCGTGGCTCCCGGTACCGTCCACGAAGCACCTACTGGCCGATTGCACATGCCGAGGATCGGAGCATGAAGGGCCACCTGGCCGCCAAGTCGACCACTGAGGCACCTGGCAAAGGAAAGTGATCCCTAAACCCTAAACCCTAAACCCTGTACCCTAAACGCATTGGGACTCCTTAAGGGTTTTAGGAATTGCGATGATGATGTTCCCCCTTGTACCAACAATCCTTAACAGTCATTATGATAGGGGGGGGGGCGATACTATTATAATCCCTATTAATAGTTTAGGGAATGTAAGGCTTCCGAAGCCCTCGTGCTCCAGCAGAATGGCAGGGCAACCACCAAAGGGCTTTTAGGGTTTAGGGTTTGCGGTCGTTTGGAGGGGGGGGGGTCCTGTTGCAGTATATTCCTCGTCTCATACCAAGACCTTAAACCCTAAATCAGCCCCTAACAGACCAGCCTCTGCCCCTTATTTGTCGAAAAGCAAAAATGTGGTGCCTCTGCCCCCGAAAAATCGCGTTCTCAGAGCGTTTTTAGGTTTAGTGTCTTCCCATTTGTCCATATCTTAAGCCCTGAACCCTCGGCCAAACCCCGAAGACATACCCAGCAACCCTAAACCCTGAGCCCTAAATCCTCAATAAAATCCTAAAGCCTGCAAAGACCCTGTTAAGAAATCCAAGCGCCCCCAGAAAAAAATCTCCACCAAAAAATGAAAAAAAAACGATGAATGAACCTGCGAAAAGCTTCTGTAGTTCGGCTCTGGCTCCCGCTGCCGTTTCCTGGCACCGACCGATGCTGACCCCACACCAAAGAGGGATAGTATCTGAGTTTCAGGGTTTAAGCCTTAGGGCTTAGGGCTGAGGCCTTAATTAGGGGTTAGGGGTTTAGGGGTTTAGGGGTTTAGGGGTTTAGGGGTTTAGGGGTTAGGGTGTAGGGTTTAGGGTTTAGGGTTTAGGGTTTAGGGTTTAGGGTTTAGGGTTTAGGGTTTAGGGTTTAGGGTTTAGGGTTTAGGGTGAGCCCCGACTTAGTACGCGCCAAGCCGGGATACTTGTGCGATCTTGGGCTTGGGTCCTCCAGGACTCCAGCATCCTACGCCTCGAACCTCTGAACAAGATGACATCCCCAAGCCCGAACTTGGGTAGGGTTTAGGGTTTAGGGTTTAGGGTTTAGGGTTTAGGGTTTAGGGTTTAGGGTTTAGGGTTTAGGGTTTAGGGTTTAGGGTTTAGGGTTTAGGGTTTAGGGTTTAGGGTTTAGGGCTTAGGGCTTAGGGCTTAGGGTGCAGGGTAGGTACATCTTTCAACAATAAGCTGTAATGCGACCCCCTCCGCAACAAAAACAGCATGACAACGGCTGAGAAGCACTTTCATCGCGGGGGGCACCCATCTACATTGACGCTGCGTCATGTGGTGGAGCAATGCCGTAAACATCCACAGACTCAGAACCCGAAATCCTAAACCCTAAACCCTAAACCCTCTCTGGGTCCCTGAACTCCGACTTCTGAGCTCGGCCTCATCTGGTGATGCGAGGAAAAACACCAACCTCAGAGAAATGATGGCTCAAGCGGACTTGGGTCTCGATTATTTGCTTAAGAAGCCCCCCAAAAGGGTTTAGGGTTTAGGTCTAATATGTGCTTAAGAAGCCCCCCCAAAAAGGGTTTAGGGTTCAGGGTCTATAGGGTGCTTAAGAAGCCCTTCAAGAAGGCTTTGGGGCTCAGGGCTTAGGCCTACATTTGCTTAAGAAGCCCCACAAGAAGGGTTTGGGGTTCAGGGTTTAGGCTTTCCATTTGCTTAAGAAGGCGCCCCCCCCCCCCCCCCAACCCCCCCCCCCCACCCCCCCCCCCACCCCCCCCCCCCACCCCCCCCCCCCCCCCCCCCCCCAAAAAAAAAAAATCAAAAAAGGAAAAAAGAAACAGAACAACATTGACTTTATTGCCCTTGTATAGGGACCATTATCTTTCAACTTTTAGGGGTTTCTGAAGCAAATAGTACGTCTAAGAGGCTTCTGCAGCGTTCTAGGTTATGGGGTATGGGCCTCCGACTGCAGGGCCAGCAAGAGTATCCGGAAACATAAGCCATTTCAGCACTCTGCTTGTTAAGGAAAGCAACCAAACCCTAAACCCTGAACCCTGAACCCTGAACCCCGAACCCTGAACCCTGAACCCTGAAGCCTGAACCCTAAACCCTAAACCCTAAACCCTAAACCCTAATCTTCCATCGCCAGTTGGGTGAGGAGGCGCCTGTCACACTCGGGACCGTAGGTCTCCGCGATGGCTGCTGCTGCCGCCTCCTCCGATTTGGAGGCTTCCCAAGTAAGGGTTTAGGGTTTAGGGTTTAGGGTTTAGGGTTTAGGGTTTAGGGTTTAGGGTTTAGGGTTTAGGGTTTAGGGTTTAGGGCTTCGAGTTTAGGGTTTAGGGCCTAGGGTTTAGGGTTCCTATTGTGAGGAGAGCAATTTTCTGGAGGTATGTTCGGGATAATTACCGTTTTTGTTTTCTCGTTTGCTGACTGGCATCAATTTGTGGGCTTAGGTTTCTGCCTAGTAAATTGTGCAGGAAACTCTTGACTTAGCATATGGCACGGTTTGTGCGGACTCAATATTCATGTACTTACCCCGTTTCGATTTACGCTCCCAAAATACCATAATCCACAATCAGTACAAGCTTCCCCGTTTAGTTACATAGGCCCTTCCCCTTATTGCTATTTGCCTGGCCGATGTTGGCCCCTAAATAGCCCTAAAGCCGAAACCCTAAACCCTAAACCCTAAACTCTAAACCTTAAACCTAAACCCTCAACCCTAAACCCTAACCCTAAACCCAAAACCCTAAACCCCAAACCCTAAACCCTAAACCCTAAACCCTAGCAATGTGTCAACTCCTCCCCGGGCCAAACCAAGGGAACGGCGCAAAGCACTGTGGGCTCCTGCAAGGTGTAGGGTTTAGGGTTTAGGTTTAGGGTTTAGGGTTTAGGGTTTAGGGTTTAGGGTTTAGGGTTTAGGGTATGGCCCTGACGACACCTCTGAAACATATTCCTAAACATGATCCTCTTAAACCCTTATAAGGGAAAATATACAACATCCCAAGGGCCTACCTAGTAGAGTTTAGGGATTAGATGGGTTTCGGGTTTCGGGTATCAGGAATTCAGTGCCCTGAAGGCCATTGGATTGTGAAGCTTGGGATTTTTGATACCCTAAACCCTAAACCCTAGAGCTAACCCAAACAAGTTCTGAAAGGTTTCGGAAGTGGCCTGGGCATGCAAACATAGACACCAAAAAGTGCAGGCTTCAGGGATAGGCTTGAGGGTTGCTTGTTAGGGTGATTGAGGTAGATTTATGCACGAAAGAAGCAAGCCTTTGAGCACTTGCAGTCGCTTCGGGTTTCGGGTTTCGGGTTTCGGGTTTCGGGTTTCGGGTTTAGGGTTTAGGGTTTAGGGTTTAGGGTGCGAGCTTCGGGGTTTCGGGCCACTGCGGGCGTAGAACCTGCTGGCACAAGGAACCACGCGCCTGGGACCAAACTCATACCCTAGCACAATCGATGGTTTAGCATTTTAGGATACTTGGGAGTGAGAAGAGAGGCCCTAGGGTACATCCCGCAGCCAAAATCGCTTAATTCAACCACTCCAATTGCAGGTCAGTCAGTGCTAATATACCTTAAATGATATAATAAGGGATCCTTAATATGACTTTAGGTAGAATCCTTCAAAGTAAGGGGTATCCCCACTCCACCCCCCCAACAAAGAAAGCACTTCGGTTTGTTCTTCTGCGTTTTGGTAGTCGTCTTTTCTGTATTGTCGGTAGTTGACGTTTCGTACTCAGAACCGCCACATCTTGCCAAAAACTCGCCAGTGAGCCTTCGGTCCTTCACGTCGCCGCTCTTGAAGAGCCCCTCCAAAGGATCGCCTCTCAGGGGTGAGGTTTATGGTTTATAGGGTTTATATAGGGTTTATATAGGGTTTATATAGGGTTTATATAGGGTTTATATAGGGTTTATATAGGGTTTATGGTTTATGGTTTATAGGGTTTATATAGGGTTTCGGGCTTCGGGTTTACAGCCCACACAGCCCTTGATCCAGCACTGCCCCAAACATAACAAACATAACCCCCAGACGCTAAATCCTGAAACCTTCTAACTTTTCCCTAAACCCTGAAACTCTTCCAACTCCATAACCCTGAACCCTTATAGAACCTCTAAAGAAACTCAAAGCCCTAAACCCCCCAAGCCCAAAACCCTAAAAACCCCTTAAAACCCGAAAGCCCTAAACCCCTCAAAATCCCCACCCCAAAACCCTAAAACCTTAAAAAACCCGAAAGCGCCAAACCCCTCCAAATTCCCCCAGCCCAAAACCTAAAAACCCCTAAACGCCCGAAAGCCCTAAACCCCCCCCAAATTCCCCAAAACCCCAAAACCCCAAAACCCCAAAACCACAAAACCCACAAGGCCCTAAAAGCCCTAAACCCGAAAAGCCCTAAGCCCTAAGCCCTAAGCCCTAAGCCCTAAGCCCTAAGCCCTAAGCCCTAAGCCCTAAGCCCTAAACCCTAAACCCCCCAACTTCCCCTGAGCCTTGTGGCGGGCAGAAGCGTCCCCGCCGCGGCCGCGTTCGCCACCAGCCCAGGGTCTGACTTAGGGGCTTAGAAGGGGTGACGGGCCGGGTTTGGGGTTTGGGGTTTGGGGTTTAGGGTTTAGGGTTTAGGGTTCAGGGTTCAGGGTTCAGGGTTTAGCGCTCTAGGGTGAGGGCCGTCCATAGTGCTTCGCTGATACAGTAGTGTTTAGGGCTTTTTGGGGGGTTCATGATAGGTGTTCACCGGGCTTTGGGCTCATAGCATATATATATATATGTAGCCCAGTAACCATGTGATAATAGGGCACCCTTTTTTGGGTTGATTACTTTGTAAGGGAACCTTGCACCAAAAAAAGAGTAAAGGGTACCACTGGGCCACTAAGTATAGTGTTTAGGGGGCTCAGGCTTTAGGCTTTAGGCTTTAGGGTTTAGGGTTTAGGGTTTAGGGTTTAGGGTTTAGGGTTTAGGGTTTAGGGTTTAGGGTCGCAATGCCAGCCAAGTGGTTTCGGATTCAGGGGTAAAGGGACCCTAAACCCTAAACTACGAATTGCTTAAGAACCCCCCCCCCAAAAAAAAAAAAACTAAAAGAAAAAACATTCTTCCGTATTAAGGGTATTATGTAGGGATTGTAACCTGATATTCTTTTGAAGGGTTCTTAAGCAAATAGTAGTAAACCCAAACCCCAAACCCCAAACCCCACACCCTAAACCCTAAACCCTAAACCCTCCAAGTCCGCGCCTTTGCATGCGCTGGGGGACCGACAGAAAGGAAGGTACCTGAGGCCATGCGCGCATTCTGACGGACCTCTTCTCTGAAGGGTTTTGGGCTCCTTTTATGGGTTTAGGGTTTAGGGTTTAGGGTTGTGTTGTGGTTTAGGTTTTAGGGTTTAGGGTTTGTCTGCAGACATGCTCTCAATCTGGGGTCACCTGCTGGAAATGCCATGCGAAGCGTCCTAAACCCCGTGCCCTAAACTTGGGATGTTCTCGCTTATCCTGACAGTCCTTAAAAAGAATTACTACAGGGTACTACAATCCCTGTGCAGGACTGTTAGTTTAAGGGGGAACATCCCAACCCTAAACCCTAAACCCTAAACCCTAAACCCTAAACCCTAAACCCTAAACCCTAAACCCTAAAGCATCCAGTGGCTTCGCAGATCTGCCATCAAGATGCCGCCGCCACTCTGCCTCTCCTCCGCCACAACGGCAGCGGGCGGAAAGGCAGCGCGAAGAAAATTCCTCACGCGGCATGGCAGTAAGAAGGAACTGCAGCCTCACATCTAAACCCTATACCCTAAACCCTAAACTCTAAACCCTAAACCTTAAACTCTAAACCCTAAACCTTAAACTCTAAACCCCAAACCCTAAACCCGAAACCCTTGAGACACGAGGGCATGAGGGCCCTACGTCGAAGAGTTTGGGGACCTATGGGCGGTTCTCCAAAAAAATTTGACTCTTTGGCTGCCCGCAGTTTCCGGCTCCATATGGGCGGGGGGGGGAGGTGTTCCCAAACTAATCCAAACTGCGGGTACCATTTTTGGGGGTCCTATAATGAAGATTGCAGCATTTTTTTTTGGGGGGGGGGGGTTTCTGAGGGTACCCCCAAAGAGTTTTGGTCTCTTTGGGAGGATGTGTGGCTTGACCAGGTCTTGATACCCAAACCTTCGATGACTGTCTTTGACACCTGGGCCGGACCCTGTGAGGTTTGAGCCGCGAAAGAACGAACCCTAACTCTTAAGCCCCAAACCCAAATTTTCCGACCAGGCTGCTGCCAGTTCTCAAGAATTTGCCCGGACCACAGCGGCCACTCAGAACCGTCCAAGCAGCCTTGACAGGTCCGGATTTGGGGGGGGGGGGGGGGGGGGGGTATCCGGAATATTACGGGAACACGTTTATGCTATTTGCTTGAGAAAACCCCAAAAATGAAGGAGAATAATCCACATTGTACCCGTGTCAAGGAAGAATGTCCTTCTTTTTTTTGGGGGGGGGAGGTGGGCGGGGGGGGGGGGTTCTTAAGCAAATAGTGAAGACCCCAGACCCTGAACCCCTCATTGGGAGCTTCTTAAGCACACAGTGACATAGTAGTTTTTGGGGCAGTTGCGAAAACAACCCCCTGTGGTGTAATGGGGGCATCTTGGGAGGGACCCTACAAACCCAAAACACGCTCAACCTAAACCCTAAATTCTAAACCCTAAATTTTAAACCCGAAACCCCACAAACCCTGCTGCTCAGCTGAGGCTCCCAGGCAAAGGGAAAGGAAACCCAGACCATGCTCCCAATACCTTTCGCGCGGCTTGGGATTCAGGGTTCAGGGTTCAGGGTTTAGGGTTTGGGGTTTAGGGTTTAGGGTTTAGGGTTTAGGGTTTAGGGCTTAGGGCTTAGGGATTTTAAGTTGCTTCTAAGGGTCGACATGGTCCCTTAGTCTGGGTCCTTGAGTTAAAGCCCCTTACGTGCCCCTTATATACCCTAACCCCTAAACCCTAACCCTAAACCCTAAACCCTAAACCCTTATAAACCCTAAACCCTTATAAACCCTACAAAACCCAAGGGCCCATAGTTCAGAACCCGTTAAAGGAGGTAAGGGACCACATTAACGGACCATGCAACTACCCTTCGGTTGTTTGGGGGATGTTATGGCTGTAGGGTACTCCCTCAATTCTAAAGCCCTGAGCCCTGAACCCTAATCCCTAAACCCTAACCCTAAACCCTAAACGATTTTAGAGGTTGAGGGCCTCAGGGGTTTGGGGTTCTAGGAAGGCGTGGGAGGCTTTAGGCGGGTGTATCGCCGAGCCGCAGCGCAGATTGGCGGCTATAACCTTTGAGCCACATCCTTGGCTGCCCGGTAATCTAGGCTTAAAAAGGGTGCCCTTTTTTGCTTAAAGGGATTTATAAGGGAACCTAAACCCCCCAAAAAGGGAATAAGGGTACTACTGGGCATCCTAGCATCCTTGGTACCACAGGGCACCAGCAGCCCCTAAACTCTAAACCCTAAACCTGAAGCAGGCTTTCATATTACTCACATCCCAAGAAGGACAACCCACATTAAAAAAAGAAAACAAAAAATATATATATATATATATATGTATGTATATATATATATATACATAGAAACTCACCAATTGGTTTAGGGTTTGGGGTTTCGGGTTCGGGTTGATAAGGAACCCAAGACACGCCCACCGACAACTACGCCAGAAACCCGAACCAACACATACTGGGGCTCCGGGGAGCTGCTTGCAGGCTGCTTACTCTGGACAGCTTGGATCAAAAAGCCTATGCTTTTGCTAGAGTGGAAATCTATGTGATCTTACAAAATCTATCTGTTTATGTATTCTACTATATGCATAATATGTATATATATATAGAGAGAGAGAGAGAGCGAAAAGCAAAGAGTAGGTCGTTGGAGTTTTGGAGCAGGTGATGAGTACAGAAACCTAAGCTTTCACAGTAACTTAAGCTGTCGTGGAGGCACTGCAGCGCGCATGCGACCATGTAGTGCGTGAATCCTCCGGGCAGCGCTCCCATGTCTGATAGCACACAACCCGGTCGGAACTTTGATGCTGTGCCATTTCCCGAACCCTGCCCTTGCACCCCTAAAGCCCAAGCCTCTATCAAAATCATAAACCCAAAGCTCTAAACCTGAACCCTCAACCCAAAGCCCTTGAACTCAAACCCAAACCCGGAACCTCTAACTTGAAGGCTCACGGGGCTCACTAACAAGCTATGACAGCATGGGGTTAACAAGGCAAAGTGGGATATGCTGTATATACCTTTCTTGCAGATGCAGGTTTGGGGTTCATAAGTTTGGGGTTTCTAGGGTTTCTGGAATTTCTAGGGTTTAGGGTTCAGGGTAACCAAAATCGGCACAAGCAACATTGGCACGCATCGATCGAGTCACGTGGCTCTTAAACCTCCCTGAATCCACGGAGTACCAAAGCCCGAATGCCCTGCACCAACTCAACAACTTAGTAGCCCAGCGACCATATTGCAACAAGGGCACCCTATTTTGGGTTGGCTACTTTATAAGGGAACCTTGAACCAAAAAACGGGTAAAGGGTACCACGCCAGAAGCCCCTCACCAAAACAAGGCAAGCCGCACTAACCGGTGTAAACCCAGAATACTGAACCCTACCCTAATTCAACCCTCAGCCTAAACCTCAAAACCCTAAAACCTGAAACCTAAACCCTAAACCCTGAATCCTAAACCCTCAAGATCTTGATAATTGGGATTGTATCGGAGACACTTACCCCCTCCCTGCCAGAGGCCCTCCTCCCAGATGCATTCCTCCCAGATGCCCTCCAACCCTAAACCCTAAACCCTAAACCCTAAACCGAGAACCCTTAACCCTAATGCCCTCCTCCCAGATGCCCTGAAGGGCTCAAGAAGGTTTAGGAGTCCGAAGAAAAACCCGCCCAAATCCCGCTTAAAACTATCGCTCGAAAACCGCCTAAAACTTTCGCTCGGAAACCGCCCAAAACTTTTTGCGACCCGAACCCTACATACAATTCAAATAAACACTAAACCCTAAACCCTAAACCCTAAAACCCTAAACCCTAAAACCCTTAAAGCCTAAACCCTACACGAGGTGAGTGCCTGCAGCGCAGGGCACTTTGGAGGAGACCTTGGGAAGCTCCTGCGCATGCCGTTCTTGTGAGTGATCCTACTCGGAGGTTCATGGGTACTTACAAGTAGGGGTAGGGTTTAGGGTTTAGGGTTTAGGGTTTAGGGTTTAGGGTTTAGGGTTTAGGGTTTAGGGTTTAGGGTTTAGGGTTTAGGGTTTAGGCTTTGGGCTTTGGGCTTTGGGCTTTGGGCTTTGGGGTTTGGGGTTTGGGGTTTGGGGTTTAGGGTTAGTGGAGGTTCATGGGTACTTATAAGTAGGTTATATAAGTACCCTGAGTAAGGATACATAGTTACCCGACTTCTAACCCTACTCAGAATTACCCATGAGCCTTCAAGTGGAGGGCTGGAAGTTTGGGGGGACTTGAGGGTTCGCTCAAGACAGGGGCGCGGTCCCTAGCTTTTAGTCCCGTGCCTGATGCTTGTTGCTACGTTTCGGGGCAGGGGGTCGTGGAGGGGGGGGGGTCGGCCCTCACTACTGGACACTCCCATCTTTGTAGTTCCTGTCGAAGAGCGTGAGGGTTCAGGCATGTTCAATTAAGGCTTACGGCTTGGGAACGACTCTTCCTCGATCTCCCAGATCTTTCAACACCCCTGGGTTAAGGAATATACCCTAATTAATTCATAATAATGACCCGAGTAAAGATTTGGTTTGGGGTTTAGGGTTTAGGGTTTAGGGTTTAGGGTTTAGGGTTTAGGGTTTAGGGTTTAGGGTTTAGGGTTTAGGGTTTAGGGTTTAGGGTTTAGTTTAGGGTTTAGGGTTTAGGGTTTAGGGTTTAGGGTTTAGGGATCAGGGTTTAGGATAAGGAAGTTGTCCAGAACAAGCCTACCACTGCGTATGAGGGCGGCACAAGACCTAATAAAGCCAAAGGAAGTTTGGAAGATCCAGGAACCCTAAACCCTAAACCCTAAACCCTAAACCCTCAGGGGCCCGGCCTCCTCGGAGCAGGTCATGGCAGCCCCCTGCAGCATGGCCACAGCGGTGCCGTCCGACTCCTCACCGGGGGTCTCCGGGGTGTTTAGGGTGTAGGGTTTAGGGTTTAGGGTTTAGGGTTTAGGACGTTAAATCCTAAGCCCGAAAGGCAACATGCCAAAGAAGAGGGTATAGGGTTTAGGGCTTAGGGTTTACGGTACTTTGGGGGTTCCTTCAAAGAAAACTCCACACTTGGTTCAGGGTTTAGAGTTTAGGGTTTAGGGCTTAGGGTTTAGGGTTTAGGGTTTAGGGAGGGTTTAGGGCGCAGAGCCGTCATCGGACGTGTCCGTGTCTTCGTGCTGCCAGGCCACGTGGCACTCGCTTGTCGTCAAGCAGGTTGAAAGTCCTGCTTCCCTAACTTTAAAACCCTAAACCCTAAACCCTAAACCCTAAACCCTAAACCCTAAACCCTAATAAACCCTAAAGCCTAGCCCTAAACCCTAAACCCTAGTGACCCTAACCCTAGTGGCCCAAAACCCCATACCTTGAACCCCGAAGCCTCTGAAATCTTCTGCGGCATCTAGAGACGCGCAAGCCTAGCCCTTCTAAACCCTAAACCCTAAACCCGAAACCCTGAACCCACAACCCGAAACCCGAAACCCTAAACCCTACGACTCTACATCTGCCGGCCTCTGTACCCAGATTTTGGAATTAAGGAATATACCCTATTTCAGAATGATGAGCCTTAGTATAAATTCGAGTAAAAACCTGGATCTTCGAAGCCTGAAAAGGACTATACCCTAATTCAGAGTAATGTTCCTTAGCATAAAACCGAGTATATTCCTGACGTAAGCCGTTTTGGAAGATCTGGGTACTAAAGGCAGCTACAAGTGGGCAACAGATCATAGAAGCCCTCTTTTGCTAGGAACCCTCTTTATAAAATATTCCGACATATGACCCTCTTCAACCCAAATCCGAGGGGCCTGGCTTGTTTGGGACCTACCCATTTGAAACTGTACTAGATACAAAAAAAGTTGGTTGGCCCTTTAACCTGACCCATAAGGTTTAGGGTTTAGGGTTTAGGGTTTTTAGGTTCTCGGGTTTGGGGGAAATATAAGACACTCAATGGACAACCCAGACGCGGAAGCTGTGCCCGGTCCTGCAAGGTCTAGATCTGGCCTGAACAGCTCCCACATCTCCAGCCGGATCTGTTGCAAGATCCAAAGATCTTCCAAAACCCCTTCATTAAGGAACATGCCCTAATTCACACTAAGGATCATGATTATGAATGAGGGCATACTCCTTAATTAAGGGCTTTGGAAGATCTGGGTCTTAACGTATTTACATGGTTCCTTCATAGTGGCCCTGGACTGGGAAGCCCTTCTGCATCCCCTATATAGCCTGCAAAGAAGGCAAAGGACCATAATCAGGGACCATGCAACTTCCCATAGACAAGAAGCAGGACTTAGGGCCTAGGGTTTAGGGTTCAGTCTCCGAACCCCTAGTTGGAGGTTCATGGGTACTTATAAGTAGGGTTATAAGTACCCTAAGTTAGGTGATAACAACAGTTACCCTACTTATGACCCTGCTTATAAGTGCCCATGAACCTCCAAGTATACTTCATGATGGGTGTGGGATTGAGGGTTTAGGGTGTAGGGTGTTGACAGGATTGCCGCAAGTACTTGGGGCTTGGGCAGACTCCGAGACCCTCAACCATGAGAGCTAAGGGAGTGTGGGGGTTTGCGAAATTTAGGGTTTAGGGTCGCCCCCTCCCCATGAACCCGAAAACCCACATTCACAATCTCAGAGATGTCGGGCTGGGGTCTGCCACCGGGAATTTAGGGTTTGGGGGCTAGGGTTTAGGGCTTAGGAAGTCAACAATTCCGACCTTCAAACCCCTCAACATGAGGAATTTGTGGGTTTAGGGTTTAGGGTTTCGGGTTTAGGGTTTAGGTCTACAATTCATGTGCTCCCCCACGAGCATAGAGGGGGTAGTAGGGGAACCAGCGAACAATCCAGCTTTTATGTTTGACTGTTCAGGATTGGCAGTTCTCAAGTTTTAATCCTGGTCACCTCCCAATTAACCCCATGCAAAATCCCTAAACCCTAAAGCCCAACCCCCCCCTGGACTCTACAGGTAAGAAACGGAAAGTCAGCGTTTGGGGGGGGGGGGTAAACTGTAGGGCTTAGCTAAGACAACCATGATGCGTCCAATTTCAACATGCACACTTCCCCTCACCCAGAGAGCCCAATACCCCTGAATTCAGGAACATTCCTTAAGTTGTATGGATCCTTCATATGATTTAAGGCATATTCCTTAATTAAGGGATCGTGGGCTCTTTGGGCAGTGGCGCGCCTGTTCCCAGCCGTCTCCGCACTGGCATACTCCTGACACAATCAGTGACCACTTCAGCACGGCGTTTCGCGGGAAGTCGTCCCTTTCAAGCCTTAGACCCGAAACCTTACTACTACTACTACTACTACTACTACTACTACTACTACTACTACTACTACTACTACTACTACTACTACTACTACTACTACTACTACTACTAATTGCCTAAAAAACCCAAAAAACAAAACATATTTTCCATATAAGGGTATAATAGGGATTGCTATGTTTCTATTCTTTTGGGGTTCTTAAGCAAACGGTAGCCTGTAGGGCCCCCCAAATCCCTTTAGAGAACAGTCCACATCTTGCACCTCAATGCTCAAATACATCCTGGAAGCCTAAAGCTGGAGCTCTAAACCCCAAACCCGAAACCCAAAAAACCCAAACCCTAAACCCCAAACCCTAAACCCTAAACCCCAAACCCTAAACCCTAAACCCTAAACCCTACACCCTAAACCCTAAACCCTCGAGGATCCCCAAATTTCCAGAACTGTCCTGCTGCTTCCTCGCCGCCGGCAGCGCCCAGCACCGGCAGCAGGAACCAGGGCCGCATGGACGCGGCGGCTTGGTTGAACCATGGTAGGGTTTAGGGTTTAGGGGTTTAGGGGTTTAGGGGTTTAGGGGTTTAGGGGTTTAGGGGTTTAGGGGTTTAGGGGTTTAGGGGTTTAGGGGTTTAGGGGTTTAGGGGTTTAGGGGTTTAGGGGTTTAGGGATTTAGGGTTTAGGGTTGAACCATTGTAGGTTTGTAGGGGCCCAGGGTTTTAGGGTTTAGGGGCTTCGTGTTGTAGGGGTCAGGCTTTTTGGGTTTAGGGTTGAATCATGGTAGGTTTGTGGGGCTTAGGTTTTTAGGGCTTAGGGTTTTAGGGTGCAGGGTTTTCGGAGTTCAGGGCATTGGTTCAAGGCTCGGACCGCGTTTCTCGGGTGGAGGAGGAGATCACGAGGCCCGCTGCCTTTCTTGTTGTGGGTGCCCTAAACCCTAAACCCTATGACCCTCTGACCCTATGACCCTATGACCCTATAACCCTATAACCCTATAACCCTATAACCCCATAACCCCATAACCCTATAACCCTATAACCATAAACCCCGGGGGGCTCCAGCATGACCCTGAATTAAAAACCTTCGGAAAAATGTTCCAAAATAATCCGCTTCAACCCAGTGAGAGGAAATATGAAATATCCCAAGGGCCCTAAACCCTAAACACTACACCCTAAACCCCAAACCCTGAACCCTAAACCTACCTAGTTTGAGCCCAGCGAGGGTTGTGGTTGTTGGCACGTAGGGTCCAGGGTATTCGCCCTAAACCCTAAACCCTAAACCCTAAACCCTAAACCCTAGACCCTAGACCCTAAACCCCTAAATCCAGACTCTTGGACAAAATACGACATGAGCTCTTTTAAAAATGCCGGGCCATCGGTCTCATCCCATGTCAACCCGAAATACGGGGATGTACAGCCACACAGGGTTTGGGGTTTAGGGTATTTGGGGATTCCCTTCGTAGGGGATTCTATCATCTTCGGGGTACAAAAGGGGGGGGACGGGTGACCGTCTCTTGGTGGTTCCCATTGTTAGGACCCCCAGAACTTTCAGGAAATTCAACAATCCCTAAGCCCTAAGCCCCAGACTTCCCCGCAATGGTCCCCTTCGCATTTTCCGAAGGCAGGTTCCCGTCGTCTCGGCATCGCGCTGCTCAACGACCGGGGCTCTCCGCACGCACTCGGCGCAGGTTTTCGGGCTAAGGGTTGTAAGGGTTCAGGTTCAGGGTTGCGGGTTTAGGGCTTAGGGTTACACCGTTGGCAAGCTATCCAAGAGTTCAGGGTTGCGGGTTTAGGGCTTAGGGTTACACCGGTGGCGAGCTAGCCAAGATTCAGACCCGTGTGCGGCGAATCTAGACCCAGGAGTAACCTAGGAATAAAAGGGTGCCCTTTTGGTTTCAAGGGGCTTGTAAGGGACCCAAACCCTAAACAAAGGGAATATGGGTCGACTCTGGGTCCAATAGTAGTTATTTTGAAAAGCACATCTTTGACATCCCATTGGACATCCAATTGCTTATACGCAGATGGGGTGAACACGGCTGCTATGCTTCGAACGCAGCGTCAGATCGAGGCGATCTGACCTCATGCTTGACATGGGGGTTTCCGAAATTAGGGGGTATCTTATTGAGGTCCATTTTAGAAGGGAATCCTGCTATTTGGGGTCTATATTCGGGGTCGGTCATTTTCGTAAACTCCCACATGGTAAGATTGTAGCTTGGACACTTAAGGTTGTGCCCTTGGGTTTTGGGGACCCTTTTTAAAAGATCCTTGAGGTAGTGTACTTTAAGGGGAACCCGTAGGGGTACGAGTCTTAATCCCTTGAGTCGATGTTCCCAAGGGTGTCGTGTTTGGGGTTCCACTCATGGTAAGTTCTCTAAAATATGGTCCCTTTTTGGGTGCCCTAAAATAATGAGTAGGCCGCTTTACAATAAGGACCCCAAAAGCGACCATTGTCTTAGAAGTGACCACATACGTGTCCAGTTTCCCAAGGTGGTTGCACGGCCGTGTTATGATGCCCGTAGGCTAGATGGATTTATCTGATTATCTCCAAGGCCATTGCCTGGTTCAGGACGAAGCGTAGTCAGAGCTGCACCCAGAAACACAAGCCCTAGACCCTAAACCCGAAACCTCAAACCCCAAAACCTGAACCCAAAACCCTAAACCCTGAATCCTAAGCCCTGAACCCTAAACCTCCAACCCCAAAACCGAAACCCAGAACCCTAAACCCAGAGCCCTAAGCCCTAAAATCTAAACCCTAAACCCTAAACCCCAAACCCCGAACCCTAAACCCTACACCCCAAACTCGCGCCGAGGCTCGAAGGAGCAGAGCGCCTTATGATTTTCTTTTCTTGGCCGCTTTGGCATCCTGCGGCACTGGCTTCAAGTGACACACCGCGCTGGTCTAGGGTTTAGGGTTTAGGGTTTAGGGTTTAGGGTTTAGGGCTACTAGTGCGAGTACGAGTACTTGCACTCAAGGTAATGCAAAAAAACATTATCAATCACTATCATTCCATGCACGTGTGCGCGTGGATCTCGGGATTGGGCCTTCTCCGCTGCGGCTGCGGGTTCTTTCCGCTTTGCTGGCGCTTCTTCCTCAGGGAGGTTTAGGGTTTAGGGTTTAGGGTTTAGGGTTTAGGGTTTAGGGTTTAGGGTTTAGGGTTTAGGGTTTAGGGCTGAGGGGATTCTACAAATTCCATGGGTGGACGGAAGTTTTGGCAAGGTCTCAGGGTCTCATTTCAACACGCGGATGTGTGCCAAGGACGTTGAGTCAGGCTGCCACGATTTAGGGGCTACTTAGGTTTTAGGGACTACACTTCGGGGTTATGTAAGGGGAACAAGATTAAGGGTCCCTTTTAGGGGCCCCTCCTTATACCCCTTCAGTCGTAGGATGGGCAGAAGCTGATCCCGGAGAGCTTAAATATTAAAAAAGGAGCCCCTTCAATAGCACCTAAACCCTAAACCCTAAACCCTAAACCCTAAACCCTAAACCCTAAACCCTAAACCCTAAACCCTAAACCCTAAACCCTAAACCCTAAACCCTAAACCCTAAACCCTAAACCCTAAACCCTTTTCTTTTCTTGGGGGAGGGGCGGGACTTCAAGGCCGACGGATGAGGGAGCTCAACCCGAAGGGTTGAACCCCAAACGATTTAGGGTTTAGGGTTGAGGGCCTTCGGGACTTGGGCTTGACGAGTTGCAGGGTTTAGGGTTTAGAAGCTCCGAGGGCCCCCTCGCCCCCAACCCTAAACCCTAAACCCCAAACCCCAAACCCTAAACCCTAAACCCACAAAGGCCTTCGGCGGCTCTTCTTCCGGGCTGCCGATAAGGACTGTGGCTTTTGAGGCCTGCGTGTGGGCTTGCTGAAGGCTTGGGGTTTGTAAGGTTTAGGGTTTAGGGTTTGGGGTTTGGGGTTTAGGGTTTAGGGTTTAGGGCTTAGGACTTAGGGTTTAGGGTTGTAGGGTTGTAGGGTTGTAGGGTTGTAGGGTTGTAGGGTTGTAGGGTTGTAGGGTTGTAGGGTTGTAGGGTTGTAGGGTTGTAGGGTTGTAGGGTTGTAGGGTTCTAGGGTTCTAGGGTTCTAGGGTTTGGACGGCGGGGGTTTAGGGCAAAGTAGCTCCTGCGTTTCACGGCGGGCGTGGGCTTTGGGGTAGTCCACAGTGAAAGTTGCATGGGCACCTACGTTGTAGGACGCCTAAACCTTGAACCCTCAAGCCCCAGAACCCCTACAACCCAGACTTTACCCAAATATCCAAGTACCCTAAACCCTACATAAACCCTAAACCCCAAACCCTACACCCTAAACCCTAAACCTCGGAGCCTTCAAAAACCCTAAATGCCAAACTTGGGCTCG
Organism: Symbiodinium natans; assembly: GCA_905221605.1. Lineage (NCBI taxonomy): Eukaryota > Dinophyceae > Suessiales > Symbiodiniaceae > Symbiodinium > Symbiodinium natans. Next base: position 547,695 of record CAJNDS010001112.1, read on the forward strand.
AACCTCTGTTTGCGAGCCCTCGACCACTCTAACCACTACAACCCAAACTCTGATTCTGGGGTTCAGGGTTCAGGGTTCAGGGTTCAGGGTTCAGGGTTCAGGGTTTAGGGTTTAGAGTTTAGGGTTTAGGGTTTAGGGTTTAGGGAACCCTCCTGCCAGCCTCGGCGTCGACCACCGGGGCGTCAGCTGAAGGCGCCTCCACTTTGTCTTGAAGGTTCACTTCCCGGATCTTCCAAACCCCCTCACTAAAGAATATGCCCTAATGTATACTAAGGATCATGAGTACGCGTTAGGGCATATTCCTTAGTGAAGGGGCTTTGGAACATCCTGGTTGCTTGTCATGATAACTTCCCGAAATCAGCCTGAATTTCCCAACCTGACAAGCCGAGCTTAAGCAAATTAACCCAAATGCGCCTTTCAAGCCCCGCGGGGCTAGGCCTCCCAAACCTCTGAAAAAAAGGGGCCCTTTCAAACTGGCCAAAAGCTAAGCCCGACACATTCGCACAACATCAACGAGCCAGCCGTATGTTTATCTCAGTTGCGGAGTTCAAAAGTTCTACAGGGGATTCTAGTATCCCAAGAAGTGTAACGTGTGCTCACTCAGCTACGAAGTTGTGAAGCTAGGCAGATCGGAGGCATGTCGATCCGTCCCGTGGATGAGACCTGTGGATGAGATGGTGTACTCTACTGAACTTGGAACCCTGGCGAGATTATGTTTTTGCTGTTTCTTAGGAATTATAGTGCCCAATAATTAAAATTTATTTCCAAGTACCCCTAAGTGTAGTGGAACGCCACCAGACTTTCTCGCAGCTGGCCTGGGTAAAACAGAACCCCTGGCTAAACCCTAAACCCTAAACCCTAAACCCTAAACCCTAAACCCTAAACCCTAAACCCTAAACCCTAAACCCTAAACCCTAAACCAAATGCCCATGAAGCCGGAGAAACTTTGGCGTCGCAGCCGAGTTTCTTAAAGGAGCGGGTTTGGGCACCGTGCTTCATGGGCATTTGGGTTTAGGGTTTAGGGTTTAAGGTTTAGGGTTTAGGGATTTATGTGATGATTAGGGCAGGGTTCTTCCCTCATCCCCCCCCCCTCCCTGCCCCCCTTCCCCCAAAAATAAAGTTTGAACCAAGGTTCACAATCAACACTTTCGGTCAACACGTTTCGGTCAAACTTTGCCGTCAAAACGTTATTGGGACCCAAACCCCATACAATTTTCATAAACCCTAAACCCTAAACCCAAGCCCTAAACCCTAAGCCCTAAGCCCTAAGCCCTAAGCCCTAAGCCCTACGCCCGAAGCCCTAAGCCCTAAGCCCTAAGCCCTAAGCCCTAAGCCCTAAGCCCTAAGCCCTAAGCCCTAAGCCCTAAGCCCTAAGCCCTAAGCCCTAAGCCCTAAGCCCTAAGCCCTAAGCCCTAAGCCCTAAACCCTAAACCCTAAACCCTAAACCCTAAACCCTAAACCGACCGAAGCCCTGCTGCCTCCTCGTCGTCGTCGTCGTCGACTTCGACGAAGCCTTTGGGGCGCTCTGGGACGGTTGCAACCTGGACGCCGCATCTTCGAAGTCAAGTCGTTCAGGGCTTCGGGTTTAGGGTTTAGGGTTTAGGGCTAAGGGCTAAGGGTTAAGGGTTAAGGCTTAAGGGTTTCGGGTTTAGGGTTTAGGGTTTATAAGGGTCTATAGGGTTTAGGGTCGAAGTCGACGCGCGAAAATGGAAGTTCTCAGAGTTGATGGTTTCTCTGGGGGGCTCTTACTGTTTTACGGAGCCTGCTATCTAGGGCACCCCATACTACTATTAAACCCTCTCCCAAAAGGGTGTAGGGTATAGGGTTTAGGGTTTAGGGTTTAGGGTTTAGGGTTTAGGGATAAATACTCCCAAAATTGCAACTAGTAGACTAATTAGAGGACTTCTCTCTTGGAGAGTTGCCCAAGTGCAGATGTCATTCAAACTCAAAGGTTCGAAAACAACAAGCAAAAGAACATCGGCAACCGCTTTTGAAGTCAAGTATTTCTAGAATATGGTCCCTTTTGGGTCCTCAATTAGTTAATAAGGCTGGCCTATTCTACAGGGTACCCAGACAGACCATCAATTTCAGAACTGACCATACAGGGTGTAGGTCTAGCTGTCAAAAAGAAGTGTCTCCGCGCGAGCTCCTCCACGACTCCTTCAGTTGAGCAACCGAAAGCCCCATGGGGGCACCTAGCTTTTGTCTACCCATGAAAGCTGCTGCCCCTTTTGGGGTAGTTTCATGGTCCCTTAGTATGGGCCCTGAAAGGACATCCCTTATACATCCCTTATACATATCAAAGGAGGGTAAGGGACCTTATTTAGGATTCATTTAACTACCCTTAGAGCTCAACAAGGAACTGAAACGAAGGGTCCCAAAGGTGGTTTTTTTCCGTAGCACAGGCAGCTTCGCGAAACGATGAAAAAGCAAACGGTTCTAAACTACGGTCTCCCAGGCACCCTTATCGCAATGCACAAGGCACCCTTACCAAACCCTTAGTGTCATGGGTTCCCCTACTACCCCCCTCTACACTACTCCCCTCGGTTCTCCCCTTTGATAACCTTAATTAGTCTTAATTTACCGTAAATAGTCTATTAATTATGGAGGGAACCTACGGGGGGGGGTACAGAGGGGGGTAGTAAGGGAACCCATGACAGTGACTGTGCTCGTCGTGGGTTTTAGGGTTTGGGGGCCTCGGGTTCGATGAAACTTTCGGGGATTTTGAAGGGCTGTATGGAATCAACAAAACGGTGAAGGTTACCTTCTCAGCACAACTCTAAACCCTAAACCCTAAACCCTAAGCCCTAAGCCAAAAGCCCTAAACCCTAAGAACCCAAAGACTCATGGTCACCGCGGCCTCAGTCTTCTTCCACAGCGGCCGCAGAGTACCATCACCGAACTTTCGAACTTCAACGAACCTCCGACTCAGTGGGAGGGTGATCTAACTTGCGTTTGGGGTGTAGGGTTTTGGGTTTGGGGTTTTGGGCTTGGGGTTGAGGGTTGAGGGTTGAGGGTTGAGGGTTGAGGGTTGAGGGTTGAGGGTTGAGGGTTGAGGGTTGAGGGTTGAGGGTTGAGGGTTGAGGGTTGAGGGTTGAGTTAGGGCTGAGCAGGCATGACCCATATTGTGAATACAGTATGTGTATAAAAATGTAATATAGATATAAACACATATACAAATATGAATATAAATATATGTAAGAAACTTAAACGAAAATTATAAATATGAATATGAATAAATCAATAACTAAATAACTAAATAACTAAATAACTAAATATATAAATATATAAATATATAAATATATGCTACCCCCCCCCCCCCCCCCCCCCATGCGCCCACGTTTTAGCATGATTTCTAGATATAAATCCTACTTTTTAGTAATCTTCCTGCTCATTTCTTTGACTGCGAGGGTCACTCACACAGGCTTTGCTTCAAAATTGTCTCTCAGCAGCAAAACTGGGGACTACTTGATTCGTTACTTAACCTCGAGTATAAGCACAACAAGTAACTAACTACTCCAAGCAGAAACTGGCAGCAGACCCCAACTACGGAGACGCTTGAGGATGATGGCGAGTGGACGCCGAAAAGAAGCTCACGTGTGTGCGAACTTACGCATGTGCTCGGCGCATAGGCTGCCGCAGCCGACCCAGTGATCTGAATTTTTAAACCAGTACTCGTACTGCGCGGAGCGAAGCTTTGCCCGCAACAGCGCACTGTTAGATCTGGTGTGCTGATTGAGGATGAGGCGGCCCTTCAGGAACCTCCAGCATCGATCAATTATCTGCGTGCCCGATTTTGTCTTCAGGTACTTGCCCTTCGTGTTGGGGATCTTGTGCTTCACTATGCTGGTGTACTTGGGGGCAAGCCAGATCCACTTGCCGTTCCTTTTGACGCGTTTTTTACAGTGGATGACGCGGTCATGGAGAACGCCAGAGATCTTCGCCTTGTATGACTTGGCGGAGTCGGTGTGCAAGATCACGTGCCTATCTTGTAGCAACTTCGTCCCAAGAGTGGTCCACTCCGTTTTCCTGATAGCTCCAGGACCCGGCGCACGCTTGACTGTCAACTTTGGCGTGAGCTTGTGAAGCACCAGTGTGTCAGGCCGCCCTCTCTGGACTACACCTGCCCACTGTTCCCACATCACGGTCTCCCCCTTTTTGACGATCAAGTGTTTGAGGTCGGGTGTCTGCGAGATGTCTCTCTTGTCAAACGTGGCTTCGTCGGCCTCAATGTCTACCCAACTCTTGCCGTTGCCGAAGATGATGTCCCGCTCTTTTCTCTCAACGAAATCTCGGCGGAGCTTGCAAATCTTCTTGTCCATGTCCTCAATGGCTTTGTGGTTTTGGCCAAGCAGCAGATGGATAGTGCTTTGTGGGACTCTGTGCAACTTAAGCAGGAGCATGGCAGCTTGCATCTGCAGACTCTGGTTCTGTGGGCCTTGGCATTCGGTGAAGAGCGGATGCAGATGGTGTGGGTTGATGCGGGCTCTGCAATTTCGGGCGCTACAGCGATGCTTCAGACCATAGCCCTTGAGGTCGGACAGCTTTGACAAGGTTCCAGTAGAACATCGTGGGCACTTCTTTCCCGCCCAATTGGGTAGGAGTTTGTCAGCAACCAGCATTTTGATGATTCCCTTCTCATCCGCTCTGAGTAGTTGTGGAAGTGTTCGCTTCCACTTCATCTGGTCTTTGCGTACACCGCGTGGTCCCACTGATGTTTTTTCACGGGTGTACTTCACTGACTTCCACTCCTGGCTTTTCTTGCAGGCAGGTCGCTTCTGCACATACCGACGCAACTTACCCTTCTTGGCGATGACATTCTGGTTGGGCTTGCCCATGGCTTACAAGGCTCCCACGACAACTACGACTACGACAGACGCCTACTTGAAAAACAAACTGCAGAGCTCATGGATTGCAGAGGATCACGACGCTAAACGATAGGCACAGTGGCGTGGCGGACTCTTTGTGCAGTCTCGCAGAGACGGAGCTGATGCTCCAAAGGCTGCTGCTCGCCAGAGATCGCGATTGGCAAAAGCTAGAGGCTTATCAATGGCCTGGTGTGCTATGAAGGAGTTAAGATTTCATCCTGTACCACATGCTACAAAACGTGGACAGGAGGTGCTCAAGGCACGACGAAGTAGTCATGCTCACTCGGCATCATCCATGAAACCGGCAAGCTCCTGGGACAAGTCATCCATGGGATCCGGGATGTCTGAAGCCACATCCATAGCGTCACCAGACTCTGCCCTTGGCGAGTTTGCCTTTGGAGATGAGCACGACGATGGCATCTTGGGCGAAGGGATCGCAGATGTTGATTTGGGCCTTGGCGAGTTGGCAGATGCTGCGAGAGAAGGCGCCTTTGGAGATGGAGGCGGTGTCTTCTTGTGAGAAGGGGATAATTTCGCGGATCTTGGCACTGACGAGTTTGCAGATGATCCAACAGACGATGCCTTTGCAGCTGTTGGAGATGGCGGCGGGGTAGGGTCGGAGATGTCGATGCGGAGAACGCGTTTGCCGAGCGCTTGTTTGAAACTCTTGAACTTTGCTTCGACATCGACACACTCCTTCTTGACCGCAACCTTATGAAAAATGTGTATGTGTTCGACCTACTTATAGCTCTATCAATATAACATATGGTTTAGGGCTTAGGGCTCAGATAGATATACACAAAAACCAAAATATCTTATAAAGAGAAAGCAACTGGGGTGGGTGGAACTGCAGCCTCCTCCTTCGTACCTTCCGTCTCGGTGTTCTCTTTTAATTCTTCACGTGTCGCAGCCGCATTCTGTAGGAGAGCACTTGAAGACTTGACAGACCTGAAACGCTTGGTTGGCGGCTCTGCCTGGACTTGCTCATTCTCTTGCTCAGGGAAATAGGTTGTGGAGGCGGAGATGCCTGCGAGTGTTGGGCGCACCTCCTCGACATACTTCGCTCCATTTAGTTTTCGACCCAAGACAGTGCAGCAGCGAGGAACGTCCTCACCGTCAAGTGCTGCCTGTAGGAGATTCAGGGACCACTGCAAGTTCTCCTGATGAGTAGGTCTGGGTGGAAGAGCAAAGCCGCGTTTGTAGGCTGTAAATGTGGACCGGGAGCATGGAGAGACTAGGCCGAAGTCTTCGCTAGGCCAAGCTGTTCGTGGGATGGCGTCTCGGGTTGTCCCTGGTGTACGGACATATATGCCCACGTCAGTGAAGACGACAACGCATGATCTCTTCAAGACGGCGAGCAAGTCTTCCTCGTCAAACTCACGGTGAAAGGACGGACGGATGAGTTTGTAGAAGTTTTCGAACGTCACTGAGTCGGATTCTCGTCCAGGGGACATGGGTTTCTCAACTGTCCTGTCATAGGGGTTTGAGCACAGTTGGCAAAGCTGACCTTTTTCATACGACGATGCATTCCATCGGGCCATGGTCTTTCTGTCCAGGCCTGACACTTCCGTGACAGCCTTCACAGATGCGGCTTGTTCACGATAAAGGTTGCCGTCATCGTAAACACGGGGTTTGGTGCGACGACCGCGTTCCTTCCGAAAGTAGTCGAGGTGACTGGCTGTCTGGAAGCCTGGAACTTCTTGTGTACGATCTTCCTGAAGAAGCCAGAATGCAGACATGAGGTGCGACAGAGTGTAAGACGCCGGACTTTTCCCAACTTCAGACTTGCCGATCCAGATCACCGAATGGCCCGTGAGATAGGGCAAGATGGGGGCAAACACGGTGTTGATTGCCCAAGGTGTGAAGTCGACGAGTGTGAGTGGCCAGTCCCTGATGGTCCCAGCCTGTGCCCCTTTGTCCGCCTGACACCTCAAGAATTCCTTGATGACTCCTCTGTCCCACTTGTGCAAGGGGCTGTTTGGATCGTTCACTTGCTCCTCCGTCCAGGAAGTGAACTGGCCGTCGTCGTTCTCTGTGGGGCCGTTGGCCTTGATGAATTGAAAGCCTGCTCTGATGTCATCTGTTTCCCTTGATGGCTTGTTGCTTGCATTCATGGGAACCAGCTTGCAATAGCGAACTTGGAATCCGCCCAGACCCTCCAGCATGTACTGAAGAGCTCGGCTACCCTCACGAAAGTTTTTTTGGTAGTCAATTTCCAGAGGTCTTCCCGTGCACATGGACATGATAGCAGACGATATGACCTTGGTGCCTTCGGCAAACCGCACATGCTTGACGATGTTCCACTTCCTGTCGCCGGTCTTCAGGATAAACAGTTGCATGCTGTACGGCAAGACGTTGTTTCCCTTCATTTTGATAGGAGCTGGGAGGTCCTGGTACCTTTGCTGAAGAAACATGGTTTCAATTTCCTTGAGATCGAGGTCCCCTTCGTAGTCAAGTACGACATCCAAGAACTGCACCCGCTTCTTCACTGAATCTTGAATTTCGTCTTTTGCAGGTAAATCCCCAATTTGAACAGAACCCACAGGCTTGTGAACAACCATGGCCCTGTCGAGAAAGATTACCTTCATGCCCTCCGTGTTTGCGATTGCCTCTTCGAACGTGAGGGGGCCATCGAGGATATCGTGGTCCTCATGGAGAGACTGCGCGAGAGAGATGGGCCTCTGCGGAGGGACGGAAGCCATCGATGTGGTTCGTAGGATAACGATGCGAACGCGGTATGTTTTCAGGAACAAACTCGGCTTGATGAGGAAAGGACGCGCGCAATAGAATATAATCGTTTTGTTCTGGATTAAACACTCTTCATGCAAGTGCAATGAAACAAGTGCAATGAAACAAGAGCATGTGCACATGATGCTCGTCGTAGCATCAGGCATGCCATGAAACATTAGAGCTTAGTTGCGAAAACGCTGTACTGTCCCAAAAAAAGCAAGCTTTTTAAGCCAAAAAATGCAAAAAATGCTGTACTGTCCCAAAAAAACCAATCTTTTTAAGGCAAAAAGTGCAAAAATGCTGTACTGTCCCAAAAAAACCAAAAAAACCAAAGTTTGGAGACCTCCAGGCCCTGGAGGAGCCCCAGGTCTCCAAACTTTGGTTTTTTTGGTTTTTTTGGGACAGTACAGCATTTTTCTTGTTTTGGCCTAAAAATATTGGTTTTTTTGGGACAGTACTGCAAAAATGCTGTACTGTCCCAAAAAAACCAAAAAAACCAAAGTTTGGAGACCTCCAGGCCCTGGAGGAGCCCCAGGTCTCCAAACTTTGGTTTTTTTGGTTTTTTTGGGACAGTACAGCATTTTTGTTTTGGCCTAAAAATATTGGTTTTTTTGGGACAGTACAGCATTTTTGCAGTCCCAGGCCTCGAAAGTGCTGTACTGTCCCAAAAAAACCAATCTTTTCAAGGCAAAAAGTGCAAAAATGCTGTACTGTCCCAAAAAAACCAAAAAAACCAAAGTTTGGAGACCTCCAGGCCCTGGAGGAGCCCCAGGTCTCCAAACTTTGGTTTTTTTGGTTTTTTTGGGACAGTACAGCATTTTTGCTTGTTTTGGCCTAAAAATATTGGTTTTTTTGGGACAGTACAGCATTTTTGCAGTCCCAGGCCTCGAAAGTGCTGTACTGTCCCAAAAAAACCAATCTTTTCAAGGCAAAAAGTGCAAAAATGCTGTACTGTCCCAAAAAAACCAAAAAAACCAAAGTTTGGAGACCTCCAGGCCCTGGAGGAGCCCCAGGTCTCCAAACTTTGGTTTTTTTGGTTTTTTTGGGACAGTACAGCATTTTTGCTTGTTTTGGCCTAAAAATATTGGTTTTTTTGGGACAGTACAGCATTTTTGCAGTCCCAGGCCTCGAAAGTGCTGTACTGTCCCAAAAAAACCAATCTTTTCAAGGCAAAAAGTGCAAAAATGCTGTACTGTCCCAAAAAAACCAAAAAAAACCAAAGTTTGGAGACCTCCAGGCCCTGGAGGAGCCCCAGGTCTCCAAACTTGGTTTTTTTGGTTTTTTTGGGACAGTACAGCATTTTTCTTGTTTTGGCCTAAAAATCTTGGTTTTTTTGGGACAGTCGCATTTTTGCAGTCCCAGGCCTCGAAAGTGCTGTACTGTCCCAAAAAAACCAATCTTTTTAAGACAAAAAGTGCAAAAATGCTGTACTGTCCCAAAAAAACCAAAAAAACCAAAGTTTGGAGACCTTGGGCTCCTCCAGGGCCTGGAGGTCTCCAAACTTTGGTTTTTTTTGGTTTTTTTTGGGACAGTACGGCATTTTTGCTTGTTTTTGCTTAAAGAGAGTTTGGTTTTTTTGGGACAGTACAGCGTTTTTGCAGTCCCAGGCGTCGAAAGTGCTGTACTGTCCCAAAAAAACCAATCTTTTCAAGGCAAAAAGTGCAAAAATGCTGTACTGTCCCAAAAAAACCAAAAAAACCAAAGTTTGGAGACCTTGGGCTCCTCCAGACCCTGGAGGTCTCCAAACTTTGGTTTTTTTGGTTTTTTTGGGACAGTACAGCATTTTTGCTTGTTTTGGCCTGAAAACATTGGTTTTTTTGGGACAGTACAGCATTTTTGCTCATTCTGGCTGACAAACATTGTTTTGTTTTGGGACAGTACAGAGTTTTTCCTAAACCTCTAAACCCTGAACCCTGAGTGCCGCCGGATGCGACAAGTGCAGCCACGGTACCTGAGGCAGGAAAAAGTGTGGGCATATGGGGGGGGGGGTACCAAATATATAAATATATAAATATATAAATATATAAATATATAAATATATAAATATATAAATATATAAATATATAAATATATAAATATATAAATATATAAATATATAAATATATAAATATATAAATATATAAATAATAAATATATAAATATATAAATATATAAATATATAAATATATAAATATATAAATATATAAATATATAAATATATAAATATATAAATATATAAATATATAAATATATAAATATATAAATATATAAATATATAAATATATAAATATATAAATATATAAATATATAAATATATAAATATATAAATATATAAATATATAAATATATAAATATATAAATATATAAATATACAAATATATAAATATATAAATATATAAATATAAAAATTTATAAATATGTAAATATACAAATATATAGATATATAAATATAAATATAAATAAGTTTATTTATATATATACATATATGTACATATGCATGTCTGTGTCATTCTTGTTCACCAGCAAACACAGCAATCTGAACAACGACAAGCCATGCATCTAAACCCTAAAACCCTAAAACCCTAAATCCCTAAGCCCTAAGCCCTAAGCCCTAAGCCCTAAGCCCTAAGCCCTAAGCCCTAAGCCCTAAACCCACCAAAAAAAAAAACCGTACTAGCACCCCAAGCCTTTCGACCCCTAAGCTCCACCCATTTTGGCCCATTACAAACAGAATCTTCAGGCCTTTGCTTTTCAGGGAGTGGGGTCCTCCCGGGCTTGGGAGCCCTATGGGTCTCGGGGTTTGGGGTTTTCGGGTTTCGAGCTATTTTGGGGGTTTAGGGTTTAGGGTTTAGGGTTTAGGGCTACCATCGACCCTTTGGAGCCCGGAACTCAAGGCCGAGCCGATGCAGGGTGGCGCCGCATCTCGCTTTAGGGTTCGAGCATCTAGGCAGGTCGGGACCTGCGGCTTTGCAAGGGTTTAGGGTTTAGGGTTTAGGATTTAGGGTTTAGGGTTTGGGGTTTAGGATTACTGCCGCCGAGTCACGGGATTCTCTTCCAAATCTTTCTATTGGAGTCAAAGCGGATGACAACCATCTGCTGTCTCTCCTGGAGGGCTTCTCTACGATTCTGAGACCCAAGCCCCCCTGGCCCCTAAACCCTAAGCCCTAAACCCTAAACCCTAAGTTGCTGAACCCACTTAGGCAAGGCGGTGGCCATGCATGCCGACAGCGCCATATTAGGGTAACGCCGTGCAGCCGTGTCGGGTCTAATGGTTTAAGGGAGGACCCTGAACCCCTGGACCTGGGACGCTCCCCCTTAGTCCTTAAAAGAGATTATAATGGATTGTACGACAATCCATACAAAGGACTGCCAGTATAAAGGGGGGAACATCCCAACCCTAAACCCATAACCCCCCAAAACCCCAAGCCGCCCCCCCCCCCAATAACGGGGCTAATTCTTTCTCAGCCCTCACCCCACCCCCTTTCCGAAAATAGGGGGCCCTTAAAATAGACTCCCAAGTAGTAGGGTCCCTTTATAATAAGGACCCCGATAAGGTACCCGTAAACCCTAAACCCTAAACCCTAAACCCTAAACCCTAAACCCTAAACCCTAAACCCTAAACCCTAAACCCTAAACCCTAATGTCGGAAAACCCCCCAAAGTGACTTCCGAGTCGATTCCTCGATCTTCTCGACCTGCACCGTATGAGCGGCTCCGTTACCTTGGAGGCCGGTCTGAGCCCTGAACACTAGCCCCGGGACCCTAAACCCTAAACCCTAAACCCTAAACCCGAAACCCTAAAACCCTAACCCTAAACCCTAAACCCTAAACCCTAAACCCTAAACTTTGCAAGATTGGGGCATCAGGGGTTTCAGGGCTTAAGGCTCACGGTGTGAAGGCTGGGGCGTCGAAGCATAAGGCTTTGGGGTTTAGCTTGAGGAATTTGTCTGTCACAACGAAACCCGCACAGGTGTTAGGAAATGACCAAGACTGTCACGTTGCGTGGCTTCCAAAACCCCTTAACTAAGGAAAATGCCCAAATGTATACTAAGGATCAAGATTATGAAGCAGGGGTATATTAAGGGGTTTTGGAAGATCTGGGCACAACCATGCCCTAATCCCTAAACCCTAAACCCTAAACCCTAAATGCTTCTTTCAATGCTGCCGAGTGGCTTCTCGATATGTACACCAGATCTGGGATGGAGGCGCAGGTGAGGCTTACAGGGGCTTTCAAGGTTTTGGGGTTTAAGTTCAGGGTTTAGGGTTTAGGGTTTAGGGTTTAGAGTCTAGGGTCTGGGGTCTAGGGTTTTTTCTCTCCTCTTCCCTGGGATGATGGTCCAGGTCCGAACCCCTGACATCAAAAACAAAAACATGACTTCTCATGGTTTTCTTAGGGGCCGGGTACCCTAGACCAAAAAATTCTAACCTCTTGAATTAAAGAAGGATTATATAAAACCAAAAGGTTGAAGGTTACCTACTCAGCTACTAAGTTTTTGGCAAGGAGCTCGTTCCCTTCTCGCACCAGTCCGGCAGAACAATCGGAATTCGACTCCTATGGCTTGGTTGAGGTTTAGGGTTTAGGGTTTAGGGTTTAGGGTTTAGGGTTTAGGGTTTAGGGTTTAGGGTTTAGGGTTTAGGGTTTAGGGTTTAGGGTTTAGGGTTTAGGGTTAGGTTAGGGTTTAGGGTTTAGGGTTTAGGGTTTAGGGTTTAGGGTTTAGGGTTTAGGGTTTAGGGTTTAGGGTTTTGGGTTTTGGGTTTTGGGTTTTGGGCTGCACTTGTGACCACGCACTCTCTGGGCTTCTGCAATACTGTTCTGGAGACATGAACAAATAGCATGGCTTAATAAGCATTCCCTTGTAGAATTTGCAAAAGCAGACCTAATTCGTAAGGGGTGCTATGGTTTGTGCCCAGGAACCAATCCCAATCCGTTTCGCTTTTACGCACAATGTTCATGAAGCTGACGACACGCCTGGCAGTGTCTAAACCCCAAAGACCAACACACTCTGCAGGAAGAGTAACTCTAACGCACGCTACAGGCAGGAAAAAAAACTTTAAACTTGGGATACGAGTGGTATTCTAATGAGCATCATTCCGCACGTGTGCTTAACAACTTACCCCAAACCCTAAACCCTGAACGCCCTAAACGTAAACCTAAACCCTAAAGCCCTAAACACCCTAAACGTAAACACCCTAAACCCTAAACCCTAAACCCTAACTCCCTAGGCCCAAACCCAAACCCTAACCCTACCCTAAACCTCTAAACCCTAACCCTAAACCCTAAACCCTAAACCCTAGCCCTAATTAAACCCGAAACCCTAACCCTAAACCCTAAACCCTAACCCTAAACCCTAAACCCTAAACCCTAAACCCTAAACCCTAAACCCTAAACCCGAAAACCCTAAACCTAAACACTAAACCCTAACCCTAACCCTAACACCTAAACCTAAACCCTACCCTACCCTAACCCTGGCCCTAATCCCTAAAACCCTAACCCGGAACCCTGATCCCTACCCTAAACCCGAAACCCGAAACCCAAACCCTAAAACCCTAACCCTAACCTCGCTATCACATAATTTAAACCCCTATAGTCTCTTGCTAAGGTCAATTTCCTTCGTGGCTAAGGGTCATTTCTTCGTGGCTAAGGGTCATTTCTTCGTGGCTAAGGGTCATTTCTTCGTGGCTAAGGGTCATTTCTTCGTGGCTAAGGGTAATTTCTTCGTGGCTAAGGGTAATTTCTTCGCTAAGGGTAATTTCTTGGTCGCTAAGGGCCATTTCTTGGTCGCTAAGGGCCATTTCTTCGTGGCTAAGGCTAATTTCTTCGTGGCTAAGGGTAATTTCTTCGTGGCAAAGGGTAATTTCCTTCGTGGCTAAGGGTAATTTCTTCGTGGCTAAGGGTAATTTCTTCGTGGCTAAGGGTAATTTCTTCGTGGCTAAGGGTAATTTCTTGGTGGCTAAGGGTAATTTCTTGGTGGCTAAGGGTAATTTCTTCGTGGCTAAGGGTAATTTCTTCGTGGCTAAGGGTAATTTCTTAGTGGCTAAGGGTAATTTCTTGGTGGCTGAGGGTAAATTTCCACCCCCCCCACCCCCACCCCCCCCCCCCCCCCCCACCCCTCCCCCACCACCCCCCCCAGCCGCCCCCCCCCCCCCCCCCACCCCCCCCCCCCCCACCCCCCCCCACCCCCACCCGAACCCCACTCACACCACCCCCCACCCCCCCCACCGCACCCCCCCCCCCACCCCCCCACCACCCCCACCCCCCCCACCCCCCCCACCCGCCCCCCCCCCCCCCACCCCCCCCCCCCACCCCTCACCGCCCCCCCACTCCCACGACCCCCCCCACCCCCCCCACCCCCCCCATCCCCCCCACCCCCCCCCCCCCCCACCCCCCCCCCACCCCCCCCCACCCCCCCCCACCCCCCCCACCCCCCACCTCACCCCCCCCCACCCCCCCCACCCCCCCCCACCCCCCCCCCCCCCCGCCCACCCCCCCACCCCCCCCCCACCCCCCCCACCCCCCCCCCACACCCCCCCCCCCCCCCCCCACCCCCCCCACCCCCACCCCCCCACCCCCCGCCCCCCCCACACCTCCCCCCCCCCCCACCCCCCCCCCCCCCCTACCCCACCCCCTACCCCACCCCTACACCCCCCCCACACCCCACCCCCAACCCTCTTGTAATGCTCATCTTTGTGTGACGCAATTGACGCAATGCGGATTTTAAAGAACGAATTTGTTCTGCAGCCGTAGTCTTCGTTGAAAAGAAATTTTGTATGAAGATACTTTATATGGTTTCTTAATGTTATGGGATTCTCTGGGTGGGTGGGTGTTATATCCAAGCCGTAAATATAACACTACCATAAAATTGCTCGATCCGGAGCTGCTGAACCCTAAACCCTAAACCCTAAACCCCAACTCCTTGAGCTCTCCGGGCGGACGCCCTGCCGAAGCACTCGGTTTATCGCCTCGCAGGCAGTTCCGGGTCCAGTTGGGGCAGAGGGTGCCTCTGGCAGTCACAGGCATGCTGTTTAGGGTTTAGGGTTTAGGATTTAGGGTTTAGGGTTTTGGGGTCCGGGCTTGGGGTTGAAGTCTCAAGAGGCTCGCCAGCCTGCATGACCGCGTGCTTTGGCGCCTGCAGGGGCAAAAGCACAAGCTGCAAAGGAGGGGGTCTTTGTGTCATTTGCTGTTTAGGGTTGAGGCGCTTAGGGTTTAAACGAAACCCTAAACCCTAAACCCTAAACCCAGCACCCTAAACCCTAAAAGACTATTTGCTTAAGAACCCCTCAGAACATGAAAACATTCTTCTAGAGATTCCAGGGATCCATCGCTGCGAAAATCTAAACCCTAAACCCCAAGCCCTCAACGTGACAAACCCCCGCTCGCCTAAGCCCCGCGTGCGTTCCGCAACCCAACCTGCAATCCTGCCGAGGTCTTGTTCTTTTTGCACACCTGCATCACTCCTCATTCATTTAGTAGAGGTTGTTTTCTCGATAAGTTAATTTATTACGTACAGGTCTGGTGTCATTCAATGATAGTACGTAAAATTCCAGGACATTCCCGAACATTCCAAAACATGGATCCCCCAAAACATTCCAACATTCCAAAGCTTCCAAAACAGTCCCAAACATTCAAGAAATCCAAGACATGCCAAAAACTCAAAAAAGTGAATCCAAATTGACAGTCCAACCGACCACCGTCTAGCAAACCCTCGTACTCTTACCGAAGATCTCTGTCCCGTGCTCACATGCTCCTCGGGGAGTGTAGAATGGCGATGAGGATGAAGATGCTGATGATGATGATGATGATGATGATGATGCTGATGATGATGATTGAATGAATGTATATATGTATATGTATAGTGTGCACACATACGTGTATAATAAGAGCAAGTATTTGTAGCACTAGCATAAGTCCATCATCGTCCCAAATCACAACGCCTTTATAACCCCTGAGTCTGGGTGAGCCTCTTGCGATCCACCCCCCACAACGCCCTTAAACCTAAACACCCCCCAAAACCTCAAAACCCCAAACTCTAAAACCCAAAACCCTATGAGCAACCCTAAACCCTAAACCTTAAACCCTGAAACCTATACCCTAAACTCTATACCCTCAACCCTATACTTAGTTGCTGAGTTCATGAGCCCCCCAAGAAAAGTGTACACTCTCAGTTCTGTCGGGGATTATAGCATCCCAAGAAGTGTAGAGCTACTAACCCTAAACCCTAAACCCTAAACCCTAAACCCTAAACCCTAAACCCTAAACCCGAAACCCTAGACCAAGTATGAGCCCTGAGCCCACCCGAATTGAAATTCAGCTCCGGGCCTCCAGGCGCCAAGTGCACCGGGGTCACGCGCACCCCCCACCCCCACCACCACCCTTCCAGCAACGTCTGCGGAAGAAAGAAGGGTTTAGGGTTTAGGGTTTAGGGTTTAGGGTTTAGGGTTTAGGGTTTAGGGTTTAGGGTTTAGGGTTTAGGGTTTAGGGTTAGAGATTTTCGAGCTCAAAGGGTTCTGGGCTACTTAGCTGTCCAGTAAACTGGGGGAACTAAAGGTCAGCTTTTGGGATTATAAGGGGATTATACTACCCCAAAAAGGTTTATTGTGCCTGCTCTACTACTAGGGCTAGGATGGTGGGTGGAGGGTTTGAGGTTTCAGGTCTCGGCTTCTCAGGTTTATCGCGTGTAGAACAGAAGCTGTCTTAGTGCATGAGCGAGGCTTCGAGGAGACTGCATGTGAGCCCTTACCCGGGACCCTAAAGCTTAAACCCTAAACCCCAAACTTTAAACTTTAAACCCTAAACCCTAAACCCTAAACCCTAAACCTTTTGTCACGGGTTTCTGCAGCTCGCGACGCTTTGCCGCGAGGTCAAAGCCGGCGAGAGCTTTCAGCTCTTTCATGTGCCGCAGCTGCTGCTACTTTTTTCAACAGCGCACACTGCAACGCGTTGTTGTTCGCATGAGCGAGCACTCGTCTTGTTAAGGGAGCCACACAACTGGCTTCGGCATTTCCGCAGAAGGTGAGGCGCATGCTCGGCCATGCCTCACCTACACGCTGCTGCAGTATCCTATCCGTGTCTGCGTGATATGAAACTCCCTTAAACCCTAAACCCTAAACCCTAAGCTGTGTTGGGATTCCTGAATGCCACTAACCGAATTCCGACTTCCGTCACTCTGATGATATGTCGAACAACTCTTGTTCTTTTTGGCAGGACCTGTCAACAAAATCCTAAACCCTAAACCCTAAACCCCAAACCCCAAACCCCAAACCCCAAACCCTAACTCGACCTCTGCAACCACTCCCACCTTCTGCAGCCATGTGGCAGTAAGGCGGTATCGCAAGGTATCCAGACGATTCCAGCACCGGCTGAGGATTTCGCTCCCTAAGCCCTAAACCCTAAACCCTAAAGCTTTGTATGTTCAGTGCGTGGCAAGGCAAGGGTGAGGAGTCTCCCCGCATTGTGGCTACATCATACCCGACCCCTGCATCCACCCTAAACCCTAAACCCTAAACCCCAAACCCTAAACCCCAAACCCTGAACCTTAACCCCTACACCCTTAAACCCCTAACCCCAAAGGGGGCCGAGAAGCTGAGTGGCAGGTTGCGTTGCATCGAGCCCCACAAAAATATTACACCCAAAGCCCAAAACCCAACAAGCCTTAAACTCAACCTTCAACCCTAAACCCCTTATAAACCCTAAACCCTAAACCCTAAACCCTAAACCCGAAACCCTAAACTCTATCTCTTGCCGGCTGCGGGCTCATCCCGACAGCTTGCTGCCTCACGACCCCCCGACGCCGCAGTCAGCAGCATGGCTGGTGCCAGGTGCCGGCAAGACCAGGTGGGATAGGACGATTTGGTGTGGTTTAGGGTTTAGGGTTTAGGGTTTAGGGTTTAGGGTTTAGGGTTTAGGGTTTAGGGTTTTGGGTTTTGGGGTTTAGGGTTTAGGGTTTAGGAATTAGGGTGTAGGGTGTAGGGTTTAGGGTTCAGGGTTTAGGGTTTAGGGTTTAGGGTGTAGGGTGTAGGGCTTAGGGCTTCGGGTTTAGGGTTTAGGGTTAGGGTTTAGGTCGAAGAGGGAGCTTCAGCGGGCTTCTATTTAGTTTAGGGGGGGGGGGGGGGGTTGAGGGCCTTTATAAGGTTTTTGGGTTTAAGGGGTTTAGGAGTTTAGGGCCTCTATCATTGGGCCTTTTGAGTAGAGTGGGTGAAATTCTGCTCGGCCGTGTCTATCCTGGGTCGATACAGATCAACAAGGGCATGGCTTGGCAAGTACATGGGCGCCCCGCAACTGGGCAGCGGCTTTGTTTGGGATTCTATTTCGGGCTGCTGCCTTAACTGGGGTAGGTTTGGGGGGCTTCATTTTTAGGGATTTATAAGGATTATATCGGGGATGAAGGATACTGAAATTTTAGGGCTTTATAAGGATTCTGTAGGGATGAATGATAGTAAAGAATCAGAAAACCATGTTCAAACCTGCCTCTGCTAAGGTTGCACGCAGGTCTAGCACGTCATCTGGCCCAAGCTCCCCAAGAGGGCCTACACATCAAAAATCGCCCTCGGTGTGGCTCAGCAACGGCCTGTGGAACGACCGGAGATGAACTCCTCCAAGTGATAGTAAGAAGAATAATAATAATGATGCCTTTTGGCCTAAGCTACGTCGACACCTCATGCCCACGTGGATCCGAAAAACGGAGGGTTGAGCAGTGCTGGTAGATTGTAGGTCTGTGTGCGCACCACGCGCAGATTCGCTGTAGTGCAGGTGTCGCGTGGGCTTCGGCATCGAGGCTACCGCTTCCAGTCGATCTGGCGTTGCCCGAGCCAAGTGGGGAGGCCTGGAAGCTCCAGACATCCTGTAGCAATCAGACACGCCCGTGCTTGCGGAACTTCCGCGGGTGTGGTTCCTGGGTCTCGTGTGTTGCCTAGGTTTTGCTATGTTTCGATTCTGGGGCGGGATCTTGAATGGCGAGATCCATGAAAGGTGCGTCTTGATTACGTGCCCGGAAGTGCCGCAGGCAGGCATTCAAGTTTTGGCAGGACAGGACCTGTGCCTGGCCCAAAATTGCAGGAAAACCCTTCAGGGTTTCTCTTTCAATGTGCCGCAGCCGGGTGCACAGCATCCGATCTAGACTCACACAACCCTAAACCCTAAACCCTAAACCCTAAACCCTAAACCCTAAACCCTAAACCCTAAACCCTAAACCCTAAACCCTAAACCCTAAACCCTAAACCCTAAACCCTAAACCGTTCACACGTGGTCCACAAGGCTGCGACGAAATCAGCGGGCGCTGTTTCTCATCGGACGGTTGAATGCCAAAGCCAGCCATGACCAGGCCTCCACTTAGGATAGTGTCTTTTGGACTTAAGGTTTGCAGGGTTTAGGGGTCTAGGGTTTAGGGTTTAGGGACTGTGGTCGGAGTTCCGGGCAGGGGTGGTTGGGAAGGGGGGTGGAGGGGGCGGGGTGGGGGGAGGAAATCGCCCTACAAGACTCTGCTGCTCTCCGACTCCTTTCTGAGCGACACGCCTTTCGTATCTACTAACTAGGTCAGTACGTCTGGATTCAGGGCGTGCGAGGCGTGGGCAACCGTAGCCCCCCACAAAGGTCAAAAATGAACGAAAACCAGCATCAGCATGTGTCAGCGGTTGTGATCGGGATAGCCATGAAACACCAGCAACGCCCTTCATCCCAACACCCTCATACCCTGGTCCCCTAAACCCGACAGTCAATCCCTAAACCCTTAACCCTAAACCCTAAACCCCTGCTTTTCGTCAGGTCTCTGAACCACCGCACTGGGTCGGGACGACATGCGCCGAGCAGGCTTCCTCGAGCTGTTGCCGATTTACGACTGTCCCAGAGATGAGCATACCAGGGCTTGGGGCTTAGGTTTTGGGGTTTAGTTAGGGTTTCACAATACAGAAATCCCACAACCATGCCAACGCGATTGCCTTCCTTTGGCAAGAACTGCCACCATGATCTCCCTATCTTACTTCTCCAATAACCAAGGCAAAAAAAAACATAAACTTCATTACTCCTACTGAATAAGAAAACCCAAAAAAGTTTGAAACTTAACTATTGGCTACGCAAGTTATCCCCTGAAAAACCAAACATAAGCTCCACCAAAATGGTGAAGGCCTCGCCTGAAAGATTCAATCAGAATCGAAGAATTGAAGCTGGTTCCGCACTTGAACCCTAAACCCCAAACCCCAAACTCTAAACCCTAAACTGCTGCCGAAGAATGTGGATGTCCTGACCTGCCTGACTTCCCTGTACAGTTCCGGACAAAATGCTCCAACTGCTGACTAGCTGCTGCAACCCATGTGCAGCAAGTTGTAGATCTGTTCGTTGCTCTGGAAAGGAACATGGCTGCATGCAGATGACATCCTCTTAGCATATTTACTATTTACAATCTTGGCACCGAGTTGCTTTCCTAAATTCCCATTCCAATTTGAGGAGTCCCTGTGTTCTTGGCGTTCTCGATCCGAGCTGCTGTTTCTTGAAGAACTCCTCAAAGTCCGCAAAGGAAACGCGTCCTTGTTGATTGGCGAGGGCGTTGAGGCAAACTGTCGGCGGGTACTCCGGGCGCACCATGCACTAGAGATCTGCAAGCACGATCGGTACCCTAAACCCTGAACCCTATTATAACACCACTTTCTTTGCAATGGGGATGGGTCTGCGAGCTTCTGGTCGCAGTGGCAGGTGAACACACACGACTGGACACCTCGTGTCGTCCCCTCAATTACTATTTGCCTAAGAGCCCACGAAAATAAAGGATAAATAATCCCTATCTTGCCCACATAAGAGAACATCCGTTTTAAATTCTGGGGGGGGGGGGGGGGTGTTCTTAAGTCAACCCTTAACGCCAAGCCCCGTTCCTGAAATGGGGTTTTTTCCTTTTTTCAAATTAGGGGTACCTTTTCGGGGTCCTCATTATAAGGGATCCTACTATTTGGGGATCTATTTTACTGTTTGCTTAAGAACCCGCAAACATGAAGATAATAATCCCTATATTCCCCAAAACTAAAGATAGTAATAATCCTTATATTTGTAAGGAAGAAAGTTGGCTGTTTTTTTTTGGGGGGGGGGAGGGTTCTTAAACAAATAGTAGTTTAGGGTCCCCTCGCAAGTCCCCAAAAATCCCTGCCACGACGCTGCTACCGTAAGACATCGCATCGAAGAGCTCCTTGTGAAAGGATGGGGTCTAAGACCCTAGAACACCTCCAAACCCTAAACCCTAAACCCTAAACCCTGAACCCTAAACCCTACACCCCAAACCCTAAACCCTGAACCCTACAGTAAACCATAGTAAACCCTAAACCCTAAACCCTAAATGAGTACGTGCCCTCTGCTGTTTCTCAAAGGTGCTTGCAAGGGAGCCTAACGCCTGGAACAGGGAGTGCCGGTAACACTGGGTACCCTGGACAAGCAAAGGGTCGCAGCTTCGAGGGTTCGTATCCCCCGAGTATGCTAAGGAGTGTGCTACGTTTCGGGTTTTGCTAGCCTCTCTCTGCAATCCCTAAACCCTAAACCCTAAACCCTAAACCCTAAGCCCTAAGCCCTAAGCCCTAAGCCCTAAGCCCTAAACCCTGAACACGCCTGTTGCCGAATAGTTGTTGATAAGATTGTTCGCCCTCGCCCAGGACGACAGCCGGGGGTGAGCCCCAAAATCAACCCGCCTGGGGATTTCCAACAATTAGGGGTACCTTATTGGGGTCCTGATTATAAGGGAATCCGACTATTTGCCCTAAACCCTAATCCCTAAACCCTAAATCTTCGTAAACCCCGAAATGCTTACGCTGCAGAGGGCCATGAGTCCTGCACCGCCGTGAAGGCTCTCTCCGGGTCTTGGCAGTTGATTCCTGTGTTGTGCCCAGATCTTCCAAAACCCCTTAATTAAGGAATATACCCGAATTCATAATAATGATCCTTAGTATAAACATCCTTAAACCCTAAACCCTAAACCCACACCCTAAACCCCAAACCCTAAATCCTATTCCCTAATTAAGGGCTCTGAAGATCTGGGTGGAGCTCAGGTTTCGGGCCGATGAGCTGCCTGTGACAGCAGCGCGAACACCCCAAATTCGTCGTGCCCGCAACCCGTCGCTACCAGTGGTCCAGAGGGTTTAGGGTTTAGGGTTTAGGGGTTAGGGTTTAGACTAGAACATAGAAGAAAACTCAGACTTGCGACTATTTTCTGGTTGCAGTGGAGAACGCGCCTAGCGCAAGGTACAAGTACGATGAGGTCTGCTCCAACAAGCTTGGAGTCTCTGGGAACCTGGCATCTCTCATTGATATTGGTGCGATGCACAGGGGCCCGCCCGAAAAAACGTGGGTACTCCCTCACCCTAAACCCTAAACCCTAAACCCTGAACCCTGAACCCTGAACCCTAAACCCTAAACCCTAAACCCTGAACCCTGAACCCTGAAACATGAACCCTGAACCCTAAACCATCAGGACCTAAAGAGACATGACCAAACCGCATCTTGGGCATGTTTCGGCGCCCTTATTATGTAAGAACATGCCATCGAAAGTCACAAAGGGTTCATAATTTATCTAGATCTACATCCAACCCCTACACTTTTTTAATCCTAAACCCCCTAAACCCTAAACCCTAAACCCCAAACACTAATAAGCCCCGTGCCTGGGAAAAGCCGTCGCGCCACCATGGGAGAGGTTTCCACCGCGTGGAGCAGGGAAAGCTTTGAAATTTCTCCGGTGTGACCTCCATCGCTTTAAGGGTTTTAGGGTTTGGGGTTTAGGGTTTAGGGTTTGGGGTTTGGGGTTTATTTAGGGTTAGTAGGGTTTTTGCTCAAGGTTGGATTTCAGGCTTTACCGTAACATGTGTAAGGAAAGCAATCAGTCAGGATCAGTCAGCCCTAAACCCTAAACCCTAAACCCTGAACCCTGAACCCTAAACCCTAAACCCTAAACCCATTTGCACGGCCAGGACTTGGCGGATGTGGGTCTCTTTGCACTCACGGATGGGGCTGCACCACAGTGTCGTCCAATATGAAGTAGCCCTAAACCCTATACCCTAAACCCTAAACCCTAAACCCACCGGGTAGGTTGTCCATTAAAGGACTCTTCCCCAATGATTCATTCTTCACAGGATCTTCTGAACAACCCCGCATACAGCAATCCTGGCATCGTCTCATTTGCGCAGCTTGCCTGCATCAATCATGTTGAAAATGTCGTTGAGGTCGCGGGGGCCGCTGTCCTATGCGAAGATTGGGTTCGCGCTGGCTTCCTCACAGTTCAATTGTTGGTGATTGCTTCCTGAAGGGTTCAGGGTGGGGCGGGCCCGTCATTTCGGACCACCCGGTCTGGAGTTCAGGGCTTTCAGGTTAATGATTTACCGCAAGCTCGCTCTGTCTTCTGGGCGTTCCGACATGGCCTTCAAAGCATAAGTCCACAAAGCTCGACATCCAGCACAGCAAAAGTGCACACACCCACACCCACACACGTGACACACACAGATATGTATTTATATATATATACACACACACACAACTACGAAGTCACCCTTGAAACCTGAAAGCCTACAGCCAAAGCCTTAGAACAATTGCTTAGGGCTTTAGGGTACGAGGCTTGGCTTTTGGAAATTGCAGTTTCGGGGGTTGCCATGGAGGTCCTGGTATGTTGCCTTCTAAACCCTAAACCCTGAACCCTAAACCCTAAACCCCAAAGAACCATATTCAGGGACCATGAAGCTACCCTCAGATGTTTGAGGTTGACTTGCGTTTCAACAAGAATCGATCCTTGAGCATACCCCTTTGAACCTCCCACCTCCCCTTCCCCTCAAACCCGCCCCTAAGATCCCAAGCCCTAAACCCTAAACCAACAACGAAACACTAAACCCTAAACCCTAAACCCTAAACCCTAAACCCCAAACCCTAAACCCTAAACCCTAAACCCTAAACCCTAAACCCTAAACCCTAAACCCTAGACCCTAGACCCTAGACCCTAAACCCTACACCAACAACTAAGCTGGAGGGAAGGGTCGTGGCAGTCCTTGGGCGCCTGGGCTTGTTGCCAATACAGCGCAAAGGTGGAGTAGGAGATTCCTGGCTGCCGTCACCCTTAGGGTTTAGGGTTTAGGGTTTAGGGTCTAGGGTTTAGGGTTTAGGGTTTAGGGTTTAGGGTTTAGGGTTTAGGGTTTAGGGTTTTAGGGTTTAGGGCACATAGGTTTGGGAAGCGCCAAACGGTGGCGATTCCACCCCCCAGGAACCACCGCAACTGGCCAAGTTCTCTTATTTGACGTACACTGATTGTTTCACAGGCCCTTTAACCTCCTAACCTCCTAACCTCCTCTCTGGGTGCCGTCACACCCCCCTTCCCCCGACTTCGAGCTCGAGGTATCTCTGGGTACTGGTACCCAAAAAGCCCACCTTGAATCATATTAAGGATCCCTATATGATTTAAGGAATATTCTGAATTAAGCAATATTGGGCTCTTTGGGTAAGACATACTTGCCATTGTACTTGACGGCGTTGGGGTATGTTTAGCTCTCTGACTTCGGGTCGGAGGTCTTCCTGCGTTGTACATTTATGTGCTTTCTTGTCGGGGTGCCACAGGGCCACTTGTGACAAACGGATTTCCGTGCTTAGGATTTAGGGCTTTGCTTACAATCTCATAACTGGACTTTGGTTTCGGTTCGACTCCAGATCGAACACCCTCAAGCCCTAATGCATCCCAAAGAACGGGTAGCCCAAACCTTTTACAAGGTAAATCCCAAAAATCTAACAGCCACCAACCCCAACCTTCGGAATCCACCATTTGCTTACGAACCCCCCCCCCCCAAAAAAAAAAAAAAAAAAAAAAAAAAAATATATATATATATATATATATAAGAACATAATTCCTATATCATTTTACTTCGAACATCCCCACCCTCTCTGGGTCGAGATACTCTGGGGTTGGGCACTCCAGGGACACGCTGGGACACTTTGGGGCTGGCATTGACACTCGGGGGGTTTAGGGTATAGGGTTTAGGTTTATGGTTTAGGGTTTAGGGTTTAGGGCAAGGACACTCTGGGGCTGGGCACTCGAGGGATGAGCGAGGTGTAGACCGGGCGAGGAGAAGAGTTCCGGGCGAAGAGATTTAAAATCTAACAACCCCACACCGGGGGTGGGGAATCACCCTTAGCAGGCAGAATATTTTGGGTGGGGCCTCTTGGGAAAATAGCAGCCCTAAACCCTAAACCCTAAACCCTAAACCCTAAACCCTGAACCCTTTTGGGGGGTTCTTACGCAAATGGTAGCCGCGATATGACTGCTGTGTCCGGTGGTGGCCTTGGCCACCCGAGATCTTGCAGTAGAGCCGATCGACCTCATCAAACCTCGATTTTGGGGCTTAGGGTGTAGCGTTTAGGGTTTAGGGTTTAGGGTGGCTAGGTGTTCAGGATCTTCACCTTTGCCGATCTTGCCCTACCTGCCCGTGTCAGAACATTAGCAACCTTTGAGTGGCGGGCTGGAAGCCTCACTGAGGGGGAGCGTTTTTTTTGAATGGGGGGGGGCGGGGGCGGGGGGAGGGGGGGCGGGGGGGGGGGGGGGGGGAGGGCGGTGGGGGGGGGGGGTGGCGAGGGGGGGGGGGGGCGGGGGGCGGCGGGGGGGGGGGGGGGGGGGGGTGGGGGGGGTACTCCTGGCATCCTAGAACTACTCTGAAGGTCTCCTGCTTGGGCGCTTCGGGTCTAAGCAACTCCGAAAGCCGTTGACCCCTAAACCCTAAACCCTGAACCCTAAACCCTAAACCTTGAACAAGAAAGCCCAAACCTACAAGCCCCCATCTCAGAACGAAACCTTATGAACTCTAAATCCTGCACCCCCTATCAACCCTGAATGACAAGCCCTAAACTGCTGTGCGCATAAGAACCCCCCCCCAAAAAAACACAATCCCGAACATTGCCCTCATCATAAGGAAGAACACACTTCTAGTTTAGGGGGGTTCTTAAGTAAGTAGTAGCAAATCGGGGGTTTACGAAAATCCAGGACCCCTATTGTAGACCCCAAATAGTAGGATTCCCTCATAATTACAAATGACCCCAATAAGGAAACCCAAACCCTAAACCTTAAATCCCAAGATTTCGGAAACCCCCATACATCACCTGCCCACCCAGCCGCGTTTCTGGGCATTTCATCACGATGCTGGCATCTCGGCCTCAGGGTTTAGGGTTTAGGGCTTGGGGTAAAGCGCTGCTGCTGCTGCTGCTCCTCCTCTTCTTGTTGCTGCTCTTGCAGCGGTGCTTTTCTCTTGCCAACCCTAAACAGCCTGGTCAAAATGAGCTTTCTCCGGACCCTACAAGGCAGAGCCCCAAAACGATTAAACGTACTTTCTACCGGTGCCAACTTCACTCTGTTTTCCTCCGGGTTTAGGGTTTGGGGCTTAGGGGTCCTTAGAGTTTTTGGCGTGAAACATGACGATGTTCAAAACATGAACTCAACAAATCTACCCCCCAATCAAATCTAATGAAGAAACATGATTTCATATTCAGCCCGCAAATGCCTTCTTAAATTTACGTCGTAGAAACTTGATGTAAGCATCGTGCTTCTTGACCGGTGTTATTTTGCTGGTCAGTATAACGTATCTCACGATGCAAAGCTTCCGATTTAGATGCAATTCCGCTTGTTGTTTTATGCCAAACCAAACAGACAGGCACGCAACTATACCCACCATGCCCTAAATACTGTAGCCCCGGCCCTCCCCCACCTCGCCCGAATATCCGACCAAGCTACCGGGAAGCAGAGTCCGCGCGATCTCTTCGCTCTTCTGCACCTGTGAGGAAGCTAACCCGAACCCAATCAAAGACTTTATCCAAGTCCCCAAAAACATAGAGTACTCTTTGTTCATGAGCTTACCGGACTTTGCACACTGTGTATGCCCGCTAGCTCCCCACATGTGTGCACGATATGGTTCACAAGCCGTCAAGCAGGCTCAGCACACGATTTCACTTCAAATCACATCCAGCCATTGCACCGAGCGCATTGTCACTCTCCGAGATTCCCACGGCTTGGCACACCACTTTTTCTCCCTTCTGCACATGTCCCCAAAACCGATATACCCCAAAATACTAGAACCCTCACCATGTCAGCGGAAAAACTAAGCGGCTCCCCTCTTGTGCTTGATTTCTGCTCGCGGTGCGCTTCTGTCTCACGTCTCCCACTTCTTAGAACTCGGAGAAAGATTTGTGTGCTTAGGCTGTACCTGGACTCTCAAAGTGTGTAAACAAAAAACGGCAAAAGCCCATAAAACCCTAAACCCTAAACCCTAAACCCAAAACCCAAAACCCAAAACCCAAAACCCAAAACCCCAAACCCCAAACCCCAAACCCTAAACCCTAAACCCGAAACCCGAAACCCTAAACCCTAAGCAAGGCCAAGGCGCTGCGCGGAAAAGTTCCCACTTGGAGATGCGCCCGTCCCGATCCTTGTTTATTAGGGTCGGTCTTTTGGGCTTTGTAAGGCGTTAAAAGGAATCATAAGGGCTTTATAAGGATTTATAAGGGTGGTATAAGGAGTTATAGGGGCTTTATACGGATTTATAAGGGTTTTGTAAGGGTTTTCTGGAGGTTTTTATGAGGGTTTTGGATATAAGGGCTTTTCGAAGGGTTTGTAGTAGGGTCTTTGCAGGCCTTGGTTTGGGTTTTTAGAGGGCTTTTAGGTTTTAAAGCTTTAGGGTCTCTAGGGTTTATAGAGGGTTTGGGGTTTAGGGTTTTTCGGGTCTATAGAAGGTTGATGGTTGAGGTGGGCGCGGTGAACAGTCGTGGGACCTGGAAGCAAAGCCAGGGACAGCCTAAAACCGAAGGTAAGGAAACCTTCTTTACAAACAGGGGTCTAGGGTTTAGGGTTTAAGGAAACCCTGTAAAACCCCAAGACTTAAACTTGGACGGAAGTCCATGGGGGGGAGGCATCTTCTATGGGGCTCTATAAATGTTGCAAAGCTACCGATATTACCAGCCTTAGAGGAGGCGAGTACCTCGCTTCTGCTTCCTAATGTTACAGAGGAAACAAAAACACCATTACGGGTTAGGGCTTAGGGTTTGGGGCTTAAGGTTTTAGGTTGAGGGCTTAAAACCCTAAAGGCCTGAAACCCTAGGGTTTAGGGTTTTGGGCTTGAGGTTTAGGGTTGAGGGTTTAAAACCTTAAAGGCCTGAAACCCTAACCCTAAACCCTAAACCCTAAACCCTAAACCCTGAACCCTAAACCCTAAACCCTAAACCCTAAACCCTAAACCCTAAACCCTAAACCCTAAACCCTGAACCCCAAATCGCCGCGCCAGTGGCCAGGTCGATGCTTTCGCAAAGAACACGCAGCTCCTCGTCCAATCGCTCGGTGTACGAGGCGTGCGAGTCCCTGCAAGGGCTTTAGGGTTTAGGGTTTAGGGTCAAATCTAGGGGTGTTAGGGTCTAAGGTTTAGGGTTTAGGGCTTACGGTTTCCGTAGAAGGTGCTAACCCTGAACCCTAGAAACCCCAAAACCCCAGAAACTCCAGAAACCCTGGAAAGCCTAGAAACCCTACAAACCGTATAAACCCTATAAACCCTATAAACCCCATAAACCCTATAAACCCTACAAACAAACGATCCCCTAGCCTGGGCTCCTGGATCCCAAGCCCAATAAGCCCGGAGCCAAAAACCAGACTTAACTCTGCCGGGCCTGCTTGGCGCGCGGCAGTATGAGGCTGTCTCCTCGCACAACGGCATGCTGGTGCCCCCTAGAAGATCTGAAGGTATCATAAGAGCCTGAACCCGGAAACCAATCACTATAAGCCTGCCTGAATCTTCTGTGAATGTGTCTAGGCCTCTTGCGCAATGTTTCGCTGGCCACATCTGTACTGCACTATAGACATCTACAGACCCTTTGTATGAAGAAAAGGGGGTGCACAAAAGAGTATCCTAAACTCCAAACCATATAACCCTAAACCCTAAACCCTAAACCCTAAACCCTAAACCCTTGCAGGTCCGTGCTTGCAGTGCTCGCCGTGGAGTCCATGCGATGAGGCATGCGTCTCAGCTTCCTTAGGGGCGATGCGGGGGGGCATCGCACAGGTGTTACGGCGTTATAGGGGTGGGGGGTTCAGGGTTCAGCCCTAAACCCTAAACCCTAAACCCTAAACCCTAAACCATAGAAGTTTAATCAGGAACCGGGTCTTACGTTTTAGCCTCGCAGTCGCCACGATCAGCTCTATCAAGGTTCCTCATTCCGGCGGCGCATCAAACCCCGTGGGGGCACTTTCCCCAAACGCTAACCCCTTCACCCTACATCCTCACCCTAACCCACGAAACCCCGACTCTTTCGAGTTCAGGCCACTTAGTGCTTGTGATGGGGTTCCAATGTCTTCAAAACACAAAGAGCACATCCCTCGGACTGTCATATGAGGCCTACCACAAAGAGCCCTTTCCACCGCTTAAAGAGCTCTCTCGGGGACATACCCTAGACCCAGGAATAACTTGGGAAAAAAAGAACCCTTGTTGGTCTAATTTAAGGGGATTATAAGGGAACCCCAACCCTCAAAAAAGGAAATAAGGGCCAGCTCCGGGTCCGAGCAGCCCTAAACCCTAAACCCTAAACCCTAAACCCTAAACCCTAGACCCTAGACCCTAGACCCTAAACCCTAAACCCTACCTCAGCCCTCGGCGACACCCCGCTCGGCGACATTCCGCTTAAGGATGTCCAGGAAGGCACCTTGTGCACCTGGGCGCCAGCAGATGGCTTGGTTTAGGGTTTAGGGTTTAGGGTTTAGGGTTTAGGGCTTAGGGTTTAGGGTTTAGGGTTTCGGGTTTAGGGTTTAGGGTTTAGGGTTTTGGGTCTAGGGTCTAGGGTCTAGGGTTTAGGGTTTAGGGTTTAGGGTTTCGGGTTTCGGGTTTAGGGTTGGCACCCATTCCCAGACCCCCTGGGTTCAGGTTTCCGAAAAGTAGAACCCCAACCAGTACCCTATCCACAGTTCTATTGATTGAATCGTTAAGGCGATCTACCTTTTGGAACCTGGGTCTGGCTTTTCCGCAAAGTCAAGTCCATTCGCCACGATCTTCCTAAAAACCGGATGTGGACATGACATACCCTAGGATGCAGTATTCCTGAACATGATCCTCTTAAACCAAATAAGGGCAAATATACAATGTCCCTAGGGCCTACCTAGTACCTGCACCAATCTGTGCTCGTGGGTTTTCGTCGCGCGCCCAGAAGGTTCGTTCGCGGGACCCAGCGTGCTCACTAAGCGTCTATCGTGCAGTCAAGATACGTCGCCCTGCCTCCGACCAACCAGCAACTCAGCTTCAGCTTTGCAAAATCAAGCGGTTGTTGCACAAGAAACATCATAAGAACACTTCACCGCACAAGGCAAAACAAAGCCTGCACGATGCGCTAAACCCTAAAACCTAAACCCCTAACCCCAAACCCGAAACCCGAGACCCGAAACCCTAAACCCTAAACCCGTGTCTTGCAGGCGGGCAGCCGTCGGAGTTCCGGTTGGAACACACACAGAATGAGGGCTGTAGAGAGGCACCTGATGAGGGTTTAGGGTTTATAGGGTTTAGGGTTTAGGGTGCTTCCGAAACACGTTCTGCCACAAACGACGTCTTTTTGCAAGAGCTGACGTGCGAGGGTTTCCCTTAAGATACTTGTCAGCATGGGTTCCTAAACCCTAAACCCTAAACGCCCTAAACCCTTCAAAGCTACCACATCGCCAAGGTGCGGAAACATGTCCACCTGAGCGGGAGGTGTACAACGCCTTGGCTCAAGGTCGGAGTTGAACGCTGCCAAACCCTCCTTGCGGAAAAGGCCTTTAGGGTTTTAACATTGGGTTTAGGGTTTAGGGTAGGTTTAGGGTTGACACCCTAAACCCTAAACCCGAAATTGCTCACAAGTTGTGGCAAGCTGCGGGGCTCAAGGATCGAGGCGATGATCGCGACGACACGGCATTTTGCGATCTAGCCTCATGGTTTGATGCTTAGCGCTTAAATCCCGTTAGGGTCCCGTGTGCACAGGTTGAAGCCTCAAAACTCTAAACCCCGAAAAGGGTTAGAGCGGTGCGGAAATGCTGAATCATACCCGCTCCGTGAGTTCCAACAGCATGCGTGTTCACGGTCACCAGTCGCCGTAAGCCCCTGGCGTGTGGGATCTGCAACGGTGGTGCGATTCTCGTCGGGAAAGCGATCGCCATGATGGAGTCACTCTAGGGCTTCTGCAGCTTATAAAACGATAATGTCCAACATGTTGGTCAAAATCCCTTGATTGCTTTCAGAGCCCACAGCAAGCTTGTCGGACACAATTTTGGAGCCCCCCCCCCCCCCCCCCCCCCCCCCCCCCCCCCTTCCACCCCTCCTGCCTGGCCCGCAGAACGAGAAAAAGCAAACACAACTGGACACTATGTCACCAAACGATAAGGGGCGGAATGTTGACTACGAAGTGTTCCTTTATGATCCCTATATAAGTACTAGAACAAGCTCCCCAAAACCCACCTCTAATTATTCAGGCCCTGTGACACACCCTTAGCCCAAAAAAAGCGCGAGCCTTCCCGTGAATCGGCCGCACTTCGCATCGCACTTGGATCTAAAATTTCCAAGTCTGTTCTGCTGCCTCTTGCAGCAAAGGACGATGAGGTGAAGAGTTTAGGGTTTAGGGTTCAGGGTTTAGGGTGAGGCCTCAACAGGCTCCTGGACAATCTTCAAAGTGCCCCGGGACTCTTGGTTCGATTTGTGTGTATGGCCAAGGCAGTGAAGATTCTCCGGGCAACAAATTTGCATAAGCTGTGGGCCGAATCTAAAATACGTCCCACGAAGGACAGGGGAAGGCTCTGTGCGGAGTTCTGTGACGCCTGAAGTTGAAGCAAACCCAGTCTTCGCCAGTTCAGCTGGCTTCCCACCATCCCCCTGCAGGCTTGAAACGGACTGCACACTGCCGCTCTGCCATCACAGCTTGCTTGCTGGAGCGGTGTTTCTGAGAAGCATCCTCGGGAGGGTCAGTCTCTCTCACAACTAGAATCTACAGCAACTGGAACAGACTGCTTTGTGATGAGGTCCACTTGAAAGTTTGCAGAACCCCAGCCTGACTGTTAAGGGCGGACGCTAAGCAACACGCAGAGCAAGCTGAGAGCCCCAAGCGCCAGAACCGTAAACCCTAAACCCTAAACCCTATACCCTATAAACCCTAAACCCTAAACCCTAAACCCTAAACCCCGAGGCCATGAACCCAAAACCTTTAGAGTTTATCGCTGTTTACGGTTTTGATTGCAGGGGGTCACGGCCTGAAATGGTGGGTTCTCTACATTAGGGTCCCTGTTTTGGGAACCCTAAATGAGAGGGGCCGCGTTATCATACGAAATCAAAACGGGACCAGAATCACCTCCCCGTCTCCCCTCTCCCCCTCTCCCCAAACCCTAAACCCCAAACCTAAATCCCCCCACCCCCAACCCCAAACCAAACCCGACCCCAAAAACCCCCCCACTCCCCCCCCCTCCCCCCCCCCCCCCCCCCCCCCCCCCCCCCCCCCCCCCCCCCCCCCCCCCCCCCCCCCCCCCCCCCCCCCCGTCCCCCCTGCAGCTTTCCAAGCTCCCAACGCCGAGCAGGTCTTGTCGTCACCGCCCATATTGACACAGAGACCCAGGTTGGGCTGAGACTTCATCCTCGGGCAGGGAAGAGTTTGTTTCTGAGAATGGGGTTTAAGGGTTTTTGGGGAGCTCCTGACGGGGGTGTATAGCCAGGAAGGCTCATCCAGCTCTAACATCCCTAAACCCTAAACCCTAAACCCTAAACCCTAAACCCTAAACCCTAAACCCTAAACCCTAAACCCTAAACCCTAACCCTTCTCCAGAACTATGGCAGAACCGCGCGTCAGAAGTGTGACTTTCATGTGAGCTGAGCCGACACACCGATGCCTACTAGTGGTGTCTGTTGACATGCCGCGATGCTTTGCACGGGGATTTCCCAGATTAGGGTGCCTACTTTGGGCTTCCTATGAAAATTAGTATGTATTCTACTTTGCTTGGGGTAAATAAGGGGATCTGCCTATTTTGGAAATGCCCACATGGTTGCTGTTGCCCACTCCTTCCTGCAGTCTAGAGTGAAGCTTCGCCCAAGGACATTGCAAGATGGGGCATTGTGCAAGGTCTACTTCATCCCCCCCCCCCCCCAAACCCTAAACCTAAACCCCAACCCTAAACCCTAGACCCTAGACCCTAGACCCTAGACCCTAAACCCTAAACCCTAAACCCTAAACCCTAAACCCTAAACCCCACCCCTCTTCTGACAAGCCATCCTCAAGCCCCCATCAGACTGCAGCTCTGCGACTGGTAGTCGCCGCACAGGCCCTTCATCTGTCGGTAGATTTCGAGGACCTGCCTGATACAAGCTGTGGCTGATTGTACAGGGTTTAGGGTTTAGGGTTTAGGGTAAGGCTTCCCTGCAATAAAAAGAACTTCAGGGTCCGCCAGACAAGGGTGATGTGGCATTAAGCTGACTAGGCTTTGACTCCGCGCACGTCGCGGTGAGGGCTGAGAAACAACCTACCCCTAAACCCTAAACCCTAAACCCTAAACCCTGAACCCTAAACCCTAAACTAAATGCACCTCTAGAAGCTCTCGCGCGTTCGGAACTGAATGTCTGAAGGGTACCTGGAACTTGGAGCCTCGTTTAAGTCCAAACAGCCCAGGCTCTTCTCCATCTTTGCTGCAAAATCCCAAGCACCCGAAGAACCCTAAACCTTTACTACGAAACCTTAAGGCCTAGAACCCTAAACCCTAAACCCTAAACCCTAAACCCTAAACCCTACGGCCCAAACAGCTCTGCCAAGGATCTTGACACCGGTGGCACCCACCGGGTGGCCGAAGGAGATCAGACCGCCACCTGCGGCTTGGGCTCATGGGGTTGAAGCGTTTATAGGGGTTTAGGGTTTAGGGCTAGGGTTTAGGGTTTAGGGTTTAGGGTTTAGGGTTTAAGATTTAGGGTTCAGGGTTCAGGGTTTAGGGTTTAGGCTTCAGGGTTTTGAGGGCTTAGGATTTAGGGGGTTTAGCGTTTTTAGGGTTTAGGGCCTTGTAGATGTTAGGGTTTTCTAGGCTTTAGGTTTCAGGGGTTAGGGCTTTCTAGAGTTTAGGGCTTTGTAGGGTTCAGGGTTTAGGAGTCCAGGGTTTAGGGCTGAGGGCTTTCTAGAGTTTAGGGTTTTATAGGGTTCAGGGTGTACTTTTCGATTGCCCTTGCAGCAATTGTGAGCGTGGGCTGTTTCGGACACAATGCTTCCGTTTAGGGTTTTAGGGTTTTACGGAGGGTCTTAGGGTTTTAGGGTTTTTGGGTTGTAGGGTTTAGGATTTAGGATTCAGTATGGGGATATTTCGTGCCATCCAAGATTATCGCATCCGGAAACCCTCAATCCTATCACCAAGTCCGATCTCGGGCCTGTGTTCACTGGGATCTTGCCATCCAGGCACGTGGCGCCAGACTTCACTAGCTCTGTGCCTGCCGGACCGACAAATGCGGCATGAGGTCGTTCCGCATATGCAGGGGCGGTTTAGGGTTTAGGGCTTAGGGAGAAGAGGCATATCACTTCTCAGCGCCAGCCCAGCCCATCGAGTAAAGCAGTCGACCCCTGCTCAAGCTGAAACGCTGCCATCCTAAACCCTAAACCCTAAACCCTAAAGAACCCAGACTCTGCATGTCAGCTGGCTCTGAAACGTGGCAGACCTCATACGTCCACTACACCCTAAACCCTAAACCCTATAACCCTAAATCCTAACCCTAAACCCCTAAACCCTAAACCCCTAAACCCCTAAACCCCTAAACCCTGAACCCTAAACCCTAAAGCTCCCCGCACTCCACCAGGGCAGCCGCGAACAACTCCGGGCCTTTCCCAGGCTCCGCCAAGCCGATTGCCTCGTACATGAGGATCTCAGCAATGGCCTCGTCTGAGCATGCCGTCTGTTGGTTTAGGGTTTAGGGTTTAGGGTTTAGGGTTTAGGGTTTAGGGTTTAGGGTATAGGGTATAGGGTTTAGGGTACAGGGTTTAGGGTTTAGGGTGAGGGTTTAGGGTTTAGGGTTGGGATGTGCCATTTCTTTCTATGCACATGGGTGGTTGTCAAAATCACGGTCCCTTTTTGGATCCCTATTGTAATACGGCACCTAATACTTAGGCTACCCCAAAAAAAAGATCACAATTCTGACAACCACCCATACGTTCTAGAACCCTAAACCCTAAACCCTAAACCCAAAAACAAAAACATCATCCACACCCTCCCTGGCAGTGTCTGCACCCCAGCCCCCTCTGAGGCTCAACCTGCCCAAGCTTCCCAGAGAGCCCAATGCCTCGTATCATATATGGACCCTTCATATGATTTAAGGTCTATTCCTTACTTAAGGGGTATACCTTAACATCATATAGGGACCCTTAACATGATTTAAGGAATATTCCTTACTTAAGTGATATACCTTAAAATCAGATATACCTTAAAATCATATAGGGACCCTTCACATGATTTAAGGTATGTTCCTAAAAAACAAAGGATTTTGGGCTCTCTGGGCAGGCAGAAATACAGGCCTCACCCTGAACCCTAAACCCTAAACCCCAAACAAAGGGATATTGGGCTGTTCGAGGCTGCCCGAGGCTCGAAGCAGTCGTGGACTTCTGCCACGTCCACATCCGAGGGCTTCACGCCGGCGGCCGCCAGCATACGTGAGACCACCTAGGGTTTAGGCTTCAGGGTTTTGGTTTAGGGTTTAGGGTTTCGATTCTCCTTGGGTTCTTAGGGGGACCGCGGTGCTTTGTATGGGGTTTAGGGTTAATCGTATGGTCCCTTGGAGTGGGGTTGAGGATCTAAGACGGAGGAGATTCACCTTGGGACCTTCGTTGCTGAGTTCATAGGCCCCCGAAAAAGTGTACACTTTCAGTTCTGTAGGGGATCATAGTATCCCAAAAAGTGTAAAGTGTGCTCACTCAGCTACTAAGGGACTCTACTCGGAGGAGTCTGCGAGTTTTGGGATGCTGCCACTTCTTTTTAGGGGTG
Organism: Symbiodinium natans; assembly: GCA_905221605.1. NCBI lineage: Eukaryota > Dinophyceae > Suessiales > Symbiodiniaceae > Symbiodinium > Symbiodinium natans. The sequence goes on from CAJNDS010001112.1 coordinate 583,239, forward strand.
CGTTGTCAGGCGGACAGTTCTCTAGTTTGTTTAGCTACAAGGCTCCTTCTTCTACGATTTCTTTAAGTATTAAGAACCCCAAAAAAGAATCTTATACTACCCTTTATCTTGAAAAGAAGAAGATTTATTTGATTTCCGGCCTATGCCAAGCAACTCTCGGCTTCCTTCTGCTTACTTCTCCAATAACCAAAGGAAAAAAGGCTAAGCTTTATTATTCCTACTAAATAAGGAAACCCAAAAAGTTTAAAGTGCAACTATTGGCTGAGTAAGTATAAGGGTGGTTTGCTTGTGGTACATACTTGTGTTTAGGGTTTAGGGTTTAGGGTTTAGGGTTTAGGGGGGGGGGGGGGAGCTTGGAGCTGGGGGTGGCTCTTTAGTGATTCCGCCGCTTTTGCAAGAGACCAGGATTCTGTCGAATGCCGTTGATGATGTCCTTTTGGGTTTAGAGATCAGGGTTCAGGGTTTAGGGTTCAGGGTTGAAGGTTAGGGTCCCAACTGGCTGAGGGTCCCAAGTGATTTTGAGTAGCTCAAAAAGTTAAGCTGGAGACTAGACATTGCAGTAGCCAAAGGAGGCGCGACCCAAACTCGGGGCAATTGTTCACCCCTCATCTAAGCCCGATAGGTAGAAAGGACTTTCAATCTTTATTCGGGCTTAGTGCCTGGGGTGGGTTGAGGGTTTAGGGTCTGGGGTTTAGGGTTTAGGGTTTAGGGTTGAGGGTTTAGGAGGATTCAGGAGGCCGATTGCTGGGTGCAGAAGAGCATCAGCTTTTGTGGTGTCCATGACGGCTAAGTCAGCAGGGTCGGACCACAGATCCCCTTGATCACAGGGTTCCGAGGTTTCATAGGGTCTAGGGTTTAGGGTTTAGGGCTTAGGGTTTAGGATTTAGGGCTAGGGTTTAGGGTTTAGGGTTTAGGGTTTAGGGTTTAGGGTTTAGGGTTTAGGGTTTAGGGTTTAGGGTTTAGGGTTTAGGGTTTAGGGTTTAGGGTTTAGGGTTCCGAGGTTTCAGGGATTCTTGTTTGCCACACTTCGGGTCCAGGAGGTTTGGAAGTTTGGAGGCGCTGCAAGCCGAGGACCTGGGCTTTAGGGTTTAGGGTTTAGGGTTTAGGGTTTAGGGTTTAGGGTTTAGGGGATTTTTGTTTGAGCGCTCTTGGGATAGTCCAGGGCAAGAACGCGAAGCTGGCAGTCTTCCTGCGGTTTAGGGTTTAGGGACCGGATTCTTTGCGGCCTTCGCAGGTGCCAGGAAAAGCGCAAGTCAAGCTTCCTACGCGGTGACGCAGCACGAACCTCAGACTTCATGCTCAAAAACTAAACCCTGAACCCTGATCCTAAACCATAAAACCTAAACCCTAAACCCTAAACGGGTACCCTGAAACCTAAGCCCTGAACCTCATGTGCGCTCTTACGAAAAAGCCTGCCCGGGGGGCACCTGCTCCGTAATCTGTCGCCACAATCTCTACGGCCTGGTGCTTGCTGAGGCCGCACTTCTGCAGACCCTGGCGACAAGAGCAAGTGCTTGGAGGTTCTCATGTGTACTTAAAAAATAGGGATATACGTATCCTAAGTAGGGTTCTAAGACTAGTTACCATGTACTTGTAACCCTACTTATAAGTACCCAACATTAGGGGTACCAATTTGGGCCCCTTCTCACAAGGGAATCCTACTCTTGGCTGCACTTAGGAGGGTAGTAAAAAATTCAACTTTTAGCTGCCTTAGTAAGAAACCCACTAAAACCAAAAAAGGCTAAGGATCTAAAGTTACAGTAAAGCACCACAAAGTACTGTTTGGGGGTCTATTTTATAGGTCCCCGATTTTCGCAAACCCCCATCTTGAGAATTGCCCATGTGCAGCCTGCCATGTGGTTCGATAGTTTAGGGTGTAGGGTTTAGGGTTTAGGGTTTAGGGTTTAGGGTTGCCAGAATCAGGGAGCTGATGTCCGCCCCGACTCTATACTAGGAGGTTCAAGGGTAGTTCTAAGTCCATGGGTAGTTATAAGTAGGGTTGTAAGTATCCAAAATAGGGTTGTACGTGTAGTTGCCATACTTTTTTCCCGATCCTAACAATCCTACGTGACTTGCAAAAACCGCTTTGAACATCCAACCTTCAAACTTTTAGACCGGGCATTAGAATGACATGTTTGAACTAGTGCTCATTTAGCGCGCACGTGTCTTCAAAAATCTTGGGGCCCATCATGTTCGGCTTCGGGTTTAGGGTTTAGGGTTTAGGGTTTAGGGTTTAGGGTTTAGGGTTGAGGGTTGAGGGTTGAGGGTTGAGGGTTTAGGGTTTAGGTACTCGCACCTCCTCTGAAACGAAGATCGCAGCGGCACCTTGCCAGGGCCCACATTGTCCACATGCTGCAGCCGCTGCAAGTCCCACTGCAACAAGACTTGCACTTCACCAGATCTTCCAAAAACCTCTTAATTATGGAATATACCCCAACTCATAATAATGATATTCAGTAGTATATATTAAAAACTGGTGTATATTATATTCAGTATATATTAAAAATGGGTGTATATTCCCCTACTCAGGGGTTTTGGAAGATCCGGGTTCACGCCCAGGCACCTCCATCGGAGACTTGCGAGCAGTGCGTCGCCCGCACAAAAGGCCTCTAAGGATGGAGTAGTCGTGAGAAGTCTCGATTAAGTACCATGTGATAGTACTATCTCTTAGTGTAGTGATACATTATTACAGTTTCTCATGATATACTGCTATTATCTTACAACGACTCGCAACCGCATGGCCCAAAATGCCAAGCTTTAGGGTTTAAGGTTTCTTTTGGTGGCCCTTCTGAACCTGGAAGCTGCTTCATGCCAGGACTGAGGGCCGCGCCAGCCGCTAGTCACCAGAGACCAGCAGACCGCAAACCGAAGAAAACACTAAGAGTCCTCATGCTCGGCAGGATGGTCTTTTGGTGGCCCTAAACCCTAAACCCTAAACCCTAAACCCTAAACCCTAAACCCTTTTTTATCGCGGACCTCTGAAGCCTGTCCGGATCCCTTAACCCTAAACCCTAAACCCTAAACCCTAAACCCTAAACCCTGAACCCGGGCACAAAAAAGCAGCCCAAGCAGCTTGAGGTCTTCATTTTTGAGGAACTCGGGGCCCGCCACCGCTTTCTCCATGGGCAGCTGCACCTTTTCAAAGTGTAGGAGGCGACGTTGGTTCTTTTCTGAGGTTTAAGGGTTTTCGGTTTTAGGGGGGGTTGAGGGGGGGGGGGGGTGTAGACTGATATAAACCCTTCCATACGGCCTTCTATACCCCCTTCTATCAACCTTTATACTCCTGATAGCCCCTAGGACCCTTACGAACCCTGATAAACCCTGAGGCCTGAACCCTAAACCCTAAATTTGTAAATCCTTATGAACCCTTAAAACTCTTCTGGACCTTCAAACTCCCGTCTCAGGCCTCGGCCTCGTCTTACGGGTTCAAAATGGCAAGATGGGTTTAGGGTTAAGGGTTTAGGGTGTAGGGTTTAGGGTTTAGGGTTGAGGGCAAGTTTAGGGCTTAGGGTTCAGGGGGCCCATTCCTGAAGATATTCTTTGCAGAATACCACTGGGACCCGAAACCCTGCAAGCCCTAAACCCCCTAAGCCCCGAAACCCTCAACCCTGGAGCCCGGCTTACATGAAGGTTTATACCAGGGTGGACGGATTTATATACGGGTTTAACCCTAAACCCTAAACCCTAAACCCTAAACCCTAAACCCTAAACCCTAAACCCTAAAAAGAGTTCGCACTCTGCCAGCCAGGAGCCGTGTGCATGTGCGCCAAAGGATTCTTGTTTCCTCAGGTGCGAAAAGCAAGGGACTCAAGAAGGGACCCTTATAAGGATTTAGGGCTTTTGTTTTGGCATCCGACTCAGCGGGGTTACTAAGTGGGTCTCGGAGAACTGGATTTAGGGTTTAGGGGTTCTTTGGGGGCTACTTAGGTATATAGGGACTATGCAAGGTGCATATTTAGGGGTGATATCGGGGAATAAGATTCAGGGTCTCTTCTGGGGGTCCCTCCTCTTCCCCCTTCAGAAAAGCGACGTACATGAGGGACTAAGTCCAACTCCCCAGTCCCATGGCCTCTGAACCCAAGCATTCATGTTGGTTTAGATTTTGGGCCTCAGTTCCAAAGCATTCCGCTCAGGGTCTCTGCATTGGGGTTGAAGCTGTGGGGATTCTCAATGTGAGGCTTTTCGTGGGATATTCCTTCCCAAACGGCTCCTAGAAGAAATGCCACGGTCATCACGTGCAGATAAATGCAGATAAAGTGCAGCACAGAACCCTAAACCCTAAACCCTAAACAATAAAGCCCACAATCAAACGCCCCAAATGCAACCAGGCATCCATTGGAGTAGGCCTTCACGCCCACGGCGGCCAAGTCGGCCATCTTGACGTCCTAGGCTGCGTGCAGATTCGGCTGGCTTAGGGTTTAGGGTTTGGGGTTTAGGGTTTGGGGTTTAGGGTTTAGGGTTTGGGGTTTGGGGTTTAGGATTTACGGTTTAGGGTTAGGGTTTAGGGTTTAGGGACTTCCTTGACAGAAGGCTCGTAGTCCTACTCCACGGGATGGTCCTCTATGCATATACCTCAAGGGATTACTACAGGCCCTAAACCCTAAACCCTAAACCCCAAATGGGAATTGTAATCCCTCTTGAGGACTGGTAGTGTAAGGAGGAACATCCCAATGCACACTCAGGTCCCGACACACCTAAGTAGCCCCCATCGCCCTTAGGGGCGCTCCGTCAGCTCTTTAAGATGATCAAACCACCCCAGGTCATCACTTGAAAAGTTCCCCCTGATACTAACAGCCCATTATATACTAACAGTCCTGAATAGGAATTCTACTAGGGGTACTATAATCCCCATTAAGGGGATTATAGTACCCCTAGTAGAATTCCTATTCAGGACTGCTAGTATAAAGGGGGCACATCCCAGGTCATAACCCTCACAGCTCAAGGCAAAGAGAATTGGGGTGAGCGGCAGGATACTTCTCCAAGTAAGCCTTGGCCCTTCGGGCAAAGAGTGCAGGGAAGGTGAAGTCGTCTATACCTGGGAAAGCATCTTGCGAGACTCTGCTGCACTTAGGGCCGCGGAAGTTATATACAACGACACCCTTTCAGTAGCAGAGACCAGAGCCGAGCTATGCCGTGGATTTCGACTTCGCGGACTCCAATCTAAAACAGATGGAGACATGGACGTCCTACGAAATGAGAGCGGGTTGCAGCCGTTTCCTTCTTTGTGCGGTGAGCAGGCTTATATTGACGAAGTGGTATTTGCCGTCTTCGCAACCACTCTGACGCCCTACTGACCTCTGGAAACTCGAATCGTGAGCACCCACACGATCCTCGCAGTAGCAGCATATCCAGCCGAAGCAAGCCACAGCCCTTCGTTTGAAAACCTCGGGTGGGTGACCCTTAAACCATCTTAACCCCCACCCTCCCTAAACCCTAAACCCTAAACCCTAAACCCTAAACCCTAAACCCTAAACCCTGAACCCTGAACCCTCAACCCTCAACCCTGAACCCTGAACCCTGAACCCTGAACCCTGAACCCTGAATCCTGAACCCTTTTGCAGCAGGCTTGCAGAACGTCCTCGCCTGGATGGAGCCGTCACCCCAACATCTCGTGGAACCCTAAACCCTAAACCCTAAACCCTAAGCCCTAAACCCTGAACCCTGAACCCTAAACCCTAAACCCTAAACCCTACCCTTTATCCAAGCCCCATTTTCCGGGCCTGACTGGCGCTTGAAGTCAGCAGCCCTGGCCAGGTAGGTTCCCCCAGTCCGGGAGTCGGCCTTCGGCTTTCGAAGCTCCCTAAACCCTAAAACCCTAAAACCCTAAACCCTAAACCCTAAACCCTAAACCCTAAACCCTAAACCCAGACTCTGCATGTCAGTTGGCTCTGAGACGTGGCAGACCTCATACGAAACCTTAAACCCTAAACCCTCTCTCTCTTGCCCTCTCTCTCTTGCCTCTCTCTCTATTGCCCTCTCTGCGCTGCTGAGGGACTTTTCATGCGAAACCCTGAACCCCAAACCCCTAAGAAGCCCCAAGAAGAAGTTTGGGGCCTTCTCACATGCTGCCTGACTCGTGTCATGCCATGCACACCAAGGTGCTTGGGAAGAGTGATAACAGAGGTGCATCTCCAAACTGGCAGTTTAGGGTGTAGGGTTTCGGGTCTGTTTGACAACAAGGTATGTCGAAGCCCTCATCGCTCGTCAGATGCGTCAAAGACAGGCCTAAACCCAACCCTAAACCCGTTTTGAGAATCCCGGGGTGCCCCACAAAGAGTGCCCTGTTCTCAGATACTCCCTACCTTACTACCGTGCCCTAAATTTGTCCAAGTTTTGCCCATGTATATATCTATATACACACAGATATATATATATATATATATATATGTATGACACGTTTAATGGCCCTAAGCCCTAAACCTGATATTTATCTTACTTTCTCTCAGGCTTCACCCTTTCGCGGGGGCCTCTGTCTGAACCTCCACCCCCACGGCCAAGACGACGTCGTCCCCCGCGCAGACTGCGCCTCGGCTTGCCCACGATTAGGGGTTTAGGGGGTTTAGGGGGTTAGGGGTTTAGGGGATCAGGGGTTTAGGGGTTTAGGTTTTAGGGAACCAGGGATTTAGGATTTAGATTTTCGGGTTTAGGGATTTTGGGTGGTTTCGGGTTTAGGGTTTGCTTGGGGGTTTAGGGTTTGCTTGGAGGTTCCTGGGCACTTACAAGTAGGGTTTTAAGCGCCCTAAGAAAATTTATAGCCATAGCTACCCTACTTATAAGTACCCATGAACCTCCAAGTAAGGGTTGAAGGGTTGAGGGTTTAAAGGTTAAGGGTTCAAGGGTTGAAGGGTTAAGAGTTGAAAGGTTTAGGGCTGAAAAAAGGTTAGGGTTTAGCGACTTTCTCAGGATGGGCGAACAGCACTTGTATCCACAAGCCAAAGCACCGCCCTAGAGCAAAGCCTCAAAGCCTGTTTAAGGGATACTTACTTGCTGAATTCATAAGCCCCCGAAACGTGTAAACTTTCTGTTCTAGAGGGGATTAGAGTATCCCAAAAAGTGTAAAGTGTGCTCACTCAGCCACAAAGGATACTCAGCCACAAAGGATAAAGGACCAAGTTTCTCTTTATCATTATCTTCTTTTCTTCTCTAACCCTACGCCTAAAGGACGCAGCCAGGGTCTGGTTAGGATATATTTGGTTTAGGGTTTAGGGATTGGGGATTCGGGTTTAGGAGCCCTAAATCCCCCCAAAACCCTAAGAAGCCCAAGGCACGCACCGCTTCTGCACAGGCGAGGCCTGAAGACATTAGGGTCTAGGGTTTAGGGTTTAGGGTTTGGGTTTAGGGTTTAGGGTTTAGGGTTTAGGGTTTAGGGTTTAAGGCCGCGGTGACACTCGAGCTCAAGTTCAGGGTCTTGTGTACTTAGGGGCTTGTGGTTTCGGGTTTAGGGTTTAAGGGTCTTATCTACTTGCTGGCGCCTCGTTTCAAAGGAGTTGCATTACAGCTTTGGTAAGATCCCTTGAGGCAAGCTGAGCTCAAACCTCTCGCACCCGGATGAAACGGCCGCTCCCCCGACATCGTGCATGCGAACAGCCTCCATCTCAAAGCCCATGTGGTGACCCTAAACCCTAAACCCTAAAACCGATTTTTTTCATCCGAGCAGAGGCAAGGACTTCCGACGCCCGGTCCGCGCGAAAGAAACCCGAAACTCTGCATACGCACCTCTTCTTCGACACAGAAAAACATCGGACCCTGACCTAGCCGACCAAGCCGACCTGGCCTCCGGAGGCACAGGCAGCCTGTCAAAGAAAGGGCTTGAGGGTTTAGGTTGGGATGTTCCCCTTTTACTAACAGTCCTTAATGGGGATACTAGTCGGGGGCACGAGAATCCCTACTACGGACTGTTAGGGAAGAGGGGGAACATTTCAAGGTTTGGGTCTTGAGGTGAGGACTCACACTGGGGCCATGACGGGAGGGTTGTGGGGTCCGTGTTGTCATTAAAGGATCGTGTGATTCATTCGTGGCTTCTTAAGCGTCCCGTTCTCAATGTACATCCCGCAGTACCCAAAACACTTTTTACAGCAAGCCTCGGATCACAGCAGTACCCAAAATCCTAAAACCCTAAACCCTAATCCCCCAAAAAATTGAAGAAGGGCCTACCCTGGGTCCGACCCAGAGAGCCCTTTATACCGCTTAATTAAGGAACATACCTTAAAACATATTAAGGATCCTTCATGTGATTTTAAGGCACATTCCTTGCTTCGGGGGTACTCTAGTTCACGGTTGGGACCATATTGATAATTCAAATTTCGATTCCTTATTGAGTTTAAGTACCCTCAAACATGTAAAATGGTACCCCACTATGACAAAGTATTATTGAGCTCTCTGAGTAGCCAGGCAATACGGCCTCACCCTACACCCTACACCCTAAACCCTAAACTCTAAACCCTAAACCCCAAACAAAAAGGGAAGAAGACCTCTACGCGCATGGAGGGCCGGTGCAGCAGCGCCGGGTGCGCAGCTGCGACGGCCGCTCCCAGGTGGCCCTGACTGTTGAAGAGCTCACCTGGGGTTTAGGGGTTAGGGGTTTAGGGTTTGGGGTTTAGGGTTTGGGGTTTAGGGTTAGGAGTTTAGGGTTTAGCGTTTAGGGTTTAGGGGTTTGGGGTTAATCAGGTTGATTTGGGTTCACCCCCAACCCCTACCCAACACTGCAATTGTCCCATCATGGTCATCAAGTTCTCTTGGTCATGGGTGCGTCTTTGAGGTGTTGGAGGCAACCAAATTGGCCCATAATTACTTGGCTTCTAAAGGGGTCTAGAGAGCTAAGCCCTAAACCCTGAACCCTAAACCTTAAAAGCGGCGCGTAGGGGTTCGCATGGATAGAGATCGGGGCTTGGGGGTCCGTGAGGGATTGGCATGGTCCTTTAGTACAAAACGCCTCAAACAAGCGCCCCTTCAACCCTGAACCATTTCCCCGCCCTCCGCCCCCAGAGCCTTGAGTTTCGGTTTAAGTGCAGTACCCTTGAAAATGTAAAATGTTACCCCACTATCACAAAGAGAGGGGAAGCCTCGTTTCTTGCGAAACCAGCTTTGGAGTGCTCCGGAATCCGGAACTCAATCTTTCATTAAGGAATATACCTTAATCTTAGCTTTGGAGTAGATCCTGGAAAAAAAAGTATATACTTTTTAGGTATAAGTAGCTATAATAGGAACCCAGAACAAAAAACAAGTATTAAAGTACAGTACTCCAAGACCCAGTAATTCGTATTAAGGATCCCTATCTGTAATTTGAGGAATATTCCTTCATTGAGGGGGATTGGGTACTTCGGAACTCCAGCCGACCCTAAAACCTAAACCCTTCAAACCCTAAACCCTACATCTCCAGCGTGCAAGTCCGGAGCCCCCACCTGGCCTGCAAAATTTCCAACCTCAGCTGCGGGAGATGAAGATGAGGAGAGCGAGGCCCGTGAGTCTTCGGGTTGAGGGTTTTAGGGTCTTGGGGCTTTAGGGTTTAGGGTTTTAGGGTTTCAGGGTTTTGGGGTTTTAGGGTTTTAGGGTTTTGGGGTTTTGGGGTTTTGAGGTTTTAGGGTTTTGGGGTTTTGGGGTCTTGGGGGTTTTGGGGTTTTGGGGTTTTGGGGTTTTGGGGTTTAGCGATACGGGTTTTGGGGTTTTGGGGTCTTGGGGTCTTGGGGGTTTTGGGGTTTTGGGGTTTAACTTCCCCTAAGCCCTATGAAGCCTAAACTCCGTGACCCGAAGTTCCGCATAAAGCTAAAAAAACACTCTTGAAGCCTAGACCCCATGTGCAGACTTCCCCTAAAGGTCCGTCCATATGCCGAGAACTACGGGAGCTGGTTCTGTTTTTAGGGTTTGAGTCTCAGGGTTTAGCGCCCCTGTAAGGCACACTTTCATCATAAAACTACCCTAAACCCTAAACCCTAAACCCTAAACCCTAAACCCTCATCATAAAACTATACAGAGAACACAGGTGCACCCCTACCCTGGGGGCTTTACCATGAGCAGGAGACCAGGCTACAAGGGCATAGGGCTTTAGGGTTTAGGGTTTAGGGTTACAAGGCATAGGGTTTTGTGTTGCCAAAGAAAGCATGCTTGGTACACTTCTCGACCCGTGTGCGCCGTCTTTCAGCAGAGGCCATGCGCATCACACCCCCCAAACCTCTCGGTATGTGATCGGATGATACCCTCAACGTTTTTTTTTGCCACCCGCCTTGCTGAACCGAGACGTGCGTGCAATTTGGCCGTCTTTTCGGTTTTTGCCATTGGAGCTAACAGGGGCCACCCTCGTGGGAAACCGAGGGCCCGAGGCTCGGGCATACACTCGGTCGATCGCCTCAGGCTTTGCACCAGTTTGCCGGAAAGCACCCTGGATGGACTCAACAAAATACCTCGGTCAGGGCAAGGACCAGGATTCCGGACGTTCATGGGTTGCAAGGTTTTCGGTGTTGAGGGTGGAATCGGGGCTGAATACCCAAGCCCAAAAAAAGGTTAACCTTTCACACATAAAGTAGGATGCTATATAAACCCTAAACCCTAAACCCTAAAACCCTAAAACCCTAAAACCCTAAAACCCTAAAACCCTAAAACCCTAAAACCCTAAAACCCTAAAACCCTAAAACCCTAAAACCCTAAAACCAAGAAAGTTCAAGGTTCCCTACCCCGTCCCGAAGGTGGAGCGGGGCTTTGATCCCCCTAGTTCTTAGTAGGGAATGAGGGAATGAGTGCCCTACATACACCCTTTAAGTAACCCTAAACCCTAAACCCGAGAACGATGAACGATACCAATCCCTATAGTACCCTTGTAAGGAAGAATCTTTCATTCCTCTGGGTGGCTCTTAAGTTCTTAAGCCACTAGTAGTACCCTCCCTGGTAAGAATCCATTTCCAGGGTGTTTGTCAATGTCTTGCCCTGCGTCGGCGCTGGCTGAATCGAAGAACCCGAAACTCTGAAGAGCCCAAGGCCTCTCAAATCTGCACCCTTTGTCCCTTCGTCCCTAAACCCTAGACCCCAAAACACATCGCCACAAAACGACGTGGAAGCTTAAGTGCCCTCTGTAACTAGTACGCCACATGCATGGTTCAAAGTGGGTTGAAGCTACATCCTAGCAAGGGCTAAAATAATGGGAGTACCAACCCTAAACCCTAAACCCTAAACCCTAAACCCTAAACCCTAAAAATCGGCAGCTCAGTCAAGCCGAGGTGCTCTTTCAGACCTTTCACGCCCTTTTGAAAGTTCGGGTTTCCTGGAGTCCAATAAGGCCACGCAAGAAGCGATCGACATTGCGGTCTCTTTAGGTACCACAAGCCCAAAGAGCCCAATATTGCTTAGTTAAGGAATATGCCTTAAATCATATAGGGAACCCTTTATATGATTTAAGGAATATTCCCTAATTAAGCAATATTGGGCTCTTTGGGAGAACTCTCGGGCTCCTGGCCTTCTCCAAACACACACTCAAACTCCAGAAGACCACTTTACCAGGTTGACAAAAAAAAAACTTCATGATGGCTTCATGAGGTTGAAATGAGACACTAGACAAGGGAAGAACTGTACGGGGCAGAGTAAACCCTAAACCCTAAACCCTAAACCCTAAACCCTAAACCCTAAACCCTAAACCCTAAACCCTAAACCCTAAACAGCCTTGCACAGCCGGCCTTTACCCACAAAGGGCGTCACATGACCACCAGCCAAGTACCTTTGGTTTCGGGTTTCGGGTTTCGGGTGCAGGGTCCCCACTTGGCCCTACTCCTGAGCTCGGGCCCGGACCTCGCAGCCTTATCTGCGAATTGCTTAAAGAATCCCCCAATAAACGTAAGCGGTTCTTCCCTGTAAGGGCCATATAGGGATGGCTAACTTGGTAGCCCAGTGACCATATTATGACAAGGGCACCCTTTTTGGGGTTGGTCATTTTATAAAGGAACCCATAACAAAAAAAGGGCAAAGGGTACCACTTGGCTACCAAGCTAATGTTCTTTTTTTTTTTTTTTTGCTTGGGGGGGGGGGGGCTCTGAAGCAAAAAGTAGCTATCTCTCTCTTGCTCTCTCTCTTTCTTTCTGCGCACCTAACCCCCTTTATTCACTCTCTCTCTCTCTCTCTCTCTCGCTCTTGATCAAGGCTCTATCCATAGCAGGATGCGACTGAGCCTGGGTTCACATCGGGACTGCGCAGTCGGGGCATAAACCCTTCAAACCTTCAAACCCTTTAAACCCTTTCTGCCCCATAAGCCCCAGAAATCATTAAACCTACAAACCTTAGACCACCCTAAAGCCCAAAAACACATAACACACACGACCCTAAAGCCCTAAACCCTAAACAACCCTGCTTTCCCAAAACCCTAAAATCACAACCAAAAACCCTTTTGCATCAAAACCCTGAAGCCCTATGAAACCCTATTGGACCCCATAAACCACATAAACCCTATAAACCCTGTAAACCCTATAAACCCTATAAACCCTATAAACCCTGTAAACCCTACAAACCCTCTAAGCCCTCTAAGCCCTCTAAACCCTCTAAACCCTCTAAACCCTCGAAACCCTCCAAACCCTCCAAATCCTCTAAGCCCTCTAAACCCTCTAAACCCTTTAAACCCTCTGAACCCTCTGAACCCTCTAAACCCTCTAAACCCTCTGAACCCTCTAAACCCTCTAAACCCTCTAAACCCTCTAAACCCTAAACCCTTTTTGCAGCAAGCTTTGGAAGGTCGCAACCCTAAACCCTAAACCCTAAACCCTAAACCCTAAACCCTAAACCCTAAACCCTAAACCCTAAACCCTAAACCCTAAACCCTAAACCCTAACTATATCAAGCCCAGGCTGCACCTTTCGGAGCATTGCTGCCAGCCTGGGGCTTAGTCCCCTGGTTCTTAGAAGGGAACGAAGGTTTAGGGTTTAGGGTTTAGGGTTTAGGGTTTAGGGTTTAGGGTTTAGGGTTTAGGGTTTAGGGTTTAGGGTTTCAGGGTTTAGGGTTTAGGGTGAGCCATGATACCCTCTCCAATCCCCCTATCTTAGGGTTTAGGGTGAGCCATGATACCCTCTTGTATCCCCCTATGTAAACCCTTTACGGGATTGTATAGGGTACCTAATTCGCTCATGCCCTAGTAAGAACCAGTAAGCTATGTGAAAGGGAGGAGTTTAGGGTTGAGGGTTTAGGGGTGTTAGGGTTTTGGGGTCTCCGGTTTCTAGGGTTTTTAGGGTAGTTTGAGGGCTCTGGTTTTAGGGTTTGGGGCTTTAGGACTTAGGGGTTTACAAGGGAACCTGCTTAACCCCAAAAAACTAGGGAAGAGGAGACTCTCGGTCCTAGTTGCGCTGCACAGTCAAACTGGGCCTTGCGGGCGAACAAATGAAAGCTAGAGCCTGACCCAACTGGAGGTTGATATTATTGTTACCCTAAACTTAAACCCTAAACCCTAAACAAACCCTAAACCCTAAACCCTAAACCCTAAACCCTAAACCTTAAACCCTTTAGGGTTCTTAAGGGAGGGGGTTTTACGGGGGGTATGTAACCCAAGCTTCCCAAACTTCCGGTTTAGGGTTTTTGACGGACGAGCTAGAGCGGAATGCGCGCGATCAATTCCAAGCAATGCGCCGCTGCCTGTGGCAGCGAAAAGCGACTTAGGCCGTAAACTCACAACTGAAAACATGGTCGTGGACAGCGGGATCTTTCAAACCTTCACTGTCCATCGACAGGCGACAGTGTCGCCCAAAATGGCTGCGGTCCAGCCGTACGAATTGCGGGGCGCCAGCCATGCTGGTGTCGCGACGGAACTCCGTTCCGCGCCGCTGCCTGATCCCCATGCACGTAGACCTGTCTGCAGCGCACCTGTTGCCTGAGATGCTCGCGGAGACGGAACTGTTCCCAAAACTCCACCCCACACACTTCGCATCGTGTTCCGTGGGCCACAACAGATGCCTCTGACCTGGCCTTGTGGCGGTGCCAGCGGTGCAACGCCAAGAGCCGGGGCGTATCACAGACAATGCCACACTGAGCGCACATCCAACCCTCATCTGCGCACGGGGTTGCGGGGACCCGCGGACGCGGCACATACTGCACCTCGGAGGAGTGTGCCTGGACCATCAGTCGCCCTCGCTCAGCGCGCGCGGCGACCTGTGCACGCATGAATCGCCGCACCTGATTGCCGACGTGCTTGCGCTGGCAGCGCAGCGCTTGCAGGAGGCCACCCAGGTCGGTGTCGGCGAAGAAGCCTGCTTCGAAAGGCGTCCCCGGGCCTGTCTTGACTGTCTGTGCAAGCGCACAGCGCGCCTGTTCCAGCCAGACACTATCTGCCGACACCGCCTGCCAAACTGCTTCGGCGGTAATGACAGAAGCCTCCATAAGGCTGCGAGCCTGCTCCACAAGGAGCTGCTCTTGTGGCGTTGGAAGCTCGAGCATGGCGGCCGCCTGTTCGGCATTATATCCCCGCATGGAGATGCCTAAGATCGGCCGGAGGGCTCCTCTCAGGACCTGCGAAAGAGGCTCGAGGGCAGCCTGCTTCTCGTGTTCCGTCTCTAGCCGCCAGAGGCCTGCCCCGAAAAGGTACTTTGAGAAAACTCTTTCCGAGACCAACCGCTTCTTTTCGACCCTTGTCACGAAGGGGTTGTTGAGTACCTTTCGTCTCAGGGGCTGCCAAGCCTCCTGCATGAGAGCATTGCGGTGGCGGAGATTGGGGAACTCATGACAGTCGGCTTGCAGCACCGAACCCAAGTGCACATAGGATTCGACAACCCTGACCTGGAAGGTGTGGCCATAGGTGGTCCTAACCTGCACATGCGGGTTGTCTTGGCTGAGCAGAGCTCTGCGTGCAGCAAGGGAATGCTTGCCTCGCATCGCCAGTATCGCCTCCGTCTTGCCAGGGCCATAGTTGAAGCGCAGCCCGATGCCCTGCACCAGTTCTTCTGCTAGCCGTGCCACTTCAGCAAGCGCCCGTGGCGTGGCTTCCGGCTCGCTGGCGCTAAACAAGATCGCAACATCATCAGCCCACGTGGGGCTGCTGGGCAATCCTTGTTCACAACTTCTGACGTCCGCACGCTCGCTGCGGCACACGAAAGCCGCGAGTCCTGCCTCCGCAAGGGCTCTTTGCAAGCTCTGGAGGAAAGGGGAGAAGAGTATCCCGAAGAGCGTGTCGGCGATCGGCGATCCAGGGCTGGTCCCACTGTGCGTTTGCCAAAGGGCGGCCCCCTCCCTATCAGTGGTGAACCAGGACTGTTCAAAGAGCCCTTCGACATAGCGGCGCAGTTCCGCCGGGACATGCCGTTGCCCAAGGATAGGCCCGTTTCGCAGACGTTCGGCAAAGGCTTCTTTTTCTATCTGATCCGCAAAGAGCTGCTCCGCCCGTTCTTTAACCCAGCCCGGTTTTGGGAACTTATCGGCTGGAGCTGCAAGAACTTCACGAATGACGGAGTAGTAGGCTGCAGTACAGTCCAAGAACAAAATACCCCCGCACTGCCCCCGAGCTTTGAGTGCCGCAAGGTGCGATCGTGCCAAGAAAGCTGGCAGAGTCAACGGACACCCCGGCACACCCCCAAATTGATCGAAGGGTTTACTTCCACAGAAGACTCGGAGCAGCTTGGGCCGGAAGGCCCGCTGCACAGCCTTTGCTTCGGCTTCAAGGAGCATGATGGAGCGCCATGAGGCACAGCACGTTGGGTCTTTGCTCCCCTTTGGAATACTATGGGCAAGCCCACCCTTCCACTGCAGCGGGTGGCTACCCCGGGCCAGCGCCTTTGCCAGGATAGGCCAGGTGGCCATCGCAGCAGCCTGCGGAGCTAGCCGGTACACGTCCGCAGGTATTCCGGAAAGTCCGGGCGCCTTCCCGGCAGCCATCTGGCTATAGGCCGATGCGAGATCGACTATTGTGGGCACTTCCTGGCTGTCAACTGCATCAGTAGCGCAAGTTCGCCCGCTACCACCATGGAGCATGAACTCCTGCGGTTCTACGCGCTGCGCCCGTTCAGCCTGGGCATAGAAGTTGCCAAGGGCAAGCCTTACAGCCTGAGGACTGCGGCAGGTGCCCTGTTCAGTGACAAGAGCAGGCAAAAGTGGCGGGACCTTGAATTTGCGGCCCGTTCTCAATATGCTGCGGATCCGGTGCGCAAATGCGGCTGTTCCGGTGTCCCGTGCGGACTGCATCTCTGCCCTTAGGAACTCCGCCTTGTCAAATTGCGCATTCAAGTTGAGGCTCCATTCGTGGGCATGCTGCTTTCCTTGCCATTGAAGTAGGCTGCGTCTCAACGCTCTGAACGCATGTGGCAGAAATGGCCTCCGTGTGCCTTCCGGTTGCCCATGCCCTTGCGCGGTTCGGCACCGCATTGCATCAAAGATGGCCTTCAGTGTGGCCCTTCGCACGCGCCCCTTCAAAGTTCTCACGACACATCGGCAATGTCTAGCCTGCTGTACAAGGGTGAAAGTCATCTCTGAAAAGGCAGGGTGTCGTGGCCCCTTGCGGGCGACTGGCAAGTGTTGCTCGAGGAACGTGCGCAGATGCCTTTGCACAATTGCCACATGTGACGTGGGGTCAATGTGCCACGGTACCGCCGGTATTGTGCGGAACGCCGCCTGGACGGCCTGGCGGCCTTCCTCCGTGTCAAGCTGCTGCTGTCGAATGCGGTATCGCATCTTTTCCTGAGCAACATCAAGGTGCACAGTGCATGTTGTTAGGATGGGGTAGTGGTCTTTCCCAGCATGCAAGTCATTAAGAGTGGTAACCGTGCTAGTGCTCAGCCTGCCCTCCCACTCTGCTGGTACTGCCACATAGTCGATAAGTGACAATGCTCCGTTAGGGCTGCGCCAGGAAAATAATCGCGTGCCATCTGTGCCAAACTGTGCAGTAGTAGCAAGGCCGTGCCTGTCACAAAAGGCTGCAAGTGCGGTGGCGTTGCTGTTAGCTGGGACCGCGTCCCTCGCGAGGGGCGTCTCCCGGTCTGCCTCAAATCTGGCATTGGCATCAATGCAGATCAGGGGAATGAAGTGTGCAGGCAAGCTGTTCAGCCGCGCCGATAGGCCCTTCCAGAAACTTCCTCTCGTTTCCTCGGTAGCCGAGGCAATCGGCGCGTGCGCAGATACAAGGACGAAATGCAGGGTTCCCAACTGGGCAGTGCAAACGAGGATCTGTGGTTCTGCGGCGACTATAGAGAAGGATTCTCTATTCCATGAGGCGGTTCCTCCCTCTATTCTATCAGCGGTCAACCACAACTGGCATCCACCGACCCCTTTACTGTCACAAGGCGCCTGAAGGACCCAAAAACTCCCTATCCGTGCGATCCCTGAAGCAGGAGTCCGTGTCTCCTGAATGCCCGCAACAGTGACCTTATGTCGCTCCAACCCCCGTCGCAGGAGCTCTCGGGCAAGATCTCCTTTGCTGGACAGGCAATTGTATTGCAGGATTCGCATTGGGAGCTTGACTGCCACAGTTGTATTGGCTTCGCCTGTTCCAAATGTGGCAAATTCTGTCGGCTGCGTAGTGGCAGGTCTTTCCGTGGAGGCACGCAACCATTCGCCGGCTGAGTTGCAGAAAGGGAGCTGCTTCTGCAATGTCGGATCCTGCCCAAGCAACCACACTCTCTCCAACAGGCCCTCTCGTGCTGCAAAATACAGCGCATCAGAAGCTGGTGCCAGGGCGAATTCCGTCTGATGGCGAGCGATCGCCTTGGCAATGTTGTCGGCCGTCTCGTTGAAGAGGCAACCTGCGTTGTCCGTGCGCAGCCGACGCGAAAGCGAGTCCAGCAGCCCCTCGAACAACCGGGTCTTCAGCCGGCAGAGCACAAAAGGCGTGGGTTGCTGCCAAGGCTGAGGCACAGTCGCTGCCTATAAAGGCAGGTACGGGTCGGTTGGCCAGTGCAATGGCTCGTGCATGCAGGAGGGCTTCTGTTTCCCCGTCATAAGCTCCCCTACCCATTGACTGTCGAACAAACCCTGCCTGAACCCCGACTTTGACAATGTGCGTTTGCTGCAATGCAACGACGACAACTGCCCATGCTGCCGTTTCAGTGTTCGGGCAGTATGACCCATCAGTGAAGATGTATAAGGCGGAGACCGGGCTGTGCTCATCCCAAGCCGGCAGGGAGGACCACAGAGCAAGGACGGGCAATGTGATCCCTGTGACATCCCAGAAATGGGTGTGCAACCTCGAGAGCGAGTGTGCCTCGAGAGCATGTTCGAGCATATCTGAATTGACCCCATGAAGCCAACCGGGTTCCGGCTCCGGTAGCAGTGTAGCCAGATGTAAAATTTTCCGTGGCTCGGAGTCCACTGTTTTGGAAGGCCTGATGCCATGTGTGGCATCTATGCAGCGGCGGCCAAGCGGTGTGGGGATGGGGAGTGTTTGCCCGCTCGGCGAAATCCGGGGTGCCGGTGCAATCAGGTCGCAAGCAGCAGCTACAACCCCACCTTGGACTGGATTCCCTGGCTGCAGCAAAGAGCTGTGACCCTGTTGTTCTTTGCGCTGCTCGACTGTGCGGTCATCCGAGTCACTTGCACTTGGAACGGGGGGCACAGGTGGACGTTCTGCCACAAAAAGCCATTGCAGCTGATCAAGCTGTGCCCGAATTGGGTCGGTCTGTGGCCGGTATGCGTCACGCAGAATAAGCCTTGCATCAGCCAAGGCTTCCAAGAAGGCCTCTCCTGTCTGTTGACAGCTAGGCAGATCCGGTCTAGTGACTCTAAGGCTAAGGCCTATCTCCCGCCAACCAGTGAGCGGCTGGAGTTCAACCGTGCAGACCCCTAGTCCTAAGGATCGACAATCCACCGGCACTGCTTGCCAACCAGTGGGCGCCGCTACTGCCGTCAGGACGAATTGGGGCTCTGGATAGCCGTAGACTGGCACTGTGAGCCGCTGGATCACCCTAACAGTGCGTGGTGCGTGCCGCAAAATGTCCGCCAGCAGCCATTCGATTCTTTGGTCTCTCCGATAGGTACGGATCTGAATCTGGGCTGCCGTGTCGAACACTGTATAGCGTTCATCCTCCGGCCCCGCTGGGCCTGCCATGGTTCTCGCGGCCGCTAGGTATACCCTATCAACAACGAGATCAAGGTCATCGGGCTTGAGCTGTAATTCTTCAGGTCGCGAGGCCCCGAAGTGATCTGCTCTGCATCCAGACGACACTCCCATTGCCAGGGCGTTTTGTTTGGCCGTTAGGCGTTGCTCACAAACCGCTTGCGCGGGCGCCTGATGGCCGGCATATGTCACACCTGCACCTGCAGTACCAGGCTCGCTTGAAATGCTTGTGATCCTGGCATGGAGTTGAAGCATGCTGAGCCCCTCAGTGGTCCTGTGATGAAAGAAATGCACATGCCCATGCGAGGGAGTAGGCTGTCTGCTAACGCGGAGGTGTGGAGGAGCTGGCAAGTCCTCCGTTTGGCGTAGTACCTCCTCATTGACAGGCCAGAGGGTGAACAGCCGCAGCATGTAAGGCACCGGTATGATGTGCCATGTTTGTCTCGACTCATACACATCTCTCGCCAAGAAGATTGGCGCGTCCCCGGACAACATGCCGGTGTCTTGGATGCGGCTGGCATCCTGCCATTCAGGTAGCAATGCTAGCGCCTCTGCAACTTGTCCGCTTGTAGCAGGGATTCTACATGGCACATAAATCAGCAACTCCCCCCGTATGCGGCTCATGACAAGTGCAGGCTGCGCAAAAGGAAGATGATGTCCCAAAAGCGTTTGGCGCGCATCGCATGCATCGCGCAAAAAGCCCATGATATGCTCAAGCGCCGCCTCCTGTTCGACCGGCAGTGGAAACATTTCAACCGTGGGGACATCCAAGGCAAAGACAGAAAGTCCGGGCCATCTCCGGAAGAGAGCCGCCCTTGGATATGCAGGGATGATCGGTCGATCATCTGCAAAGTGCACATAGTCACCGTCCTGCAAATAATCCGCAAAGAGGTGTGAGGGTACACCGTTTATGTATGCCACAGTCCCTGCTGTCCTTAGGCGGTCGGGCAGCAGGGCTGCTACATCGACATCCGTATCCACGGACGCATGCCCCAAGCCCCCCCCAACAGGCCGCGCATCAACAATGACGTGAACATGTAAATCCATGGGAAACCATACAAAAATGATTTCCCGGAAGTCATGGTTGCGTCCTGGATGTGCTTGGGCTAGCCTAATCTGTCCTTGCCACGGTGCCCGCTGTTGTGTGATGTGCGCTGCGACAAGGTCTCCAAGCGCATCAATCACACTGTCCACGTCTGTGCCCACAAGCTGTTGACCTGCGATTGCACTCCCCGTGACAAGAAAGACAACAGGTTGGCCTGGGGCAAGCATGTTGGTCGTTGTGCTGGTGGTTGGCCTCAAGGTAGTAGCTGTTGTAGTGCCACCAGGCACTTCCTGCTCGGCACTATCAAAGTAGAACAGACCAGGTCTGGGTCTCTCATGTCCTGCTGCGCCCGCATGTTCGTGGCTAAGCCGGTGCAGACTTTCACGTTGTCTGGCCTCTTGGGCCCCATCAGCTGCCTGCCATCTGCGCCATCGAACCCTCGGCCCCCCAAAGTTAACAAAGGGGTGTAACTCTGTTGAAGGGAAGATTGGTCCGTACCACGCCCGGCCCGGGACTGGTCTGGCCGACGGGTCATCGATTGGTGCCAGGCATGCCGTAACAGACGGAAGCTCAGAGTGTGGGAGTTGAAAGGCAACAACGGATTCCTCCGAAAGATGCACACGCACATACTCCCTCAAGGGATCAAGCGCAAGGGGAACTATCACAAGCAACCGCCGTGCAGCAACAGTGCCCTCTGTATCGAAGAGACTAAACCGACTCCCCTGTCCAAAGCGTCCCAGGGTGGACAGAACAAACCGGCTGGTCCAATCCGCTACGGCTTGCAGGTCCCATTGCTCGCGCCGAATAGCACCGACAGCACTGACGCCAGGACCCACAACAACGAAGTGGAAGGAGCCATCGGGACGACTGAGGCCGAGCTGCTCAAGTCTAGTGTTGACTGCGTCATGCCAGGCATGCTGAGCGATCTGTGCGTCAAGCTCCAGGCTCGTGGTAGTCTCAAAGAATGCTGCTGTGGGGACTGGCAGGGGTAGCAACAAAGCGCCAAGGCCCGCCAACCTCTGAACGAAGTAGTCATTAGGCCTGATGTCTGGCGCTTGTGGCACCAACGAAACCCCCAGGTAGTCCCCATGCTCAAGCCTGGTGCCCTGTTCCCATTTGCGACCATTAACATAGAGCCCCTTTGCCCCGGGGTAAGCAGAGAGCAGTGTATCAGGACTCTGGTCCACTGGGAGGTTCACAAAGGAAAGCATTCCTTGGGGTCGGAAATCAACCCAAACGGAGATCGACTGAGGCGGTCTAGCGAGCCCCGGTGCCTCCGCTGCAAAGAGCAAGATTTCTCGATGCGAGACCCGGTTTGGTGGTTGGCAGGGTGTCATCCTCACTGCACTCAAGCCTTGCGTTGCTTCCTGGCCCAAGGCGATAGCCCAGACACGTGCTAAGATCACCTCAGCTGGTGGATTCCCTTCGAACTCAGCCGTAAAAACCCCACGCCCTACCACCCCAAGCCTAACAAGCAAGTGCGTTCGTGGTGGCAACTGCTCAACAACGTGTGGCAACTCCTCCAGCACCTCGGTGGTAGTAGAAGTTGTCGTAGGTACTGGGCAATGAGACATGATAGGGCTGTCCTGCGTGACAAAGCCGCCAACCCTGGGCTGTGCCGCTGCTGTGGTTCGAAGCATGGATTGCAGCAGGCCGGGGAAATTCACAGCCGTGGCAACTGTGTCAGTAACAAGGCAAACCTCTTCAGCCTCTGGCACAAGCAAAGCTCCATTCCTGGCAGTGGTTATGCAAAATTCAGTGGGTGGTTGCGCGAGCCCCCATTCACTTAATTTTTGCCGCGCTTTCTCGCACATCGCGTCCGCTGATTGCGGAGTGTTCAGAAGTGTGTGCAGAACGGCGATGTTGCGGATGTCAGGGCCAAAGATCCTGCGAAAATCTGCTAGGAAACCTTGCGGTCCTGCGGCACCCCGCGCCTCACTCGGAGACACGATGCAATGCGAATCCACATCTCTGACAACCGGCTGGCGCCAGAGACAGTGTGTGCGCCACCCTTTTATGCCTGTCCGGTCCGCCATGCGCCGTGCCACAAGCGCCGCAAGCTCTTCTGGCGTGAGAAGCTTCGAAACAGTGACAATCCAGGGGTGTTGTCCTGCAGAGTGGAAGGCGACAGTCATTTCTTGTTCGTTCTCATCCCTGTCCCTTGTCACACACTCAAAAGCGCAATCAAGCGTTGCAGCCTCACTTGAAGTACCTGAAGAGCTGTAGGTATTCAGGGATGTTTGTGGTGTCTGCTGTTCCGAAGGCGCGGAAAGCTCACCGAAGGGGGCACGTACACATAGGATTGCTGGCTCAAGCATGAGGATTCCGGGGCGGAAAGGGTCAGTCACGTCAACCCCCGGCGGCGCAAAATTCCACCTGAGCCTTGCGACATCGTGTGACAGTGCATGTGGTGTCCTACAAAACTGTGCGGCACGCAAAGCGGCCTCAAAGGCCGACACATCATCTTGCATGCCGAGGGTGCACAGGTCGAAACCCGCAGGTCTCAGGTCAACCGGGACAGTGCGCCAGCCAAGCGGCAGGTTTGCACTGTGTAACACAAGCTGCACAACGGGCAAGTCAGGCAGTGGTCTTTGAAGAATAGAAACCTCAGTAACAGGTTGGACGAGGGTATGCCTGATCGCATCCTGGACAACCTCCCTGATGCCCCAAGCCTCCTCAATTCTTCGCCATCTGACGTTGTCATGTGTGTCGAAAAAGGCGTATTGGTCTTGGTCGGGATGCGACCGCAAAAAGGCCTCAATGGCCGTCTCTGGAACTGGCAGCCATACTTTGATAGAGGCCGTCGTATCAGGGCATGAGGGCGTGTCCGCCCGTTGTGCTGAGCCCTGAGCGCTGATGAAGAGCAGCTGCCCCTGTGCCGCTCGGGAGGGCCACTCGCTGGAAGCACCAGCGTGGCCGATTCGGGTGGTCGTTAGCACAAGGTCTGGACGTTCTTTGGCGAGTGCATGGGTCCATGGAGGCGAGCCATGTCCCCGCCGATTCCGAGGTTCGGGACTCGGCCACGCAATTCCGGTATGAAGCTGGCAATGCCCGCATTCAGCTGTTGGTTCAATGCCCCTGGAAACCAACCTGGCACAAGGAACCTTGATGTGCCCCTCCTTATTGTACTGTACACTGTACAGCTGTCCTACTTGTGCTTTGTGCCGCTCGGCGACATGTCTATACATCGCTTGACGCGCTTTATACACTGTACAAACCTCCGCTTGGTCGTCGAAGAAGTGCACCCTCCTCCCTCGAATATTGGGCATGGTCCCCAATTGCAGGCAAGCACAGTCTCTACGTGCAGGGGCTACAACAGCGGCAAGACTGTCCATGTGCACGCCGGAGTCTCCCTCCACGGAGTCATGTTCTTGGCTGCAATTGGTTTCCTCCTCCTCAACTGGCAGGCGAAGGTCAGCGTTCTCGAAGGGATTGTGTGCAACGTAAGGCGGAACTCGCACCTCAAATTGCATGCATAGGCCATAGACCTGCGCCATCCACTTGCTGACGAAATCTGGTTCACTCTGTACCGAATGTGGCAGACAGTCCAGATTGACTCGCTCGACGCCTACTCCAAGATGGCAAGGCGGAGCTTCCTGCCCAACAAGGTCCCGCAGGCACGAGGTTGGGCTTAGGCAGGGGGCGAAGAGGATTGCGAGCCAGCTTCTTGCTCTTTGGCCTCTTTGGCCTCTTTGGCCTTTCGACGTGGAGTTCGCTCTCTGGCGTTGGCATCGAGCTCCTCCTTGGCGCCGTCCTTGACCTTCCGGAGAACCGAGATAAGCGCCTCTTCCTTCCGGACGGCACTTTCCTTGGCCTCTGCTTTGCGTGCATCCGCCTCGGCTAAGGCAGAGACCTCCATCTCCGCATCCTCCGCATCCAAGTCCACCACTTCCCCTTTGGTCTCCTCGTCCCCGGATGCTTTGGATTCCGCTGCGAGCGACCTTGTTGCTTGAATCATCTGCTGCTGCCACTTGTCTTCTGCAGTGGCAAAAGCTGTCATCGTCTCTGTCTTGGTGGCCAGCTGCTTCTCGAGAAGGTCGCCCAAACTTTCCACATAGCTGTACCATTCTCCAAGAAAAACGTCGCGTGACCTCCTGACCTTGCTCAGCTCCTGTTTGGCCTGGGACTGCAAAGCAACCAGACGATGCAGGGACTTCGCCGCCGCCTTGTGAGAGGTGTTGAGGTGCACGTCCACGAGTAATCTCACCGTCTCCGGCAACTCTTCTCGGTTGCTGGAGAGGGCCGCCAGAAGCTCCGTGAAGGCCGGCGAGGTTTCGTTGCCCCCGGCTTGATTCGTCCCCGAAGGTAGCGCCGGCGGTGCCGCTGTTGGTGGGTTCGGCAAGTCTTTCAAAGCTGGAGCTCCCGTTGTTCGCTCCGGCTTTCCTGGGCCAGCCCCCTTGTGCTGGCCTTTGCCGCCCTTGCCTTTGTGCGCCCCTTTCTCTGGCGCCTCTGGCTCGCTGCGACGCCGTGGTGATTGCCTCCTCCTTGGCGACACTGTATTCCTTGCTTGGGTCTTCCACGGTGCCTCTGAAGTCTCCGTGTAGTATTCTTGCCAGGCCTTTCCACAGCCCGCGCAGTACCAAGCATTTCCCCTGTTCTTTCGGCGGCAACTTCGACAATCCCACGCCATCTTCGAGGTAGGGAGTCTTGACCACGAGTGGTGCCGCGCCAGCAGAATCCGAGCTGCCGTCAGTTTGGCTGGTGGAAAAACTGCCCAGCCTGAGCTTGCCGCACGCAGCAATGTCCGAGCTCTGGTTCTGGCCCTGCGATGCCTCCGGTGCCACGCTGGTTCCGAGGCACGTTTCGTAATTGCAGCCGAAAATAACCGCGGTGATGAAGAGCGCGATCCAGTATCCACCACCTCTCATGCACTGTAATGAAAACGTGGGACGGCGGCAGTCCGCAGCGTACCAGTTTGCAAATCCAGTGGAATTCCAGTAGTAAAAAGGGAAAAAATTGCCAGCGAGTCCCAGAATAGAGTGCTCGGGCACTTCAGGGTCTTCCTCGCGTTGCGTACAGAAGACCCTGGTCAAAAGAAGCCAGCAGTTGGTTAAGACCAAAAGGGCAGTCGCGGGCACCTCCTTGTCGAAGAAGATGGCCAGTGTTGGTGCGGGCAGTTTGCCGCGCGTGGGTTTGCTGCAGAGCGGGAGTGGACCACTAGGGAAACTACACAACCCGACTCGAACAGAAACGCCTCGGTTTAGGGTTTAGGGTTTAGGGTTTAGGAAGACCCCACCTAGATTTTGTTCACAGGCCAAAAGAAAAAAACAACCGCCGCCGGTCCCCACCAAGGAATTGCTGGCGGTCTGACGTTCGCTCCAATCTCCATGTTCCCGTACACCAAAAAGGACAGAACGGCTCACCCTAAACCCTAAACCCTAAACCCCTAGTGCATCCAAAGGGTGATGAGGCCGAATCGATCTGCCATACGCCGCAGTCCCAGCTGACGGAGAAATAGGGGTTTTGGGGGGGGAGGGGGGGGGGGGGTTCCCAAACTTGAGGGTCATAAGGGTTAAGGGTTTAGGGTAAGTTTAGGGTTCCCAGGGTACCGCTATTTTGGAAAAGACCCGTCTATTCATTTGCTTCTTGCACCGCAGTGTGGGGATGTTCTTGGCTTCAACACTCATATGGAAAGTGTTCTACACTAGGGTCCGTGCGGAGGTCCGTCTTTGAATAAGCGGGTGCCATACTACATATAGGAACCAAAAGAAACCCTGATTTAGAGAGCTATCCACATAGTTCTGCAACTGCAGTCGAGCAGCTTGCTTGCGAGATGGGGTTGAAATCCGCTGCAGCAATGCGGCTGGTGTCTTGAGAGACAAAGTGGAGTGTGCCGTGTTGCATGTCAATAGGACAGCTGAGCAAGAACAGCCCTAAAGCCCTAAGCCCTAAGCCCTAAACCCTAACCCCCTACATTGCCCTAAACCCTGCACCCTGGCGCAGCATGGTGTGAGGCAGTAGTTGGCTTGGCTTCAAGGGGCATAAATACAGGTTGACCTCAGGGGCATTGGCCTTAGGGCTTTTTAGGGCACAATGCCAGCTTCATATGAAAGTCCGCTTGCTGAAGAAAGACTGGCACTACTGGCAACTACTCCTCTCAACTGCGCTTGCATTCGCTCCGGACCCGCTTTCTTTGTCACGACTTGCCCACGTTGTTTTTGCACAAATTCGGGTACGATGCAAGCAAGGAGTGCCAGAAACGCTTGGAAACTGCTCGTGCAAGAACCCAAAGCCTAAGTACTGGGAATAGTTACAGTAAGCTCATAAGGGAGCCTAGAACCACAAGAAGGTAAAGGGTACCACTAGGCTACAAAGTTATCCTCATACCCCCAAAGGCATAGAAAAGGGAATCCCAGCTGAAATCATCCTTAAACCCTGTTCCAACTTTCTGGAGTTCACTGTAAAACCAACTTGAGATCAGGGCGGACGAAAGCTACCCAGACCTTCCAAAATCCCTCAATTAAGGAATACACCTTAAATCTTCTTTGCGGAGCAGGGTGAGAAGTACCTTAAGTAAGGTTCTAACCATAGCTACCTTACTCCTAACTAAATAATACACCTTAAAGCATATCAGGGAGCAGGGTGAGAAGTACCCTAAGTAAGGTTCTAACCATAGCTACCCTACTAACAACCCTGCTTGTAAGTACCCATGGACCTCCGAGTAGGGCTCCAGGGAGAGGGCGTCGTCATGAAGGCAGATACAGGGTTTAGGGTTTAGGGTTTAGGGATGTTTAGGGTTCAGGGTAGCATGCCTCACAAGAAGGCTGGCCTTAGGCAAGGCTTCCGGCCCGGAGTTACCCAGAGTCGCCAAAAGCCCTGTATGAAGGAATATAACTTAAATCATATGAGGTTCCTATTACAGCTTAAGGCATCTTCCTTAGTTCAGGGGCTTTGGAGTCTCTGGGTACGTGCTTATGTAAGCATTTAACATGTTTTGCGTGTGAGAATGTCGTTTCCAAGCGCCCTTTTCAAAAGGAGCATGGCTCCGGCAAAGACATGCACTCCACAGACGATTTAAAAGGGTGAAACAGGTTGGGCTCAAGCGGTGCTCTAGGTTGGTGAATGCGCAACTTACCCAGTGTACCTTGAATCATACTAGGGATACTACTATATGGTAAACAGAACAAGCCACTGCATTGGTTTGTTGCGACGAGGCGCATCTCTTGCCAGTAGCTTTTGCTCTGAAGGCGGCCACTTTTACGTCTTGATGAAGATGGGACAAAGATGAAGAGGGCAGCTGAAGTATGTGAAGCTGCTAGAGTGACGGAACTTACAAGACAGTCCGGATGACTTTACCCACGGTCGAACTAAAAACTCTTTCAGTATCGTGAAGTGAAGACGGCAAATTTTCTTGGTGACTCGCGGCGAGCCGAACCTGTGGGGTGGCGCGATCTGCTTCGATGCTGCCTAAGTATGCACAGTACCTTGGTCCCGCAGCAACCAGGGAATCTTATGCTTGGTAAGGCTTACAGGCACTTGAGGCTCACGGGTTTATAGGGCGAATCGTACTGATTCTGAATTGGTATTTAGGAAAGGAAAGAGTCCCTGTACAATCCCTCAAAGGAGGCATGTGCTACCTAATTCCCTGACTTCCTATCAAATATACTTACTTGCTCTTCGGAGGGAATAAAGGAACTAGGCAGTAGGCATCCTATGCATAGATATATCTAAGAGGAAATTAGACTGTAGACATCCACTGGGGGATACCCTACAGTCATATACCCCAAAGTACCTATAATCCGAATTCCAGGACCCCGACCGTTCCCCCCCCCCCCCCCCCGGCGCCAATTATCGATCATCAAACGTTCGATGACCTAGAAGGAAAGAACGTACTGGTGGATGCCTGGCTTTATAACAGGATACTGACATGAAAAAGATAAACTATCACCTTATTAACATAATGAAACAATAAACTTCCTGGAAATCATAAACCCACGATTGCCTTTACTAGGGACAACTAGGTGCACAGTTGCACAATGCACTGGCTTTGATCTGCTGTCAGCTCCAAGGGATAGACACATTTCAAGCCAGGATGATCCCAATCAAAGCCAGCCAAGGTGCTTGAAGGAACGCAGCTGGCTTGGCCAAGCTCTACTCAAAGGGCTGTCGACTTGACGGCATTGTCTGAGTTGGAAGTACTTAAAACATGTGGCTTCGCTTGCGGACACTGAGCTCGCAGGACTCATATGTTTCGCCCTTTCGATCATTCCAACTCGCAGAGTTGCAAGGACGGGGACTGATGGACTTCGTGATCTACAAACGTGCGTGCGCCCGCTAGTTCGTCGTATATTTCTGACCTCCTTGGTCCTGAAATCCTCTGCCCTCTGCCTAGGCAGGACGTGCGTGAATTGAACATGCCTCGCTCTGACAGCCGTGTCACGCCGAGCACACGAACATTGCCCGCAGTGCCCGCAATCGGCTGCACCCATGTAGCGTTTAAACCCACAACAGGGCTGTTAGTTGTAGCTGTCCGAAGAAAACCTGATGAATTGGTGCATGCAACCCTCTGGAAATGCTCACATACCTGTTATGAAAACTTCCGCTGCTTTTTGCACACCCACAGCGTAGCGGGCAAGGTCTCCAGTGCTCGTAAGAGTGCAACAACTAGCTGCGCTGAAGGCCAAGCTACCGAAATGGCTGTCTAGCAGAGGTGAAGGCCTAAACCCTAAACCCTGATCCCTCAACCAAGTTTAGGGTTTAGGGTTTAGGGTTTAGGGGTTTAGGGTTGAGGGTATAGGGATAAGGGTACACTCCCGAATTGTTGAGCTTGCCGGTCCTAACCCCAACCTCTTTGCCAGGCAGCCTTCAAAGATGATAACGCGGCATCGGAAAGATTGGGCTGCAAGCAATCCTAACAGAGAGAGAAAGAGATATGTGTATACATATATATATATATATGAATGAATGAATGAATGCATGCATGCATGCGTGCATGAATGAATGAATGAATGAATGAATGCATGAATGAATGAATATACAAATGTATGAATGTATGAACTGTATAAACGTATGCATGTATGCATGTATGTATGTATACATGTATATGCAGGCATCATTGCCTGGGCTGTTGCTCTCTTTTTTCTTGAGAACTTCATACCTCTAGAGATACAGACAGAGCAGGAGAAACAGCCCCAGATGCAGGTTTAGATAGATACGACAGACATGTGCAAAAAAAACGTGTCCATCTGCGGAAGGCGCAGCTTGTGTGGGCAGACAGACTCTGTGCTGTGTTGCGATGGCCATTTGTTTCGTGGGACTTGCTAAAGAGTTTGGTTGCCACAAATGATGTCTTCTGCCCGGCTGTTCAGAGATACATTCGTTCTAGAACTCATACGGCTGTCCGTATCTTTCCGGCATCCGGGAGACCAAAGGTCTCCGGACAAAAAAGGGCCACGAATTCGCCAGTCCAGCAGGCATCTTTCGCAAAGCCAGGGATACTGAGGGCCCATGCATAGAAAGCTCGTCAGCAAGTCCTGAAGTCCTGGTTAACCTCGGGCTAATTACGGGTTTAGGGTTGGGATGTTCCCCCCTATGCTAGCAATCCTCAGTAGGGATTATAGTACCCCTATTAGAACCCTGGTTAGTATAAGTGGGAACATCACAAGTTTAGGGTTTAGGGTACCTCCAACCTAAACCCAAAACCCTACGAATCCTACACCGCAACGTCCCTGAAGCCCTGCGTCGCAAGTAAGCCATGAGTTCCTGAAGTAACCCTAAGCCCTAAAACCTAAACCCTAAACCTGAAGGTACCGAAATGAAATTACGGTGGCCTTAGGCCATGGGCTGCCACACTATCCCTGCGATGCACCTCACCAGCCGCATGTCGGCTCGCTCATCACAGGCCTGGGTTTTTGGGAGTTTAGGGTTTAGGGTTTAGCTTCAAAACAACCTGCGAAATCCTGCGAAGACCTTCACACCGAGGCTGCAAGAAGACCGATTTCGAGCCTTTTGCTGACCCACAAAAAGCAGCAACCCTAAACCCTAAACCCTAAACCCTAAACCTTAAACCTTAAACCCTAAACCCCAAACACGAAGACTGCCCTACCAGTAGTGGCCTCATGTGGCCAAGAGAACTTCGTCCGCAGCAATCTTCAGGATGTGTTCAGGGCCGGAAATCCAATCAGAAGTACCCAAAGAGCCCAATACCCCTTGAATATACCTCAAATCATATTCAGGACCCCTATATTTAAAAGTATCTTCCATAATTAAGGGGTATACAGGCCTCTCTGGGTAGCTGAAGAAATACCCCCCCCAAACCCGAAATCGCCCCAATGCTGCACACCCCAAACCCTTAGCCCCTGCACCCTGAAACCCCAAATGCCCACCAAAAATCCCAAAAACCCTCCCCTCTATATCAATTATCCCGCCCAAATCCTAAACCCTAAACCCTGTGCCCCCCTAAGGGTTTAGGTGTTAGGGCCCCCTCCTTTCGCCCCAGCAGCCCTAAACCCCAAACCCTAAACCCTAAACCCTAAACCCTAAACCCCAAAGAAGCACCCTGACTTGGCCCTCCGACGCGGGGGCTCGATTCAAAGCTGCACGTCGAAGCTTCTGTCGGCGCTTCTTTTCCTGGTTTCATGGGCTGGGGTTTAGGGTTTAGGGTTTAGGGTTTAGGGTTTAGGGTTTAGGGTTTAGGGTTTAGGGCTTAGGGTTTAGGGTTTAGGGTTTAGGGTTTAGGGTTTAGGGGTTAGGGTTTAGGGTTTAGGGTTTAGGGTTTCGCCACCCGCACTGCGCGCACACAAGCACCCGCTCCGCAGGGTTAAGTCGAGGTTTCCGGGAGAAGACACGCTACTGTGAGCGCATCACAAGAGGGTTGTGGACCAGCTGGGGGTCCCCTTCATACGAAGGTCTGCATCATTAACCAGCGGGGTCGTCCGCACGTGCACAGTTACCACCTATGGGCAACGAAAGGGTCGTACGGCAGCCCCACAGCATTTGTCCTGCCCTTCGGGCATCAGCGTCTCTCTAACAGTCGGAGCACGGTCATGCAGTTACCACGAGCTAGCAACAAACCACCCAACATCGCTCCTAACGCTGCAAACACATCCGACCGGCGCACGCTCCGGCCCTCTTGCAGCCTCAATGGACCTTAGGTCTCTTGCGCTACTTAAAGCCTCGATGCACCCGGAGTACAGGTCTGTTGTTACCAAGGACTAGCAACAACCCACCCAACATCGATCCTAACACTGAGACAGACATGTAGGTGTGGACCCACTCCTCGTGCAATCTAGTCGGACTGCAGGCCATGTTGACCACGAATTCAGGGGGGCTCATGCACATGTGTTGGTGGAGGGTACTTTCGGGGCATTCATGCCGGGCACGGTTTTGAGGGTACCCAGTGTGAGATCCGTACGATCAACTTCATCCCTAAGGAAGCGCGAGGTACACTAGAAAGGTGCCAGCAATGAAACCAGCCCGGCTGCGTGCTGTTGAATTGGAGCCTCAGCGTCTACTTAGGGGGACGATGCACAGCGTGTGGCGTGGGGTGTCAGTCGGGGCTGTCATGCAGAGCAGAGCACAGCGACTAGACACTCCGCCAGGTACACTAGAAAGGTGCTTGCAATGGAACCGACCCGGCTGCGTGCAGTTGAATTGGGGCCTCAGCGTCGAATTAGGGGGACGATGTGCAGTGTGGGGCGTGGGGTGTCAGTCGGGGCTGTCATGCAGAGCAGAGCACAGCGACTAGACACTCCGCGAGGTACACTAGAAAGGTGCTTGCAATGGAACCGACCCGGCTGCGTGCAGTTGAATTGGGGCCTCAGCGTCGAATTAGGGGGACGATGTGCAGTGTGGGGCGTGGGGTTCAGTCGGGGCTGTCATCCAGAGCAGAGCACAGCGTCTAGACACTCACAGCGGGGGGGGTACCGAACTACCCGTTAAGAACTGACCGGGATGTGAACTGACCGGGATGTGCTCTGATGGTCCCCTTGCAGTTGTCTCTCGAATTGGGTTTAGGGTTAGGGTTTAGGGTTTAGGGTTTAGGGTTTAGGGTTTAGGGTTTAGGGTTTAGGGTTTAGGGTTTAGGGTTTGGGGTTTGGGGTTTGGGGTTTGGGGTTTGGGGTTTGGGGTTTAGGGTTTAGGGTTTAGGGTTTAGGGTTTAGGGTTTAGGGTTTAGGGTTTAGGGTTTAGGGTATCCAGAGAGCCCAATATTGCTGAATTAAGAATATACCTTAAATCATGATAAGGATCCCTATAAGATTTATAAGATTTAAGGTATATTCCTTAACTAAGGAATATTGGGCTCTTTGGGGACCCCTAAGGTGTTGGTGTTATACCCCCCCAAGAGTTCCCCTTGACATACTCCGAATGCGGCCCTAACTTCCCCTGAGAGGATCTTTACCAAACAAAAATGTGTCCCCCCCAAGCCCAAGGGTGCAATCCCTGAACCCTAAACCCTAAACCCTAAACCCTAAACCCTAAACCCTAAACCCCCAAGCCCAAGGGTACAATCTTCGGGGTCCAAGGTAGAGTCTCATAATGGCTTTTTGTGGGGAGCCCGCCGATGCCTATGTAGTAGAACCAGGGGGTTTAGGGTTGAAGGCTTAGGGTTGAGAGGTTTAGTGGCTTCGGGCTTGTCGGGATAAGTCAAGTTTCTTGAAGGGGTTCCCCCCTAAACCCTAAACCCTAAACCCTAAACCGTCAGTAGGGCTGAAAAGAACCTCTAAACCCGAGGTGCTGCTGGAAGGCACAAAACGCAACCGAGCTTCCCCAGGAGGGCAAAGGTGGCAGAATGAGCAGTTGCTGCCACTTCGACCTTCTCTAGGGTTTAGGGTTTAGGGTTTAGGGTTTAGGGTTTAGGGTTTAGGGTTTAGGGTTTAGGGTTTAGGGTTTACGATCCAGATTCTAGAACGATTTCAGCGACTTGCAAGCAACAGAAAGCTCAGCAAACCGACGACCCTTCAGAGACACGTTGAGGGCACCAGCTTTGATCCTGCATCCCAGGGGCATCCTTTGGTGTGGAAGAAGGCGCATGGCTTGCAGTCGTCATGCTGCCCGGCTGCCGCTTCGCTCTCGCGAAGCAGGTAGGTGGAGAGCGCTAAACGCAAGCAAGGCTCTTCACGCGGAGCCTCGTTCATGGTTGGGATAGTTATTAAACATCTACAATTCTATTCCATGTTGAGTTTAAGTACCCTTAAAAAATGCAAAATGTTGCCCCGCTATGACAAAGAAGCAGGGGGAGGAGTTCGGAACGCCTCCTGCGACATGATCTCCGGTGCTGGAGCCGAAGGAGGGGGTGGGACCGTCCGCAGGCGCGGTTGCGTGCTGGGGGGCGGTGGGATCATCGGCCTATCGGCAACCTGTGGCCGATAGGCCGGGGGGGTGGGGAAGGGAAGGAGAGGCTCTAAATTGGGCCTGGCTTCGGCTTCTGACAGGGCTGGGGAGCGCACTGGTGAGCCCAAGTGCTCCAGGCCTGGTGGTGGGCTGATCCCGGTGGGCTTCAAGGGGCGCGTGGCGAGCATGTCGTCACCTGCCACACTCACCAAGCACTCCTGGGAGCCCGGGGAGCTCTCGTCATAGCCGCGGCACGTTCCGGATGCAGGCGGCTGGTACCTGAGAGGGCTCAGGATACTCGGACATCTCTCCCCCGCCCCCCCCGGCCAGCCGAGCCGAGAACGTCGAATCCTTCAACTTGAGCAACTCCAGACTTCACTTTCCCAAAGTCAGGGGCTCCAGTGTCTCCAGAAAAAAACTCAACCTTGAAGCCCTGATGCCTGACACTAACGCCATCAAGACCGCAAACCCTAAACCCTAAACCCTAAACCCTAAACCCTAAACCCTAAACCCTAAACCCTAAACCCTAAACCCTACCAAAAAAACCGTGAGGCCATAAATGCGACCTTCTCCGCACCAACTGCCTGCCGAGCCGCGGCGCGAAGAATGCAGCCGGAACAGTCGGGACAGGGGGCGAGCTGCTGCCTGCCCTGCGAGAAGCCACTGGGTTTTCTGAAGCAGGGCACGTGTACGTTCGACCTGTATTCAGCAAGAAACTTGCATCCTGAACTCGAGCAGCATGATTTCAGAAGGCTCACAAGGCCTTCTTTGGAAGGAGCTGGAAGGAGCTGGGATGTTTCGGCGCTCACTCTCGCACTCGTGCTTAGCGTTTTCGGTTTGTGGCCGGGGAGCCTCGCACACAGAAGAAATCACCGTCGACCAGGCACGGCTAACGATCGGCATAGGAGGCACTAGACTAAGCGACAAGTCTGCATGCAGTTCCTCCTCCCCCCCCCCGCCGCATGTGTCTCAGGCACGGTTTTGCTATACCCCGATGCTCGAAATCTGGGTATTGCATAATGTCGCTGCGCAGGGGAAAAAAGACCATGATGCAAAAAGAACAAAAATCACTTGTCCTTGCAGCAGCAAGGATAGGCTATTGAACACACAAAAATATGTGTGTATTATCATACATATTTATGTGTCTGTTACATATATATATATACATATGTATGTATGTATGTATAATGGTATTTGTGTATAAGTAGAGCCTTCTTTGTCCCCCCAAAATAACTCAATCCACCAGCTATTCCCCTTGCCTTAGACGATCTGAGCTGCGCTAAACCTTTAAAACCCTTGTGCAACAACCCTCAACCCTAAACCCGTGCACCCTAACCTTATGAACCCTACACAGAAATCGAGCATCCTCAGACACTAGGAAGGCCCTTAACACCCCAAGGGCCTACTTAGGACATGTTCCCAGATCTTCCAAAACCTCTTCATTAAGGAGGAAATATACCCTAATTCGTAATAACGGTCCTTAGTAAAATTTAGGGAATACACCCTATAATTCGCAATGAATGATCCTTAGTAGAGCTTAGGGGATACTCCTTATTTAAGGAGTTTACCCTAGCATACATTAGGGTATACTCCTTAACTAAGGGTTTTATTCGAAGATCTGGGATGCTCCGACCATCTTTCGAGCCTGGTGGAGGCGGGGCTTGCGGAAAAGCCCTTGCCTTCGAGGCCTCCAGCATGCAACAACTTATGGGGGTTAGGGTTTAGGGTTTAGGGTTTAGGGTTTAGGGTGCCCTAACTAAGAGGGGCCACCGTATAATAAGGACCCCAAAAGGGACCATAACTTAGAGAAATCACCATATCTACTATTTGTTTGCTTCTTCTGCCTTACCAGGGCAATATGGCATTATGAATTCACGCTTTTGGGGTTCCTGCCCTAACCCCGTTTTGTGCACCCTAAACCCGAAACCATGTGTGAGGCCTTTCCTAGGGGCTGAGCTGAGAACCCTAGCCCAAAAAAGGCCAACCTTTTACTTGCAATAGGACTAGATATAACCCAAGAGGTTGCAGGTCAACTACCCCAGCTCCTAACTAGTTCATGGTTGGGATAATATTAAAACTTTAAAAAAATATTCCTTATAGGGTTTAAGTACCCTTAGAAATTTAAAATGGTACCCAACTATGACAAAGCTAAGTTTTCACGTGGAAAAGGCTGCCAGCACTCTCCTACAACTCCTACGGGGTCATAGGGTTTAGGGTTTAGGTTTAGGGTTTAGGGTTTAGGGGCAGGATGCAGCCATGACGCGCATGGTCGGAGCGGCTGTGAACATCATCTCTGCAAAGGGCAAGGCTCTACAAGGGACTCTACAGGATGCAGAGACTGATGTCTGGCTGGTGCTGCGGACAACAAGCAACATGCGCACAGGCGAAGGATCCAGGATCGCAAGTTGCCACGTGGCTCGGGCTGTGTGTTGTGACCCAGCACAAACTTCTTGAAGAAGCTTGGCAAAGACTCGAGGAAGTTGAGTGCCAGCACGTGCCTGCAAGCTTTTTTTGTCCTGCTCTGGCCAACCGTCTCTGAAACCAACACGAAACATCCTATTCAGCCTGTGGTGCGTGCCTCTTCTTTGGGCGACATAACCAATGAGAGCACGGCCCGGCATTCATCACTTATAGCTTAACCTTAGGGGGCTGAATACCCACCCCCACCCCCCGCTTCAAACAAAAAGGTTCACCGTTAACAAAGAGTAGAACTTAGCTTTTTCTAAAAGAGTTTGAAGGTTCCCTGCCCCGTCCCTAAGTAACAGTTACTTGAACAATAACAAGCCCTGGCCCTGTTGCTGGCAAAATGCCAAAATATCAAAATTATGGACCAAGTTCGTGCCACATGGGGGGTTGCGAAGAT
This sequence comes from Symbiodinium natans, assembly GCA_905221605.1. NCBI lineage: Eukaryota > Dinophyceae > Suessiales > Symbiodiniaceae > Symbiodinium > Symbiodinium natans. Next base: position 619,413 of record CAJNDS010001112.1, read on the forward strand.
AAGAGAACCCTGATGTAGATCCCCAAATAGTAGGATTCCCTTTTAATAAGGACCCCCCCCCCCCCCCCGCAATCAGCCACCCCCCTAGTTTCGGAACCCCCCCTTTTCTACAGCAACCAATGGCTTGCCACCGGGCCATGTGATAATCTAGGTGCTGCAGTTGCGCTCCCTCCATGTACGCATGAGATTTGGCAAAGATGTGTGCAAAGATCCATCACGTCACGAGTGACGAAGTGACTGTGAAGCTACTGTAGACTCTAGACTAGAATTAGAACCCTAATTCCTAAACCCACGTAGCTGCTTCCAACGAAGAGCGGGAGGAGGAGCAACTTCATGTCGCGTCTGTTGCAGTTGACACTGAAGCAGAATACAACGGATCCCAGACGCACAACCAGAATGTGGCGAAAGCCAAAGCAGGTATGGCTGTCAGAAATGCCATGAATGTCCTCCAGTTGACGCATATCATATACCGAGGCAAGCGTTTGGGATCTGGGATTGGTGCCTCGATTCGCAGCCTGTACTCTTCAAATTGGCTAGCGAGGCTGCTGGAGGGCTGTCTGCAACTGTCACAACACATTTGTCCGTAGTTTACCCTAAACCCTAAACCCCAAACCCTAAACGTTCCGTGCCCACCAGCAGCCAGAACCCCCAGGGGCGCCCGACACCATCCTCTCACCCCCGGTACCCAAGTCTCGTTTTAGGCTAGGGTTTAGGGTTTACAGTTTAGGGTTTAGGGCTCCAGCCGCATTGATTTCAGTAGTGTGCTGGAGGAAGAGTACACTCTATCCATTTCCTCCTGGCCACAAGCTTAGCTGACACATGTGCTTCCCCACTACCCCCCCTCTATACTACCCCCCCTGAGCCCCTTGAAGATCCTGGGTCGAGGGGCAGGGAAGGGGGGGGTAGCATAGAGGGGGTAGCAGGGGAACCCATGACGTGCTGATAGACTTGCCATGCCCTATTAAACCCTAAACCCTAAACCCTAAACCCTGGTAGTAGTAGGGGAACCCATGACATGCTGACAGACTTGCCATGCTGCCCTGTGTTGGCTTACTTCTCCAAGAACCAAAAAAAAGGTCAAACTTTTATTATTCCCACTCAATAAGGAAACCCAAAAAGTTTAAAGTTCAACTATTGGCTGAGTAAGTTGGTGCTATGAAAACAAGAGCCCTATAAGCCCTTCTCTTGGCACCTGGACTCCCTGCTGCCAGGATGCCAGCCAAAAACCCTAAGCCTTAAACCCTTTTGCCACTGGTTTAGGGTTTAGGGTTTAGGGTTTAAGGTAATACCCCTGGACTGAAGGCAAGCCAGAACCCTAAACCCTAAAACCCTAAATCCCAGAGGCCTGTCGGTGGCTGATGCCCTAGACGGGTTCAAAGCGCTCTCCACGGGAGCAGGTACTGGATGGGCGAACTTGAAATCTTCTCTTTCAGAATTTAGGGGTTTCGGGGTTTAGGGGTTTTGGGTTCAGGGTTTAGGGGTCTAGGAGGGGAGGACTCGAAATCTTCCACTTTCAGAATTTAGGGGGGTTTGATCACGTAGGCCTGATGGTAAAGATGATCCTGTACCCGAGCTCTCATAACAATGCCCAGAGTTGAAGTGTGCTCTTTCATGCTGCAGGTTATGCATTTCGTCTACACTCCGCGAAACGATGCCGCTGTAGCAGAAGATGTTGGCATGTTGGCTGCATCATGAGTCGTGAGTCAGGGCACATTCAACAAGGACATGTCCTCTAAGCCTACGTGACTCGCCACAACTGCTGAATCCAGACATTTCGCAAACCAATACATACTAGGCAACATACTATGGCATTGGCAGCGCCCAGCTGGCACGATAGCAACTGTGAATCAGCAGTAGTGCCAGTAAGTATGGGCAATACCTGCCCATAAGCTTGAAAGGTCTAGGTTGTCAGCCGTTTGTCTGAGGAAGATCCACACGCTGCTGAAACATGCTGTTCTCGGCAACTCCTAAACCCTAAACCCTCAACCTGTTTCGCCGTGACAACCAGAGACCTTTTCCAGAGTTGCTGACCTGATCGTTGGGTCTCACTGATCTCGCTCATCTCACTCCTAACGCCCGTATGCGGTTTTAGCCTGGGCAGCACCCTAAACCCTAAACCCTAAACCCTAGACCCTAAACCCTAAACCCTAAACCCTAAACCCCAGCTCTTCTCTCAGGTGCCCCATGGACTGTCAACGATGCAGACCCTCAACCCTCTTTAAGCCTAAACCCTGCTTGGAGGTTCATGGGTACGTACCCCTTTGGGTTTAAGGTTTAGGGTTATATACCCTCATTTATGCTAAGGATCCTTATTCTGAATTAGGGTAGATTCCTTAGTTAGATTGGTTTTGCAAGATCCGGGGTTCTAAGTCTTGCTACCATAGTTATAACCCTCCCCATTGCTACCCTTGAACCCCTAAACCCTAAAACCCTAAAACCCTAAACCCTAAACCCTAAACCCCGCAAGGCTGGTTGCTGCCAAAGGCGCCCGGGCAACTGCTTGCTTCTCTTTCTGCCGGCGCTTCTTTTCCCCGGGAAGGCACAGGTGGCAAAATGTGCAATTTACTCCGCACCTTACTTCTCGAATAGCCAAGGGAAAAAAACCAAGGGTTTAGGGTTTACTCGGCGCTATCTCTGAGTCTGAGCAACTGAGCGCGACTGCACTCTGAACCAGCACATCATCGGGAGAAGGGTTTAGGGTTTAGGGTTTAGGGTTTAGGGTTTAGGGTTTAGGGTTTAGGGAAGCCCCTCTCCAATAGCTAAGGGAACTCCGCACCTTTCTTCTCCAATAGCCGAGGGAAAAACAAGGTTCAGCTTTCTGATTCCTACTAATTAGTAAGGCAACCCTTCTCCAATAGCCTCGGGAAAACCAAGGTTAAACTGTCATGATTCCTACTAAGTAAGGAAGCCCAAAGAAAACACAAAGTTCAACTGTTTGCTGAGTAAGGCACTGACAACCCTTGGTATGGTGGAAAGCACAAGGCTTGCACAGGCCGGTCCCGTGGGAAGCGGAACCCAGGGATGGGAGGTCTCTGCTGATGCTCTCTGGGGCTGGTGCGGTCCACATGTGCGAGGGCTGGTGGGGCACCGCCATGTACGGGGCGCACGCGTATGGTGCGCTCGCCTGCATATGCATCATGGGCTCTGGAGGCACGAAGTCTGGCACAGCTGGCATGGTCGGCTCCGGCATGAGGGGCTCTGCATGGGTCCACATGCCCGGGAGCGGGAAGCTGACGTTGGGCTGGTTCAGAGCACTTGGCATGGGTCGCGCCACACTCCCGGAAACATCCGACTGCCGAGGCGATAAGAAGTCGTCGAAAGTCTGGGCAACTGGAGGAAAATCGAGAGGGAGCGTCATCTCCGGGCGACTGGCTTCGGGTGAAGTGGTCTTGGCGGGGAGGGTCTTGGCGGGGAGGGGGGCCCTCTCGTCACAAAGCTGACTGACCCAGGCGACCTCTGCCTCAAACCTTGGCTTGCGGAAAGACACGCAAGGGAGCAATTCTTACGGCAGTTACAGGCCTTCCGGTCCCTTTCACCTTCTTCAAAAGGGTTCCGATGTAGGTTCCCTTTATTTCCCGTTTGGTTCAGGGTTCAGGGTTGGGATGTTCCCCCTTGTACAAACAGTCCTTAGTCTGGATTCTTAAAAGGGTAATAATTAACCTATTAAGGACTGTTAGTATAAGGGGGAACATCCCAAGGTGAGTCTGTCCTTCTGTGATACTTGTGATGGAGTTGTTTGTCCGTCACTTGGGGTCTGCACTTCAGAGATCCTATATTGGCATTGCTCTTATAGGATACTTGGGGTCCTTACGCGGTCCCTCCTGAACTTCACCCCATGTATGTGCATCATCCTTACACACCTGGGCCCCACGCCGCTACATGTGATTATCTTAGTTGCTGAGTTCATAAGCCCCCCCAAAAGTGCACACTGTCAGTTCTTTAGGGAATTATAGTATACCAAAACGTGTAAGATGTGTGCTACTAAGTTTTAAGGTTCTTAAAACAGGGGGGGGGGGGTGTGCAGGGGGTCTCTGACCCAAGGTTCCCCATATACTCCCCACCTAAGCTTCCCTAGGTACCTACCCCACTTTAACCGCCTCCCCTAAGAACCCCGTAATCCTAAAAGTTTACAACGTCGAGTGGTGTTCCCTCTTATACGAACAGTCCATCATAGGGATTTCTCAGATCTTCCAAAACCTATTCCGTTAAGGAGCATACCCTAATTTATACCAAGGATCATTATTATGAACTAGGGTATGCTCCTGAATTAAATAGGTTTTGGAAGATCTGGGTATAATAGGGGGCACCATAATCCCTATAAGGACAGTTAGTATAAGGGGAACATCCCAAGTGATGTGCCACATGTGCACACACACACACCCACACCCTGCCAGTCTCTTTCCGAGCCGCCGCATTTAGACAAGGACAACACATTCCCACCTAATTTCCTAAGCCCCCTCGGAACGATTCCAAGCAAGTCTCAAACAAAAACACAAACCCAAACCCTAAACCCTAAACCCTAAACCTTACACCGCCGAGAAGCAGGCACGAATGCTCTG
>CAJNDS010001112.1:628971-876471 GCA_905221605.1 Symbiodinium natans
AGGCGGTGGTCAAAGATATTTTTGTGCTTGAATAACTCCTGGCCGGGCCTCCACATGCAGCAGCAGGAAGCAAAAGTGAGCTGGCCGAAACCATGTGGCTTTCGCAAGTTCCGCCCCTAAACCCTAAACCCTAAACCCTAAACCCTCAACCCTAAACCCTAAGCCCTAAGCCCTAGGCCCGCTAAACCCGTTTTCCCTTGCTTTGCAACCCTCAAGCCACCCTCAACCATGTTGTTCCCTTGTTTGGAACCCAGTTCCCCGGAGCCGAGCTCCATCCCGGAAGGGTTAGGGTTTAGGGTTTAGGGTTTGGGGTTTGGGGTTTAGGGTTTAGGGTTTACGGTTTAGGGCTTAGGGTCCTCAACAGGACCAGAAGACTACAATCAAGGGAGGCATACTGGGACCCCCAAGGATGTACCGCGAAGAGGTTTGCCTTAACATACTCCTGATGTGGCCCTTCGATTCCCTTATGGCTGGCTGTCAAGATTGTGATCCCTTTTGGGGTACCCTAGATATGACTTTTTGGAATAGGCCAGAAAGGGACCATAGTTCTGATACGAGGATCTTGAAAACGGATCCCGAACCCAAGGGCACATCCGAGGTAGTCCCATGATACCCTCAACCCTAAACCCTAAACCCTAAACCCTAAACCCTCAACCCTAAACCCGAAACCCGAAGCTATCAGGGCTATGCTTGGAATCCTTCCCAAGGCGGCGACACAAGCGACGCAGACCACATGGCTTTAAATCTCGGCCCTCGCGCACCCTTGCGGCGCAAGTGGGCTCGTGCTTGCTAGGGTAGTGGATCCGGCAGAAGTTTCCATCCAAAAAGTTGGGGTCCACGTAGGGTTTCAGGCTGTGGAAGACGAGGGGGAGGGCAGGGATGAATTGTCTGAAGATTCCAGATCTTCCAAAACCCCTTAATTAAGGAATATACCCTAATTCATAATAATGATCCTTAGTATATTAATTAAGGAATATACCCTAATTCATAATAAAGATCCTTAGTATAGATTTAGGGTACACTCCTGAATTAAGGGGGTTTTGGGAAGATCTGGGCTGCTACAGATCCTAGAGGCGAGTGACAAAGTTGCTAGTATGACGACATCCCGCACATCTGCCCATACTTGGGCCCTAAACGTTTAGGGTTTAGGGTTTAGGGTTGGATAAGCCTTACATACACTATACCCACGCTTCCAACCTCCTGCTTACACCTGCACTACATCGAGCCTTAGGTGTTGAACAAGTGCTCGTAGACGTGTCGAGCCATTCTTGTGGGTTCTTGTTTCCGCCAGGAACCGCTCCCTTGACGAGCAGAAGCATGCTATTCAAAGGGAGTGGACGTGCACTCAAAATGACAGCCTAGAGCAACGAAGTCGGTTAAGCCAGGTAAGCTGTACCCAATCGACTACTAAAGCTTGAGCTATCATACCATAGTTTCCACAACATGTTGCCAGCTTCCCCACCAACAGATCTGCATGACCGAGTTGGCGGAGGGATGTGATTTATGGACTGGCTCTGTAACATGCCGAGCACGGACATTCCAGCTGGTCTTCATGGCACTCGCGCGAGGGTTCGATCGTCATGCGGTCGTTTCAGGGGCAGAACGCAGAACGCAGTGCAACCGAAGCCACCAGCCTACAATGGCCACACTCATCCCAATCCATTAAAATCATTGCAGGCTGACGCCCTTCAGCTTTCTACTGATAAGGCGCCGGTATGCCTTGGCCAAGCTGAGGAAGTCCCCGAGCTTTCTCTGTAGGGTCTATTTTTTTATGTTCTTCTTGCACATCTTGTGTTTTGGAACTAACCATGCTTCAATAAGAGGCATAATTGATCTAAACATCACCTGTTCCTTGCGAAGTCTCAAGTGATACTGCCTGTCCTTAAGGTAGTTACTGTTGACAGCTGCTACTGACGGTTGACAAATGCTACTGCGGTTCCTCCTGCTACTTTTAAGTAGGCTATTACCATGAATACTGTTCTATCAATACTTCGACTGACTACGGTACCAGTATTCCTTCATAACAAAGATATTCTTAGCTTTCTTATGCCTGTTCTTTGTATTCTCGCCACTATTCTGATTTGCTGGTAGTACGCTCAATGTTTTGGTCTCAAGCTTATAGTGGGGCTTAATTATTATTGTTATTATGAAGTTTATTGTTTTTTGTTGTTTGTTTAAATATTTTAAATGTTAACGTGTCATATAGCTGCTCTTTGAGAGACTTCGCTCGCATCCTGGCCTTTGCTGGTCTTCTTCCGTTCTGTACAGCGCACTGATGTGACATTCCATCCCTCCCAAAAGAGCTGGGCGAGTGGGGGGGTCTCGATCTACCGCAGGATGAAGAATTTTTCAGAAACCTTAGCCGGAGGAGTGTGGAATGGCTTCTGTCAGCATGAGGATACAGGGTCGCGGTCGCGGCCTATGCCCTGAGTGCTTCTTCAAACAGTTCTGCTGGTAGCAACTTCTCCGCGTGCGCGCTCAGGGGGCTCTCAGCAAGGCCCTGCTCAGCCTGCAAGTTGCTGAGCTTGGCCGCCATCTTTATGAGCTTGGCCCTGCGCTTCTTCTCCCCGGGCGGGCACATGTGGCAGAAAGTGCAATTCTTGCCGCTGGAGCAGCCCTTGGTGTGGAAGAAGGCGCAGGGCTTGCAGGTGCCCGTGCCGTGCCCGGCCGAACCCAAGCTCACGCACAAGCCCGTGAAGTCCACGTAGGCGGGCAGCCCCAAAATCTCCGCGCACTCCGCGGGATCGGTCGGGGCCGCAGGGGGCTCCGTGGGCTCCAAGGGGAGCGTCCCTGGGAGAACGGGTGGCTCGACTGGAGGGGGTGGTACCACTGCCTGCATCTTTGGGATGACAATGGGCAGCGCCTCATCCTCGAAGCCTGGGGGCATCTCCATCATGCTCGCTGGGCACGAGCTTGTGAGCCGCTCATCCGACATCAGCTCCAGCCCTGGGGGTGCTCCGATGGAACTCACAGGGCAAGAGCTGGACGAGGCCGTCCCGGCCTGCGTGCTTGGTGTGGGGATGAAGGCTGGCTCACCAAAATCGAGCTGCAGCACGGAGGGGTATTCGATGTCTGGCAATCCCGGCACGCCTTGTGCACAGGCGCGCACGCGACGAGCAAGGAAAGACCAAGCCTCTCCCTCTCTCGCTCGCTCTCTCTCTCTCTCTCTCTCTCTCTCTCTCTCTCTCGCTCTCTCTCCTCTCTCGCAAGTACTCGAAGCGCCAGACCTAAACCCGGAAAAACCTAAACCTTAAACCCAAAACCTTGTTGGGATGTTCCCCCTTATACTAGCAGTCCTTAGTAGGGATTATAATCAGGGGGTACTAGAATCCATGCAAAGGACTGTTAGAGAAAGAGGGAACCTCCCAACCTCAACCCTATGAGCCCTAAACCCTAAACCCTAAACCCTAAACCCTAAACCCTAAACCCTAAACCCTAAACCCTAAACCCTAAACCCCCACATGGCCCCGGAGTCTTTGGGCACAAGCCGCAGCCCGCGCCTGGCAACTTGGCCACAGTGCCAGGTTGTGGAAGATCCTGGCCGCGAGAAGGGTTTAGGGTTTAGGGTTTAGGGTTTAGGGTTTGGGTAATTCAGCGACAGGTCCACCAGTGTGCAATCTGAATGATAGCGGGGCGTTGGGAACTTGACTGGCTTACGTAATTGCCCGAGCTATAGGCCCGTCGCGTCTTGAGAAAGCTTCGTGGCGCCAGGGGTTGATGGCTGCAGGAAACGTTGCATTCGGGGGACATGCTGTGGCTGTGAGGCTGCTGGACGCTAAACACTAAACCCTAAACCCTAAACCCTAACCCCTAACCCCTAAACCCTAAACCCTAAACCCTGAACCCGAAACATTGCCCCTGCAATCGAACGCTTGGGGTTTTGGACTTCCTGGTGCCTGCGGAGCGTGGCAGGCCCAAAGCCTATGTTCCAATCCTCACTCTTAACCTTACACAGTCGGGTTTAGGGTTTAGGGTTTGCTGATAACTATCATCCCTAAACCCTAAACCCTAAACCCCAAACCCTAAACCCATGGACAAGCTGATGGTCAAGGAGAGAACTTTCCCTGCATATGTGTAGTGAGTAGAGTGCGGGTAAAGTAGCGCAAGCAAGCTCGGGCACAACACCCTCAGGGTTTAGGGTTTAGGGCTACTATTTGCTTAAGAATCCCCTCCCCCTCTCCTCACCAGATATATATCCTTCCTTATAAGGGCAATATAGGGATCATTCTTGTACATTCTTGGGGAAAAAGGGGTGCTGAGGCAAAATAATAGTATCCCACACCTGGGGACAAGAACGCAGGCAGGCGTACCATGTTTCGAGAGACGTCCAGGAGGGAGGGGTAAACCACGGTCTTTTCAGGCCTCGGCTCGTTCAGGGTTAGGGTTTAGGGTTATAGGGTATAGGGTATAGGGTATAGGGTTTAGGCCCCACCCGTTTCGCAGCAGGGTTTAGGGTTTAGGGACTGGGGTTTCCACTATAGGGGGGCAGAAAGAGGATCTGGGGTTTAGGGCTCAGGGTTGGTGACCTCTTATACTAACAGTCTTTAATAAGGATGTTTAGTACCCCCTCTTGTAATCACTATTAAGGACTGTTAGTATACTTAGCCGCTGAGTTCATAAGCCCCCAAAAAAGTGTACACTTTCAGTTCTATAGGGGACTATAGTATCCCAAGAAGTGAAAAGTGAGCTCCCAAGTCAAGAGTTTCCAGGATTCGAGGTTTGGAGTCCAGTTAGGGTAGTCGAGTTGGAAGGAGCCAGGGCTTGGCTCCTCCTAGAAAAGGATGGCCCGTAAAACGCTTCTGACGGTTTAGGGTTTAGGGTTTAGGGTTTAGGGTTTAGGGTTTAGGGTAATATCAGCTTCTTAAACCCCAGAAGTGGAAACACATCTTTTTCCGAACAAACACACCCAAGCCGTTAGCTGTCCCAAAGGCCTAGGGTTTAGGGGTGTGTTGAACCGCCAAAGCCATCCCCATCTAACCTTCAGCAGTAACTTGAGGACCCCCTTCCCCACTTGCAAATCAGCATCCAAGCTCAGGAACTTCGGATAAAACCCTAAACCCGAAACCCTAAACCCTAAACCCTAAACCCTAAACCCTAAACTTCGGACTCAGGCATCACCTGTCTCCGAGGGCTTGGCGTCAGGTCGTTTGTCGAGTTCTCCACTCGCGAGCTTCCAACAGATGTGCTCCTATCAAGGCTAACGATCCTTAATCGGGATTGTACTGATTATATTTGGCTGCACTTAGCAGGGTAGCTATAAGTTGAGTTTTTAGCTGCCTTATTCAGAAACCCAATGAACCCAAAAAGGCTAATGATCCAAAGTCACAGTAAATTGCACCACACAGTATAGTACCCCCTATTATTATCCCTGTTAAGGACTGTTAGTACAAGTGGGAACATCCCCAATAACAGTGATCAAGGCCTAGTACAACCCTAAGCAGAAACGCACCTCAAACAGCACACGTTAATCCCCTCCCCCTAAAGTAAAGTAACCCGCCCCCCCCACCCCCCAAACAATATACCCCACCCCCCCCATACACAATAATATAAAAACACTTCACGATTGCATATAAAGCACAACGAAAACAACGTATGACGCTGATAGAGATGGAGTCACATCTGCTTCATTAACAGTGTCCAGACAGCGTGACGCAGCTTGTCCCTGCTGCACTTCCAGCACGACTTCTCGGCTTTCCACAACCCTAAGCCCTAAACCTGTGAACCCTAAACGCTGAACCCTAAACCCCAAACCCTAAACCTCTGAACCCTGACCAAAACTGTAACAAAAACCCTTAATTATAGAAGCCCGAAACCAGCAGATGTGCAGCAAGTTGCTAAAATTTCCTCCCTGAACCCCAGACCCCCCTAAACCCTAAATCCTAAACCCTATACATCCTAAACCCTAAACCCTAAACCCGAAACCCTAAACCCTAAACCCTAAACCCTAAACCCCAAGTTAAGCAATCTGGTGCCTTGATCGGCACGCGGATGGGAACGGCAAATTCGTAGACTTCGATACCTCCAAGGTTGCAGGAGCAGAGCCGCAAGGCTGCTGGCAACTGTCTCTCAAGTAGGGGATCGGATTAAGGGGACCCTTGGAGATGTAGACCCTCTGAATAAGGTCCCTGTTTATGAGAGCCAGAAGAGGGTGAAGAAGGGTTCCCTTCTAAGGGTCCCCCTTATCCTGCCTAGGATCAGGGTTTCGGGGTCTCAATTCTTAAGATTAGACCCAGGAGTAACCTGGGAATAAAAAGGGTGCCCGGTCTGGTTTTAAAGGGGGATTACAAAGGGAACCCCAACCCAAGAAAAAACGGAATAAGGACCCTACTCTGGCATAAGCCCTTTTAGCGTTCCTGGGCCCCAAAGAACTGCATCTTGGGTCTTCTCAACGCTTGAGGAAACTCGGGGTGGGACTCTCCCAGATCTTCGAAAACCCTTAATAATTAAGGAGTATACCCTAATTTTTACTTGGGATCATGATTATGAAGTAAGGCCAATACTGCTTAATTCAGGAATATACCTTAAATCATATAGGGATCCTTAATATGATTTAGGGTATAATCCTTAATTAAGCAATATTGGGCTCTTTGGGTCCTTAAATTAAGAGGGAAGATCTCACCACTCCGATGCGTGCCTTGTTGCTCTTCCCCATTGTAGATTTCGTCCCCGAACGCCTTTTCGGCGCTGCTTCTGAGCCGAAACTGAGGCTGCCCAGCGCACAGCTGAAACACCCAAACGATGGGAACGTCTCCCTACGTACAGCTTGTGCCCTAAACCCTAAACCCTAAGCCCTAATACTCTAAGAAGGAACCAAGCAACCAAGCCTGTGCCTGGTCAAGCTCACAAGCACGGTGATTGGAACACATAACCCCACATGCGGCTTTTTGGCTTTTTGGGGCCTTCTCGCAAAGTAGCGTCCTTCAGACGCCGCCAGCAGTGCGAGCATAGCCGTCGGCATGTGACTAGTATCTTTGTGATGGGCCATGTCGATTTTGATCAGGACAGGTCCTGCCGGTTTGGAATGGCATTGCGGTCCACGGCAAACCTCGCAGCAGTTCTGCACAGGAAAGGCCGCAGACCACACCCCTGTTGGCTCCAGTGGCCAAGTTGAGGGGGGTATCTGCCGAGGGTCTACGATGGGGAGAAGACCGGGTCATTCGTGCGGACAAGTTCTGAACGGCAACTGGGGTGAGGTCCACTATACATCTGGGAGTAGCGATTGCGGCAACATGGCGGCACCCGCATTCTGGAGAATCCCCTTGCCCCAGCTGTTCGGAGAGGCATGACCGACACCGTACTTGATTTCATGCTAAGGAAATGCCCAAACAACCATGAAACCCTTGGGGACCTCCATTGCCTGTGCCTTCCGCGACCAATTAACATAAAGTAACAAGACCAGCCACAAGGGGCTGTTGGAGATTAGTTACAGTAGCAAGTCGCAGACCTGGATGCCTGTCGACTGGTGACTCGAGAGAGGGATGTTCGACTTAGCAGCCCAGAAACCATATGATAATAAGGGCGCCCTTGTTTGGGTTGGTTTCTGTATAAGGGAACCCAGAACAAAAAAAGGGTACAGGTTACCTACTCGACTACTAGGCAAAAGTTACTTTGCTTAGCATGCGCGGTTCGTTGTTTCGCATTGCCATGACTTACACACTTTGCGCGCATCGAGTCTAGGTTGGCCTGGAGATACTGAAGCTGATGATAGGTTAGCATACCATTCTATTGTTATCATACACCCTAAACCCTAAACCCTAATCCCTAAACCCTAAACCCTTGCTTAGTATACTCTTGTTCACATGTCGGCTGCTGGCCAAAAATGTTTGGCATCCAGGACTCGCTATTTCATGCTGCGCCAGCGTTCGGCGCGTAAGGGAACCATCCTTGCGTGGGTTGCAGTGTGGCCTTTCCAGCGGAAAAAAAGGCAGTCTAGCTGGTTTAAGGTTTAGGGCTTAGGGTTTAGGGCTAGGGTTTCGGGCTAGGGTTTAGGGTTAGGGTTTAGGGCTTTAGCATTTTCTACCTTGGTGTCGACGAAACACTGGCCATGACAAGGGCGTCCATGATCACTTAATTAACCACAATCAAAATCTGTTTTCTTGGGCTTTGTGCCCTTGGTAGCCCAGCAACCATATTACAATAAGGGTACCCATTTTGGGGGGTTGCCGACTTTATCAGGAACTGTGAACCAAGAAAAGGGCCAAAAGGACCCCTGAGCTACCAAGTATCAACAGACTACTATTTGCTTAAGCCCCCATTTCAGAGAAGAAGTATCTAAGCAGTTGTCCCTTCAGGGCGTACCCACTCCTATATCCAAGCCGACAGCAGCCCTTCAACCTTGAAAAGAGCCCACGACTCGGAGAGACAGGAGCCTCTCTTGGTTGGATGCATCTTCCCAACCCTTCGGGTTTTGAGGGTTGAGGGTTTAGGGTTTAGGGTTTGCGGTTTAGGGTTTAGGGTTTGGGGTTTAGGGGTTAGGGTTTGTAGGGTTTAGGGTTTAGGGTTTGGGGAATTGAGGGGGTCACAAGAATTTCGAGGGTCTAGGGTTTGGGGGCTCAAGGGGCCGTGAATGCACGTGGGCTTGACTTAAGTTAAGTTAATAACCTCTGGAGATTGAAGGCAACCTACTCAAGCGAGGCTTCCGTCCTTCTCAAGACCCTGGGCGAGGCCATCGCGTCAGTCAGCATCCAGACTCACCGAACGCCTCAGGAAGCGCACACCCACGCAACCACAATCATCATCACACGCACAGCCACCCACGCACCCAAACCCGTGCCCGCACATGCATCGCACTCGGCGCGTGCGCGCTACAAGTACCCTGAACAGAGTTTGTATAGTTACCAGAATTACAGCCCTGCTTAGAACTACCCATGAACCTCCGAGAATGTGAAACTGTCAGGAACCTGCAGCCCCAAACCCGGAGCCTGGACCCAAGAGTAACCTAGGAATCAAAAGGGTGCCGGCTTAGAAGGAAACCTAAGCCCTAAGAAAAGGGAAGAAGGGCCCGCGGAGGGTCCTAGAAGCCCTTTTTTGGGAACCTCTGCTGCTTTGAGGGTTTAGGGTTTGGGGTTTAGGGTTATTGGGTTTAAGGAAACCTGCAACGCGACCAAAAAAAATCCCAAGCCCAAAGCCCTAGTCGCGGCCCAAGCGACTCTGGGTCGGCAGGGATCGACTGCGGCTGGGGCTGAGCAGGGCGAGAGCTTGGAGAAATTCTGAGGCTACACCCTAGACACTAAACCCTAAACCCTAAACCCCAAACCCTTTTCGTGAACCCGCAGCTCAAAGCCTAAACCCTAAACCGTGAACCCTAAACCCGAAACCCTGATCCCAGTTCAGAAACTCGAAGAGGTCTTCAGATGTAGGGTTTAGAGTTTTGAATTTAGAGCCCTTACCGGGAACTAGTGCTTGGAGGGTTCAGGGTTTAGGGTTTCGGGCTACAAGAGGGATCCTCACAACGGACTCTATGGGGGATATAGTATGTCTCTTTTGAGGCCTACTTTGATACTAGTGTGCGACGATGTAAGCGCTATGTAAGGGACGTCTCTCCCAAACACAGGTTCCTACTATATTGGGGGGAATGCAGTGGTCGGTTGGAATGTGTCGTACACTGCGGGTCGAGCTAGGCAAGGCCCCAAAAGTATGACCTCGTCATATCCTGGCCACTATGGTGCAGCATGGGGTTTAAGGTTTCCTAAACCCTAAACCCTAAACCCTAAACCCTAAACCGGCGAGCTCTGTGCAACCGACAGGCGTCACACTGTAGGACGTCGCACAACACTATAGGGTTGAGGGTTTAGGGTTTATCCAACTTGCATAGTCACTTGCCCAAAGCGCCCAATACCCCACAACTTAGGAATTTACCTGAAGCCATATTAAGATGTTCTACATATATATATATACATATATATATATGTGGGTGGTTGTCAAAATTATGATCCCCTTGGGGTCCCTAATATAATACGGCACTGGGGTCCCAAAAAAACACTAATTTTGACAACTACCCATCCATTTCTTTTTGTACGCACATGCGGCTCGTGAGAGTTAATGCCAAGTCATGAAACAAGACACGGGGACATGTCTTTTCTTAGCCAGCAGATGCCACCGTGGAGTCGGCCCATTGAACCTGCACTCCAAAACCCAAAGCCCCAAGCCATAAGCCCTAAACCCTAAACCCTAAACCCTAAACTGAGGGACGGCCATGCCCCCGCGATCACTGGATCACCAATCTGCGCCCCATGCTCGCAAGGTTACCTCGGCCCAGATGTAAGCTTCCGGAAAGCAGGGGGCTCTTTCTGTGTGGGGGTTTCGTGTAATGAGGGTTCTCTCGCATTTTGGGATGCATGTTCGGTTTCCCTCTTGCGGCAAAAGCCGCGCAAGGAAACCCTCAAACCCAAACCCTGAACCCAAAACCCGAAGCCCTAAACCCTGAACCCAAAACCGTAATAAACCTGAAACCGTAAAGCGTTCGAGTGCAAAGCCGCACTTCAAGCGAAATGCCTCTGGAACGTTGCCTGAAGAGCTATTTGCCATCGGCGGGTTTTGGGCGTGTGGACGGCTTCGTCCTGAAACTAACGCCAGACGAGTTCTGCACATTCTGCACCTTTCTTCGCATGGCGATGCTCCGGCCGCTCCCAGCCCTCCTCTCCACCTTCGACCTCCACCCCTCCTCTCCTCCGCCCCCTCCACCCCTCCCTCCTCACCTATCGAGCCTCGACGTACCATGCCGCACCGTGCCGTAGCCAGCCTGTTGAGAAAAAGCTGCACTGGTAAAGGCTGGAGGTCGCGGACAAGCAGGTCAAAACCAACCCACAGGAGGGCCAGAGTTTTCTCGGAAACCGAATTCCTGAGGTTTGCAAAGAATACCAGGATGGGCTTTTATACCCTCTAATCCCTTAAAAAGGCCCTTTAAGGGGTTCATTGTCGGGGTTATAAGGCCTAAGAGCCCATCCTGACTGGGCGGATGGTTCGGGGCGATCCAAATCTGCCGAAGTGCCAGGGGCCCAGAAATCCCCCGGCCCGAATGTCGAGAGCAGCCAGGGCCGGCCAGAATACCTTGCAGATGTAGAGCTCCTGCGCAGGGCTCTCGCTTTGCAAGATTGAGGCAGCTGAGGCTGAAGAAATTTCACAAGTGTGGCTACGGTTTAGGGTTTAGGGTTGTTTTTGTCGCTTGGGTTTAGGGTTTCTCCGTCCTGAAAGACGAAGCCCCGGTCCGGAATCGCAAGCCCTGAATATTCAAGCTCCCTCCTTTGTTCATGCAAGTGGGGCCCGGATCCTGCTTCTGGTAGACCAGGCTGCCACATGAAGCCACGACAAAGATCACAAAGCAGCAGGAGCTTGATCGTGTCTGACCCGCGTTGGATCTTTCAGTTCGCGTGGTGGCCGTGGTGGACTGCGTCAGTAGACAAAGTCACCCTGCCAAATCGCCCATTTCCCGCTCGACCACGGTTCTGGGTCGCCGTCCGCTCCTTGCAGCTGGCATGGAGATTACAGGGGTTCAGGGTCTAGGGTTTAGGATCGGAGTATCAAGTCTCAGTTGCTGAGTCTTAGCATTGCCAGATGAGTCTTCGTCAGGTGTTTCGCCAAGAGCATGTATGTCTTGCTGCACCATGTAACATCACGCAACACCCGGCGAAGTCTCTCGCTCTCTCTCTCTCTACGAACATAGCATGTCGCATGGACCCTCAGTCACATCAAGAAAGGACTAAGACTTACCTTTCTGGGTTTAGGTTTTAGGGTTTAGAGTTTGGGGTTTAGGGTAGAGTGGCTTGAGCTATGTTTCGAATGATGTGGTCCGCGACGATAGACTGGGCTTCCTTGTCAAGCTTCGCGAGGACGTCGGCCTCGGAAGCAGTCTTTGGGGCTACCGAGATCTGCCATAAGACCCCCTTGGAATATACCCTACTTCATAATAATACTCATTAATTCAGGGGCTTTGGAAGATCTGGGTAAGGTAGCCAAAGGGGGAAACTAAGTTCGCCTTTCGGTTCTCAGGGCAGTCTCTAGAGCACAAAACTTGCTTTTGAGGACGACCTACTCCACCACTAAATATAGTACGCTCTCTTTTCGCTTGTGTCTAGTGAGTGCCTCAGCTTCGGGAGTTTTGGAGGGCCTAAAAGACAAGAGTCACCTAGGAATAAAAAGGGCACCCTTCTTGGTTTAAAGAGCCTTTTCATGGCAACCAAAACCCTGAAAACATAGAAGAAGGGCCTACGCTGGGTCGGGGCAAGTACTTCTCCGCGGGCGGGGGAGGGGGGGGGAGGGGGGGGGGTTGTGGTCTGAGCCTTGAGCCTAGGGTTTAGGAGGGCGTACCTTACTTGGGGTTCCTATCACCAATACAGGATGTTTTCTGATGGGGGAGATACTTTGGAAAGAACAGACGAAACATGAGCCAGAGTCAGCCTTTTGTCGTGCCACCCACGCAGCAGACGTCTTTGCGCCTTATTAAGACCAACACCTTGGTCTTTGGGGGGCTTCGGTTCATGCAAGGTTTGCGGTTCCAGGGTCGGTGATCGGTCTTCAAAATTTCAACCCTCAAGCTCAATCCCTAAACCCTAAGCCCAGAGCCCCAAAGCTCATCGCATCAAGGCAAAGCGACTTGGGCTACGCCACGGCCTTCTGTTCGTCGTTCACCGCCAAGATCCTCATCAAAAGACAACCCCCACCCCAAACCGGCTGGATGCATTGGGACCACATGAACCCTACAACGGTTTCTTCATATACAAAAGTAGGGAATATAATCGTGATTTCAGGGTATATGGCCGCAATTGAAGTTCATTTGCTCCCCAAGGCTGCTAAAGCTTCAAATGGCGTTCTTGCAAGATTTGTGGGGTTCAGGGCTTTGACGTGTAGTGCTGAGCCGGGCAGGGCACCAGATGTCAGCCAAATGGTCAAAGGAAGTTGTCGCAAGCAATCAGCACAATCTAAAACCGTAAACCCCGCGAACTCAAGAGATTCGCAGGATTGGGGGTGGGTTCGGGGGCTCTGCAAAACTCAATTTTCCATGTGTAAATCGAGATACATAGAACTCCAAAAACTATTCCGAATCAACCCCAGTGGAAGGCATGGTGTGAATCGGCTTGGGTGTTAAACAAAAACGGTCTCCATGTAAGTGGGATGCAACTGTTGAACTTGTAACGCGCTGTTCTCATCATCTTCCCCCGTTGAACATATGTTGTGTGGTACCCACATCGCGGCTACTCGTAGCCGTGCTCACAGCAGGCTTCACAACTGCAAAGCCAGATCGTGGGTTGCTCACGCTTACGTTTGTCGCCGAGATACCAAGCACCAGCATGAGTAGAATTGAAGCACTGCAATGTACCGGTCCTTGCAGGGCTTGCGTGTTTAGGGTTTAGGGTTTAGGGTGTAGGGTTTAGAATTTAGGGTTTAGGGCGACTCAGCCTATTGGCAGACTCGCAGGGCTAGGCATCACATCTCAATACTGGACCGTGCCATGCCAAACCTGGTTGGTCAGCCCTCAAGGTCACTGCACCGTCCTCTGAAGAAAGGTTGGGTACCTGGCTGCTGCTGGGCGGCTTTGGTTTAGAAATGTTTAGCACGTCTTCCAGAATCACCACAAGCTTTTGCAACATGGCAAGTTGGGGACCATCAGGACAGCTCTTCTACAACTTCCTCATCACATTACCAGGCGCCAAAAGCGATCACGGGCTGCGGTAGTACTGGACTTGTAGCATCTCGTAGCGAACCAAAGCCACTATCCGAAGAGAAGCGCGATCCCATGCGTGCAGACGCGCCACACCGCCATGCCAAACCCGGATGTCCCGTAGAATGCCTCAAGTTTGCTTGCGAAGGGCCAAAGAGCCAGCTGGGTCTGAGGCATCTTACCCACGAGGGTTTAGGGTTTAGGGTTTAGGGTTTAGGGTTGTGAAATAGTTATTGTGTGCAGCATTTCCAGCGAAGAATCGTATCCGTACATATGCCATTGCCCCCATGGGCTCTACCGGAATAGGGAATGAGGGTACTACCGGGCATCCTAGAAGCAGACACCATCTCCGAAGACTTTCGCAGTGCCCGAACCGTGACGTCATGTCATGTAGGCTGGGAGCACTCCGGAAACCCTATAGAGAGGTATATTGCCTAGGGTTTAGGGTTTAGGGTAGACCCCCCTCCACCCACCCCCATATTGGAGCCAGGACCTGCAGTGAATATTGAGCGTATACTATACGACGTACCAGTCTGGTTTTGAGAGCTCAAACAACAGGTCAGCAACAAGTCTGAATCTCCGATACAAACCCAGACGGTCTTCAAAACACGGGTTTAGGGTTTAGGGTTTAGGGTTTAGGGTTTAGGGTTTAGGGCTTACCAGAAAAGATGCTGGAACTCATCTTCCTCCTCGTCCCTGTTGCAAACCCTTTCATCCTCCAGATCTTCCAAAAACCCTTAATGAAGGAATATACCCGAATTTATACTAAGGATCGCATGAATTAGGGTATATTCCTTAGTTCAGGGGTTTTGAAGCCCCTAAACCCTAAACCCTAGCCCGTAAACCCAAAACCCAAGACCCTGAACGGTAATTTTCTTAGCTAAGGGTTTATTGGGAAGATCTGGGGGCTCTTGTAGTGATCATGTGCCAGACCGCCGCAGCCGGCCGGGAGAGGGAACAGCTGGCTTCGCTTTGAGGCGTCGCTCTCCTGAAGGGTTGGGGTTTAGGGTTTAGGGTTTAGGGTTTAGGGTTTAGGGTTGAGGGTTGAGGGTTGAGGGTTTAGGGTTTAGGGTTTGCCCAGAGTGCCGCCACCTGCCTAGCTCCAAGTCAAGGATCGAGGCACCCCATCTGTAGGGGTGAATGTGCCAGAGCTCTCAACATCGCAGCTTCCACAAAAAGTCAACAAAACAAACAAACAAACAAACAAGCAAACAAACAAACAAACAAACAAGCAAGCAAACAAACAAACAAACAAACAAACAAACGCACACACAGACAGACAGACAGACAGACAGACAGACAGACAGACAGACAGACAGACAGACAGACAGACAGACAGACCGACGGACAGACAGACAGACAGACAGACAGACAGACAGACAGACAGACAGACAGAGACACACACACACACACACACACACAAGGGCATCGGGCTCAGGGTATAGGGTTCGGTGCTTGCAGTCTGTCTGTCGTAGGATCCCGCGACAGACCCAGAAGAGTTTTCAGTGAAGTGGCCTATTCCAACCGCAACCGGAACGCTGCATGACATGCATGCAGATCAGGGCACCCCAAAGAGGCAAAGCACACAGGACAGGCCAGAACGTTTCATGAAGTCCTCGTCTAACGTAGGGGCCTTGTTGCACAGCTTGTCCTTGGATGCAACTCCCCAAAGAGCCCAATATTGCTGAATTAAGGAATAGACCTTAAATCATATAGGGATCCTTAATATGATTTAAGGTATATATTCCTTAATTAAGCAATATTGGGGCTCTTTGGGCAACTCAAGGGAAGGAGATGGCAAAGAACGAAAGAATAGATGGAGGTGTCGCTTTTGGTGGAATTCCTAAGTTTGAATGTAGGTTGCCCCCCCAAGGGCCAGTATCCTAGGAACAGAATCCCCAAAACTGGGACCAGGGCGCCTGCTGATAGGTTGTGTCGACAGGTGGTTGGCCAGGCAGAATTCGCATCGCACCATTCCTTGCATTACAACCGGGGTTTAGGGTTTAGGGATTCTGAAACTCTGGCCCCGAAAGCTAACCCTCAACCCTAAAGCCCCAGGCAATGAACTCGCACGTGTTTTTACACGCTGTGACTTGGACACCGTTCTTACCGAAACCATTTTAGCCGTTTCCTGTATTGATGTTCTGTTGAAGCGTTCTTGAAAGGTTTGCGGTTTGCCGTTCAATGTTTCTTGTGCTAGCCAGACAGCCAAGTTAAACGACCCCCACCATACCAACACTGGTCCGCTATGCTCCCGTCGCATTTTTGTGAATGTCTGCTTGTATGTTTGTATGTTCATATGTTCATATGTGTGTATGTATATTGTACATCTATGTGTTCATTCTTGTTCATCTAGTTAGCTCGGGTGGGCAAACTAAGCCGTGGGAGAGACGATTGTTTCACCAAACTCCTGGTTTCTAGGCGTTTAGCTCTTATCAACAGCTTCCACACTTGGGGCTTAATGAGGGTCCCGGGCAGCTCTACAAATCTCGCGACCCCGCGTATTCTAACATGAGCTCAATATTGCTTAATTAAGGAATATTCCTTAAATCATATAGGGATCCTTAATATGATTTAAGGTATATTCCTTAATTAAGCAATATTGGGCTCTTAGGGTAGGCATCCCGATGTTTAGGCCGACTCTTACCTCTTCCAGCGTGTGCAAGTAGGCCTTCAATACCCCGAGCCAATCCTATAAAGGGTCTCTTTTTTGGGGGGCGCTACCCCTGGCCAATCCTATAAAGGGTCTCTTTTTTGGGGTGATAGGGGTATAATCGCCCATGCAGGCAGTTGCTCTAGTTGCCGGCGCTCACGAAAGCAGGCAAGACGCGACTGCGTCAGCGGGTGCACGGTGACCATGACCTCCAGCACTGGTACCTGAGGTTCCCTTCTTCGGCCCCCGGAGCTTTAAAAGCTGCTTTTAGTATACTAGAAGGTTTAGGGTTTGGGGTGTAGGGTTCGCTCACTCTCGGGCAAGCCAGGCGAGGCACACACCTGTTAGGCTTTGGGTTTCGGGTTACGGGTTTCACGTTGTTTGTGCCAGAGATCTTGCTCAACGGTTGGCGCTACACAGCCTCCTTTGCCTGAAGGCTCTCTCTACTCGCTACCAGTATGAACCTTTCGCTGAGTCGAAATCTGGGAGATTGCTTGCTGGTCTCTCAACCGATGACCCTCTCTCTGAGAATTAAACTTACAGTCTACAAACCCCAAACCCTAAACCCTACATCCGAAAACCCTAAAATCCTAAGCCCGAAACCCTAAACCCCAACGCCTTCTTTCCTCACCGAAATCATTGAAGTCCTTGAGCCAGGGTCTACTTGGAGGTTCATGGGTAGGTATATGCCGTGTTATAAGTCTGGTTGCTATACGTATAACCCTCTTTAGGGTGCTCAAAACCCTGCTTATAACTACCCGTGAACCCTTAACCCTTCTTTTGCTGCCGGGCTGTTGCAGTAAGCCGGGGTAAGTTTTCCCAGTAACCCTAAACCCTTTTTCACAAGGGACTCGACTGCTGCCCTTTCTGCCCAGCCCGCCCCCACACCACTAACCCTAAACCCTAAACCCTAAAACCCTAAAACCCTAGGGACCCTTAAACTACCCATGAACCTCTAAGTAGAAGCCGGTGTTCAGGGCCCCCCGGCGTGCTCTGGAGCTTCTGCCAAGGGTTGCAGTGCCCGGCTCCATGGACCTTTGACCTGTCCATGGGCTTAATGTTTGAGGGGTTCGGGTTTAGGGTTTAGGGTTTCGAGTTTAGAGTTTGGTTTGGTTTCGGGTTTCGGGTTTTGGGTTGCGGGCTTCGGGTTTAGGGCTAGGAAAACACTTACCCGATCTTCTGCTCCGTGCTGCGTCTTGGCATAACATCGAAGGTGCTGTGAGGCGAGCTTCGGGAATGTTGAGGATAGTACTTGCTGAGGCGTTTGCTCACGGATTCCCCCCCAAAGTCCTCTATACTCTATACCCTAACCCTACAGTACTTGCCCAAAGCAGGTATCATTTACAGACTTTCGACCACAACCTTGGAAATATTTGTATACTTGGAGCCCTAGGGCAAGCCCTAAACCTAGCATCCCACGGCGGCTTCGGGGTTAGAATATACAAAGAACCCAATGAGCCCAATATTGCTTAATTAAGGAATATACCTTAAATCATATAGGGATCCTTAATATGATTTAAGGTATATTCCTTAAATAAGCAATATTGGGCTCTTTGGGAAGCCCAACAGCGCAAAAACGGTTCGGTTGGGGGTTTAGGGTTTAGGCTTAAGGGTTGAGAGCTTTGGGGCCAGCATTCCCTAGACAAGCCCAGCGACGTCCGAATGAAGCGGCTGCCAATTCCTTCGCTTTGGCGGCTCGCTCTGTGCTTCCATAGGGGTTTCAGTGTTGTTCCCCTGCTACTACCCCCTCTATACCACCACACCCCTAGGTTCCCCCCCCATAAGGGAGGCTATGAAGGGATTATTAAGCCTAATTTAAGGGAAACCCATGAGGGTTCCACACCTAAAGACGTTTAGGGTTTAGGTTTTCTGGAATACCCCGTAGACCTCCCCATGCATGAAGCCCCCCATAAACCCCACAACCTTCAACCCCTAGATTTCAGGTCAGGGCCTGGGGTTTTCAGACCCAAGACGTTTTGAACCCTAAACCCTAAACCCTAAACCCTAAACCCTGAACCCTAAACCCTAAACCCTACACCCTAAACCCTAAACCCTCCCAACGAATGTGAGGCTAGAGATGCCTTCTGTGTCTAAGAGTTGTTACATGGTCTCTGAAGGTGGGCCTTGAATGGTTTAAGGTTTAGGGTTTAGGGTTTCGGGTTTAGGGTTTAGGATTTAGGGTTTAGGGTTTAGGGTTTAGGGGGAACCCTTGCATACCCTACACAAACCAAGGGACCATGCTTCAGAACCCTTTTAAAGAAGGTAAGAAAACCATCTTCAGGGACCGCAGAACTTCCCTTAGACTTCTGTTTTGGGCTGTTAGTGATTTAAACTGCTTGAATCGGTGTGCGATGGAGTAACCTCAACCCTAAACCCTAAACCCTAAACCCTAAACCCTAAACCCTGGAGTCTAAAAAATGCCAGGCCAAGCTTCCCAGTCTTCGCCAGGCACAGCTGACCTTGCCCGCCCACAAACTTGTAGCCACCTCAGCCAGGTCCAGGGGGTTTAGGGTTTAGGGTTTAGGGTTTAGGGTTTAGGGTTAGGGTTTAGGGTTTAGGGTTTAGGGTTAGGGTTTAGGGTTTAGGGTTTAGGGTTTAGGGTTTAGGGTTTATGGTTTAGGGTTTAGGGTTTAGGGTTCAGGGTTTTTGGTCCGTGCTTCTTGCCTGCAAGGAAGGAAGTCTTAGCGAAGGGCACCCCCTCGCAGCCTCGCAAGCATACTGCGGGGATGCAAAGTGTCCGACTGTAGTGTCTGTCTAGAGTTTAGGGTTTAGGGTTTAGGGTTTAGGGTTTTGAAACCGTTTCAGTCTTGTGTCTTTTTTTGTTTGTTGTCAACCCTCCATGACGGGATAACCCATGCATAACCCACTATATATACCTTACATAGTCCCTATATACCTAAGTGGCCCCTAAATAACCCAAAATTTCCCCTAAGGTCCCTTACAAGGGTCCCTGCTTCAGCCCCTTGACTCCAGGATTTCGTGGCATCTCCAGAGCGTTGAGCTTGGGCACCGAGGTCCCGCAAGAGTGCAAGGCCTCCTCGTGAGGCAAAGTCCTGGAGAGCCTCCAGGTATCCTGGACACGACAGACGAGGGTTTAGGGTTTAGAGTTTAGGGTTTAGGGTTTGGGGTTTCGGGTTTGGGGTTTAGGGATGTCGATTTGGATTTTGCCGGTGCAGCAGGACTCATGTAGAAACGTCTATTGTCGGATTGCTTTGAGGCTATTGTGTGGTTAGGACTTGCAGCAGAGCTGAGCTTGGTGATTCTGAGCCAGACCATCCCACTCTTCCATGTCATCCTATAATCTTTGTTGTTTCATAAACTACCCCGAGTACCCTTTTCTGCATTATTTCCTAAGCCCCATGCCTTGAATACGCTGCTCTTTTACTAATAACCAGGGGGAAAAACATTCTAAACTTTATTATTCCTACCAAATAAGGAAACCCAAAAGGTTTAAAGTTCAACTATTGGACAGGTAAGATTACGTGAGGCGGCGCGCTTGTTGGGACCCAGGCTGCAAAGGGGAGCCGTCCTGGCAGGTGCGTCAGGTGATGCGTGTTGAACCTGGGCGCGGGACTTCAGTCTTATGTGTTAAGGCTCTTAAGGGTTTACTTGCAGGTTCACGGGTAGAAAGTCGGGATGGTATCCTAAATATAGGGTCATAAGTTTAGTCTGGCTACCATACTTATAACCACCCATGCAAGTAAGGTTTAGGGTTAACCCTAACCCCCTGCAGCCCCCTCTTGAGCTCGAACCCCATGCCAGGCCCATGCAATCCCGCTCGCACGCCCCCGCACCTCCATGAACGCACCAAAGCCTTTTCCTTACTTCTCTAATAACCCCGGGGAAAAGAAAGTTAAACTTGAATATTCCTACTAAATAAGGAAACCCAAAAAGCTTAAAGGTCAACTAAAGGCGAAGCAAGTTTCTGAACCACCCCCTTTTTACCCCGAACGGCTGAACCCTGCCATAAAAACCCTAAGCCCCTAGCCCAGACAGAGCATTTAGACCAACCCTAAACCCTAAACCCTTAACCCTAAACCGCCAAGCGGCGCAGACCCCAGGTCATAGCGTCCCGGAAGGCCTGTTCTGAGATTTGCTTTCGCCGGGTTGGCCATTCACAGCCTCTGGAAATGAACTCTAGGGTTTAGGGTTTAGGGTTTAGGGTTTAGGGTTCCCTTTCACTTGGACCTACGGGATATTAAGGAAGGCTTAGGGTTTAGGGTTTAGGGTTTAGGGTTTAGGGTTTAGGGCTTAGGGCTTAGGGTTTAGGAGGTTACCTACGCAGCCAATGCTACCACTGCAGCCCTGGAGAGGGAGGCTGGGCCATCTCGAGGCGATGAGAACAACAGCCGTTGCAAAAGTTGAGAAGGCCAGCCATCCCCGGTACAGCTAAACCCTAAACCCTAAACCCTAAACCCTAAACCCTAAACCCTAAACCCTAAACCCTAAACCCTAAACCCTAGACTATAGGGTCCAGGGTTTAGGGTTTCCTACACCCTTACCATGCTTCTCTAGCGAATGCCTGCAGAGCTGTGGGTGGAACAACTCTCGGGACGTGCCTTGCGCCTCTGGCTACTTTTGTAGACATGAACACCTGCATCCGTGCCTATGTCTTCCCCAACCCCAAAGCGCTTCTTTGCTTAAGGTTTAGTTGCTCAGGATCTATAAACCCTAATTAAACCCTAAACCCTAACCCTAAACCCTGGTGCGCCAGGGCTCAGTGACCTAAACCCTAAACCCTAAACCCCAAACCTGTTCCTGACCAAAAGGCGGTTGCCAAGACCGCTGGGATCATGGGCGGCACTCCACGTCCTCGGTCTGCGTACTTGCGGTAAGTAGTATGGCTTTGGGGTTTAGCGGTTTAGGGGGTTTAGGGGTTGAGAGTTTTTTTTTGGGCCTTGGAGTTTAATGGGGAAGGGGGGGTGGGGGGAGCGAGGGCGGTGGGGGTGGGAGGGTTCGGAAAGCCCTTGACTCTTTGCAAGGTTCCGGCTTATATATCTAGGATGGCCGAGATAAAGCACCCTCTGAAACAACGCTCCTGAACATCACCCTCTTCAACCCAACAAGGGGATCATGATAAAATATCCCAAAAGGGCCTACCTCGATATGGACATTCCCAGACGCTGGGAGGATCCAACAAATAGATCCCCTTGAGGTTCCCAGAAAAATGGCCCACTAGCAGTAAGGGGACAATTTGGGGGCATCCCCTTCAGGGTTCCGAAGAATGACCCAGTGGTAGTAAACGGTACGTTATTTGGGGGTTCTACTTTTTGGATCCTCCTAGGGGTCTGGGAATTGAACTGGAACACCACGCCGAGGCTCAGGATGCATGGACTTGCAGAAAGTCTCCCATGAACAGCTTGCGGAAATTCTAAACAGGGTTTAGGGTCTAGGGTTTAGGGTTTAGGGTTTAGGGTTTAGGGTTTAGGGTTTAGGGTTTAGGCCACCAACCCTGAAACCTAAACCCTAACCCTAGAAGCAGACCAGCCACGCTGCAGGGTAAAGGGTTCAGGGTTTAGGGAGAAAAAAAACGCTCCAGCAGAGAGTCTGGTGCAAGTCCATCAGGCTCTTCATGAGCTGGCAAGGGACGATGGAAGAACGTCATGCGTAAAAAACTCACAGCGTCCTAAATTTACTAGCCCAGCACCCATCAGATTAAAGTAATACCCACTCTTTGAGGGCTGGTTGCTTTTCGCAACCAGGACTGCAAAGCTGCCAGGAAGTTCAGGCCCACACAACCAGCATGGGGGCTGGTTACTACTTAAGGAATCCTTGAACCAATACAAAGGGCAACCTGACGTTTGCTTAAGAACCCCAAAAGAATAAAGAATAGTAATCCCTATATTAACCTGAATTTGGAAGAATATTCTTGCTTTTTTCTGGGTTCTTAAGCAATTAGTAGCAACAGAAAAGGGTAGCCACTGGGCTACCAAGTAGACCTCACACTGAGAACTCCCACTTGGTGAGCCTGCTCCGTCGTGCTCACGTCGAAGAGGTTCCGCACCACCACGACGCGGTGCTCACGAAAAATCGCCGCTGCCGACTTTGTCCAGTCGCTGCCCTCCAGTACCTCCTTGTTCCAAAGAAACCAAATCGAAAGTTGCTTCGAGTAGGTATTTCGGGCATGTTTGTCTCGTGCTTGCATCGGGGTAAAAAGGGATGCACAGCGGGCAGAAAGGTTCTTGAGTTACACTAAGCACTAAACCCTAAACCCTAAACGTTTAGCACCATGTCTTAGGCCAAACCCAGGGTAACAAAGAAGTGAGCGACACGATGCACGGGCACGGCGCCCCTACCTCCTGGAATATGAACTGAGGTCGAGAATCTAGACTTCTCTGGGTATTTCCCATAATAGGGGCACCACTTTTATACCCCAAATAGAATAGAATCCCCTTGAAAGGACCCCCAAAAAGCCTTTTTGGGAAACCCCATATCTGTAGCTGCAGGTTCCTTAGTTAGGGTCCCTTTGGGGCTTCTATGACTACATACTATGTCGGGTATCCAACAAAGGGACCAAAATCACCCTAAACTCCCTAAACCCTAAACCCTAAACCCTAAACCCATGGCAACTGACCTCGGCTAAGGCGGGTCCTGAGCGTCCACTGTGAGCGCCGCCAGATCTAATGTGGAGGACTGGGCTGCCTGTTTGGGAGGCATGAGCTCTACACAAACCGCGAACGAGACATGCACAGATATCTGAGAACGACCCTTCCCTGGAAAGGATGACCAACTGTCCTGACCTTAAATCGCATTTTTGCATGCCTTATTGTACACCCCTGTCTCGTCGTGTGTCCAATCTCTCTGATCTGTGAAGACTGCCAGGGGCCGCCAGGTTTGCGTATACCCCAAACCTAAACCCTAAACCCTAAACCCTTAAGGGATGAATATTGGCAGTGACTCAGGATCCTGTACTACAAGAGTTCAGCCTCAAGTGTTCGATGCCTTCGGAAGGGCTGATCCAAACATCATGAACCCTAGTTGTAAACGTCCCCTACACCCTAAACCGCCTAAACCCTAAACCCTAAACCCCAAACCCTAAACCCTAAACCCCCCCAAAACCCTACAGGCTTGCATGCCGCGGCTGGCCGTCCGTCGCGAAGGCTGTGAGAGACGGAAACGGCTGTCGGCCAATCAAGATCCCTCAAAGGAGAGTGAGCAGCCTAGCGGCCGACTCATCCGGGATGAGATCCGAGATGACGCAAGCACATCATGTACTTGTAGGGCGAGGTCGTGGCTCGAAGAATCACGTAGTAATGCAAGAACAGGCCATCAAGATTCCATCCGGAACGAAACTGGGCAGAAGCATTGCACAAAGGAAGGAGTGGTCACCATCACCACGACTAATCCACATGAGCCCCAAACAAACCCTTCCACTTCCACCAAAGCCTTCTTTTGCAACTAGGCGTCAGCAAACTCAAACAGGGAACCCAACGAGGATACATCATCAGGCATTTCCCAAAGCAAGCAACATAGTGTAAGCCTTACTGCTAGGATGGCCCATAAAACCCTCCGACAAAACATTCCGAGATATCACCCTCTTAGACCAAGGGAAACACATAACCATAATATCACGAGGGACTACCTAGACTGAAGGCTTAGGATATAGCGTTTGTGGGGTTTAGGGTTTAGGGTTACTTGCTGTAAAAAACACCCTGTTGTGGGAAACCCTTCAACTTAGGGCTTGCGGTTTGTAGGGTCGGGTGTAGGGCGTGTAGGGTTTAGGGCTACTTGCTGCAGAATCCCTGTTTTGGGACCCCCCCCCCCCCCCCACCTCAGTTTTGTATAGGTTATTTGCTGTAGAATCCCTAGTTTGGGAACCCCCACCCAATATTTCCTACACCCTAAACCCTAAACTCCCCCAACTCAGATTTTGTTTCCAAATTGGAGCCTCCTGCCGCCTAGGCGACCGCGAGCGGGTCGCCATGGCAGTTGGACTCTGCTCTGTGCTAACGCATAGGGTTTAGGGTTTAGGTTTTAGGGTTTAGGGTTTAGGGTTTAGGGTTTAGGGTTCAGGGTTTAGGGTTCAGAGTTGAGGGTTTAGGGTTTTTTGGGTATAGGGTATACGGTATAGGGTTTAGGGAGATTCCATTTCTCTGCCTTTGTGCGGGGGCATCGGCAATGAAGGCTAGCATCTCTCTTAGGTTCTTAAGCAATTAGTAGCTTATTGCAGGCAGACACGTGCACGGCGTCACTCCAGGTTGCCACAGTAGCACCCATGAGACCATAAAAGGGTTTAGGGTTTAGGGTTTAAGGCTACTTGGAGGTTCATGGGGAGTTATCAGTGGGGTTCTAAGCATGGTAGCTATGCTTAGAACCCTATTTCGGATACAATATAACCCGACTTAGAACTAATCTTGAACCTCCAAGGTTGTTGGCAGCAAGAAACCTACAGAATGCCTGAGCGTTTGTATGTGCATGCTCAGCAAAGACTTGTGCCTCTCTTCCCTCTCCCCTAAACCCTTGTGTTAAGCACGGACTAAGGAGGCTGCCGGCAACACCTGAAAGCAGGGCCTTCTTGCCTTTAGCAAGAGTTGCATCAACAGGCGAAACCGAGGTTATCCAGAACTGGGATGTACAAACTAGAGGAGCACTGCCAGAAGCCCAGACCCAAAACCGCAGAGCAACAGCATGGCACATCGCCCCAGAAACCAAGACCATGAAGTATGAATGGCTATTTCTTTGCTTGAGAACCCCCCCCAACCCAGAAGAACAAAAAACAAACTTATAGAATTATCTTTCTTCTAAGGGCAACATAGGGATTGTTATCTTTTGTTTTTGTGGGTTCTTAAGCTAATTTAGACTTACGCCGCCCTCCTCCTGCCTGGCCCCCCTTCGACGAGAACTCGCTGGGACGGAAAGCAACTTCTTTCGGCCTCCGCCGTTTGCCTGAATGCGCAAGCAACAACTCTGCTTCATGGTAACTAGCCCAGTAACCATATTGTGATCAGGGTACCCTTTTTTAACTACTCTATAAGGGAACCCAGAAAAAAAAAACAAAGTAAAGGGTATCTCTGGGCTACCAAGTCTCTAAGCATGCGAAAGCACTTGGAAGCGAAGAAGGCCCGTTTAAGCTGGAGGGCGCCGAGTGCTGCGTTGACAAACCCCTAAAGCCCTAAACCCCTAAACCCCTAAGACCCTAAACCCCTAAACCCCTAAACCTCGAAACCCCTAAACCCCTCAACCCCCAGTATGGTCTCATGGGTGCTACTCTGGCAATCTGGGGTGATGCTCACATCTCTGCCTGCACATATGCGAGATGCAAGCCCTGTCAGGCGGCCATACTCGCTCCCAAGTCCCCTAACAACGACGGAGAAATGGAATTGAACTCCCCTAAGCCCTAAGCGCTAAGCCCTAAACGCCTAAACCCTGAAGCCCAAACCCCTAGCCCCGAAACCCTAAACCCTGACAGAACCGGCGGTGCACCCAACGATCCTTTAGCAACAGTCGCGGCAACCTTCCCGCATGACTTACACCCCTCTCCTGTGATTAATTTTTGGGGGGTCTGTTGCTTTTGGGCTTCTTTCAGGGCAGCTGTTGCAAACCCTATAAACCCTAAACCGGCCCTAAACCCTAAACCCCGACACGAATGGAGAAAGAAGATAAGTCTCCTTTAGGATGGCTGTCTTCAACCGTGCACCGCCCTCGTTTCCTTAAGATTCAACCAAGACCAACAACACCATCAACAAAAAACATGTGCACATACATATATGTATGAATGTGTATATATATATATAGAGAGATAGATAGAGAGAGAGCGAGAAATATATATATATATATATGTATATGTATTTCTGTATATATGAATATATGACTAATATATGTATATATGTATATATGTATGTATGTATGTATGTGTGTATGTATCTATATACATATATACATATACGCACAGCAATTGCTTCTACACCGGGGGTGGGCGGGAGGGGTGGAGGAGGAATGGAGGAAAAAAAACGTAAGATTTCCGAACTCACCCTAAGCCCTAAACCCTGAACCCTAAACCCTAATAAACCCTAAACCCTAAACCCTAAACCCTAAACCCTAAACCCTAGAATCTTTCGACTGCTGCGACCAGGCTGCAGAAGCATCCCAGCAAGCCGGTCCAACCCGTCTCCATGTCCTTTAGTCGCCCGTTCCTGTGTGGGTTTAGGGTTTAGGGTTTAGGGTTTAGGGTTTAGGGTTTAGGGTTTAGGGTTTAGGGTTTAGGGTTTAGGGTTGGGGGGTTTCGGGTCTAGCGGTTTAGGGTTTAGTCTTCTGGTGATTTGAGGGAGTTGAAAGGAGCACCTGACGCAAAGGAATATGTTCCGCCCCTAACAGCGACTTGCTTTGGCCGATGGTGGCTAGGTTCCTACCTCCTTGGCAGGGGGGGGTGGCAGCGGCGGGGGGGCAGGGGAGGGGAAGGGCGGGGGCAGTGGGGGGGCAGGGGGCAGGGGGGCAAAAGACTTTTTTGAGTGAGTAAGTGGTAGAAGGTACAAAGGAGGAGTTCGTGTTTAGGGCATAAGGTTCAGACAGAGTCTAGGCATCAAGCTGCATTAGGTCGGTGTTAAGGGGCCTTGGTAAGCCTTTGCCTTCGTCCTCTTCCAACCTTTCCAGCCACGACATCGCGACCCCTAAGCCCTAAACCCTAAACCCTAAACTAGCAGATACCCATTTCGAGCAGTGATTTGATGCAGAAAAGGCTCAAGAACAGCGCGTCGCTTTTTTGCCGGGCGAGGCAGTCGTTCAACCTCGGCCGGCGGTCGTTTCCCCTTTTTGTTGTTTTTTGCGGAGCTGAAGTTGAGTGGTGGTAATGCCACACCAAACTGGGGTAGGTTTGGGGTTCCTAAAAACAGGAAAAAACTTAAACACTATGTGCAAACCTACCCCACCCAAACCGTGTCCGTGCCAACACGCACTTGGTGTAGTTACATGAGAACAACTCGGTCATAAACCTCAACAGCTGACGCAGCCTCCACTTTGCAGCCAAGGGGCCGCGCCTCTACCTGACAACTGCGGCGGGTTTTGTGTGTTTAGGGGTATATCCCTGTACACCTAAGTAGCCCCTACATTTCCCCGAAGGTCCCTTATAAGGGTCAAGGGCGCCCCATGAACAACTGCATTTTCTACGGGTTACAGCTGTAGGCACAGAACTGTAAAAGTCATTTAGGGGAGTGCTTCAGCACATGACGGCCTTGTTCAGAAACGTGATAATTATTTTCTTCGGGCCCCCCTCCCCGAAAAACAACCATGTACATGTGTCTTTCTTCCACATAAGAATGATACAGGGATTATTATCTTTCTTTTGAGGGAGTTCTTATATGGTTGAGCTAGGTTCCCAACAGTAACAGGAAGGAAGCCATAACGTTTGGACGAGCATTTGAGCTTCTTCCCAATGTGAGCAGCCGGCTTGCGAGTAGACCTGGACATCTTTGGGGACCCAATGACCCCCCAAAAAGGGGGTCGTATACCCTAGACTACTCTAATCCCCGTTAGGGTATATGAACCGTACACCCTTTTAGGGTTCATTTTGCTCACCAAGGATTACGAACCTTCGTTGCCCCTATTCCCTTCTTCCAGTTGCGTGTGCAAGAAACCCTCAGCCGCCCAAAACTCGAAATCACCAGAAACGGTATGGGGTTGTCAGGTCATCAGGGTTATGAATAGGACTTCAGGTCTAGGTTTATTCGGACCCCCAAGACCCATTTTGTTGACTGAAGTCAGCTGGGGAAGGCCTTGACAAACTTAATGTAGCCCTGAATGAAACCTTTTTTGAATTCGGAACACCCTAATTAAACTCTAAACCTTACTAGACCCTACGCTTGAAGCCCTTCTGGCCCTAAACCCTAAACCCTAAACCCTAAACCCTAAACCCGGCCTCTTTGTGCGCGGTGCCCAAGGCCCGCTGTACGGCTGTGAGATTCACCATGGTGGGGTTGAACTGGCGGAGGGGTTGTGGGTTGCTTTGCCAGCGGGATTTGGTAAATCCTAAACCCTAAACCCTAAACCCTAAACCCTAAACCCTAAGCCCTAAACCCCAAGCTCTACAAAACCTAGGGCCCAGGGTTTTTAGGGACTCAGGGTCTAATTTCACTCCGCCCCCCCTTGTTGCAAAC
Source organism: Symbiodinium natans (assembly GCA_905221605.1). Classification (NCBI taxonomy): domain Eukaryota; class Dinophyceae; order Suessiales; family Symbiodiniaceae; genus Symbiodinium; species Symbiodinium natans. The sequence goes on from CAJNDS010001112.1 coordinate 657,371, forward strand.
CCACTCCGAACGCCCCAGCACAAAACCGGCACAGGGATCCATTTAGCCCGGTTGAGGTGGTGAAGGCTTTAGGGTTTAGGGTTTAGGGTCTAGGGTCTAGGGTTTAGGGTTTAGGGTTTAGGGTTTAGGGTTTAGGGTTTAGGGTTTAGGGTTTAGGGTTTAGGACTCCCGCAAACCCTCAAAGTCCCTAAGCAAGAGAAGCTCAGGGAAACTCTCTGGCGGAACTCGATGAATGCAGCGCTAGGGTCTAGGGTCTAGGGTCTAGGGTTTAGGGTTTAGGGTTTAGGGTTTAGGGTTTAGGGTTTAGGGTTGAGGGTTGAGGGTTTAGGCAAACTCCACCACGCAACTCCAATCCTTGAGACCCAGTTTAGGGTATTTACAACCCTACTTACCGTCTGTAGGTGCCTTAAGGCACCCTGAGTACACCCTAAACCCTAAACCCTATACCCTAGGTACCCGAATAGGTAGTATCTTTGAACCTTTTTGGTTGTTAGGGCTTGGGTTCCATCGCGGTTTAGGGTGTAGGGTTTAGTGTTTAGGGTTTAGGGCCAAAAAGGGCACCCTTTGTATTCCTAAGGTTGCTCTTGGGGTCTTGGAGGTTCATTGGTAAGTAGAAGTAGGGTGTTAAGTATGATAACTATACTCGTAGCACCCTTAAGGGCATTTATAACCCTACTTGCCACTCTAAGTACCTCCACCTGTACCTCCACCTAGACCATCCTAGCTCCCCCCCTCCCCCCCAAGCTCGCCAAAATCATGGCATCTGTTGCCCCCTCTCCTTGGTTTTGGCGGCTGGGAGCTGGTGATTCCGGGCCCTAAGCCCTAAACCCTCTACCCCAAACCCCAAACCCCTAAACCCCAAACCCCCAAAACCCCTAAACCCCAAAACCCTAAACCCTAAACCCCCCAAACCTTAAACCCTAAACCCAAAAAAACCCTAAACCCCTAAACCCTAAACCCCCCAAACCTTAAACCCTCTCTCTCTCTCTCTCACAGGCGCTCAGTCAATGTCAGGCCTGTCGTGGCATCACAGCCAGCACAAAGAGGCAATGGCCCGCGACCACCTTAAACCCTAAACCCAAAAAACCCCAAACCCTAAACCCCCCAAACCCCAAACCCTAAACCCTACGAACCTCTTCAGGCCTCGTCCTCCAGAGCCGACCGCATGGTGGCGTGGTCCAGCCTTGCGCTGTGGGATTTGGGGTTACGGTTTAGGGTTTAGGGGGACCTGGTCCTTTTTTTGTGTAAAAGACCTGGTCCCGTGTTAGGCTTGTGGCAATTTGTTGCATACTTTTGGGGGTCCGTGGCGTAATAATCAGGAATGCCCTGTAGAACTTGAGGTATGTTGTGGCATGGTCCTTGAATAAAGGGGTCATTGCCACCATATTCAACCTTCCTCACTGCCTACATGACGCTGTGGAAACCCATATTTCCTCGAGCTTTGAAAAGCTTTGCTCGTTGCTGCTCGCAACATTGTTCTCGAAAGCCCCGTGGGCCTGAAGTGACTTGGCTAAAAATAGAGGGGTCACGAAATCGAAAGTTCTAAAGGGCAAGTGTTGATGGTGCAGCGGGCGCAAATGGGAAACCCTAACCACCCCTCCCCCTGCAGGACGCCCACCGTGGGCCTCAGAGCTTGTAGGTCAAGCTGGATTTGCGCGTCGGCCGTTTCCTTAGCTTCATGTGCAGCAGGGTTTATATATGGTTCAGCGTCGGGCGTTCCCGGCCCCCCCCCCCCAAGTCTACTCCACGGTCCCTAAACCCTAAACCCTAAACCCTAAAACCTAAACCCTAACCCTAAACCCTAAACCCTAAAACCCTAAAGCCCTAAACCCTAAACCCGAAACCCTAAACCTTAAGTCTTAAACCTTAAACCCTAAACCCTAAAACCCTGAACCCTAAACCCTAACCCTAAAACCAACCCCCAACCACACCACAGGGGGGGGGGGGTATCATCTTAGTACCCCATCCGCGGGGAAAACCCTAAACCCTAAACCCTAAACCCTAAACCCTAAAACCCTAAAACCCTAAACCCTAAACCCTAAAACCCTAAACCCTACCCTAAACCCTAAAACCCTAAACCCTAAACCCTAAAAAACCCTAAAACCCTAAACCTAAAACCCCCAACCACACCACGGGGGGGGGGGGGGGGGTATCATCTTAGTACCCCATGGGGGGGGGGGGAGGGGGGGGGGGTAGGGGGAGGGGGGGGGGTTAGGGGGGGGGGGGTAGGGGGGGGGGGTAGGGGGGGGGGGGGGGGGGGGGCTGCGGGGCTGAACCATATATTCCCTGTATCCCCAGTACACCAAGTAGATTCCCTGTATCCCCAGTACACCAAGTAGATGCACTCACCAATATTATAAAAGAACCATATATACACTCACCAATAACAGCAATTAAAACCCTGCCTCAGTGTCGCTGTCTGGGCTCAAGTTTGATGGAGCTGGGATGCTTGGCATGAGCATATGGTGGTCTGTAAAGCCAGAGGCCCCAAGAGGCCCCAAGAGGCCCGCTGCCACTGACGGGGGTTTAGGGTTTAGGGTTTAGGGTTTAGGGTTTAGGGTTTAGGGTTTAGGGTTGGGGGTAGACTGTCTTGTAGGTTTTCCCTGGCCCTGTCCCTGCTGCTCCCAAAACAACTCACTCCTCCGGTGAAGCCACCGTGCACTTCAGCACTTCAGTTAAGTACTGTAGCAACTCCTTTTCTTCTTGTTGATGACCACAGATAGAGAACCCCTAAACCCCAGCCCCTAAACCCTTAAACACTAAAACCTAAACCCTAAACCCTAAACCCTCCTTTGCCTTCATTATCGCTCCTGGATCCATCCTACATTTTTACCACATGAAGCGCGCCGTCTCACCGTTGGGCCACGCAAACGGCTTGTACACAAACACCGCCAACGTCAACAGGTTTACCACCAAGTAGGCGAGCGCCAGCAGAGCAACGCTGCGCCAAGAGCGGCCGTGGAAGTGCAGGTGCGCCATGATGACCGCTGTCGTCCAGTAGCCTAGGTTGCCCAGTAACCTAGGATTAAAAAAGGTGCCCTTTTTTGCTTAAAGGGGTTTATAGGGGAACCTAGAGCCCCCAAAAAGGGAATAAGGGCACTACTGGGCATCCAAGTAGCGCGGCTCCAGGAGAGGCGCAGGCACCAGGGTCAAAGAGGCAGCCACCCAATAGATGAGCACCCAAAGTCCCGACTGAGCCTGGCTGCCCAAAGAGCCCAATATTGCTTAACTAAGGAATATTCCTTAAATCATAGTAAGGATCCCTATATGATTTAAGGCAGATTCCTTAATTAAGCAATATTGGGCTCTTTGGGTGGAGATTTCTCTCGGGGGGTCCTAAGTCCGAAAGCCCTTTATACCCCTTAGTTCAGGAATCTAACTTAAGTTATAATAGTAGGGATCCTTCAGATGACTTGAGGTCTATTCCTGAAGGGGTATCAAGGGCTCTTTGGGCTCATAAGCAATAGCAAAAAGTGAGTTTCGCCTTTAGGGTCTAGGGTCTAGGGTCTAGGGTCTAGGGTCTAGGGTTTAGGGTTTAGGGTTTAGGGTTTAGGGTTTAGGGTCTAGGGTGGGTTTCAGTCCTGGCTCAGCCGCTTGGAGATGTACCAAGCTGCGTAGAGGTAGCCCGGCGCCAAAATGTCTCTGAGCCATGGGCGCCTGAGAAATCGATTCCTTCGTAGCCCAGTAACCATATTCTAAGGGTACCCTTCTTTGGGGTTTGCTACTTTATAATATAAGGGAACCCAAAACAACAAAAAAAAGTAAAGGGTACCGCGGGGCTACCAAGATTCCACAAGTAGAACGTGTAGTGGCGGTTGTCTGCCAGAAGAAAGGGATGCGCCAGGCTGTACCTATACTCCCCTTAGAACCTTAATACAAATATTACTTTTTTGCATATCCTCTTGGGTCTTTTATAAGCAAAATATTTTTTTAAAAGAAGGGACAAAGGTACTTGTGCACCACGCCAACCACAACAGCCATGGCCCCGACTGACAGAAGGAACCCAGCGAAGCTGCTGCTGCAGGCCCCCCCAAAAGTCCTCAGCCACCTGGGATGTATAGAAGTTAGATGCATTTTGCTTCTTCCCCACACGATTAGGGTTTAGGGTTTAGGGTTTAGGGCCATTGAGTTTGATTGTCGTCGCATGAAATTTCTACGCGAAGCGCCCACCTGGGAGAAAGAGCCGAGTCGTCCACTGACCAGGTCGCAGCCGTCACCGCGCTGAGGTAGGCAAGCTGTGCCCAATGAGGCGCAACCTCATGGGATGTTCCCCCTTATTGACGAAAAGCTCCTTCATAGGGATTATGATAGGGGGTACATATATTCCCTATTAAGATGATAAGGGGGGGGTACATAGAATCCCTATTAAGGACTGTGCGTATAAGGGGGAACATCCCATCGCAACCTCATGGTTGGAGTGATCCCCAACAACGATGGAGCCATTGTAGAACACAAAGGCGATGAAGAGAAGGACGGGAATGAGCATCATGCCCAGGCGTCCAAGCAACCTCCTCTTACCATTTGCTTAAGAACCCCCCTTAAAAAAATATACAAAGAAAAATGATGCCTACTCTGGCCCTTATTGCCCTTATAAGGAAGAATGTTTGTTTGTTGTTGTTTTTTTTTTTTTTTGGGGGGGGGGGGGGGGTTCTTAAGCAACTAGTAGTCCTGGCTTCCAGGATCAGGGCCTTGGCAAAGGTTGTCAGCTTCTGAAATGTCACTTCCTCCCCATTCAGCCTTGGTGGCCCAGTAACCACATTGTAGTAAGGGTACCGCGGGATGTTCCCCCTTATACTAACTAAGGGGGTACATCCCAAAGGGTACCCATTTTTGGGGGTTGGTTACTTTACAAGGGAACCCTAAACCCTAAACCCTAAACCCTAAACCCTAAACCCTAAACCCTAAACCCTAGGGGCAAAAGGGTACTGGGCAGCCAAGGAGCTCACCCCACTTGGTCGACTGCAGGTCCCGCAGTGCTGCGGTGCCGAAGCTGAACATGAGCCAGACGGCATTCCTTGGTTTAGGGTTTAGGGTTTAGGGTTTGGGGTTTCCGGTTTAGGGCTTGGGGTTCAGGGTTTAAGCGACTGTCAAGGCTCGAATGATCCTTCCGGCTTTGGGGTTTAGGTTTTTTTGCCCCTCCGAGTCCACATCGCAGGGCGATTAGGTTTATGGTTTGGGGGTTTGGACTCTCAGGATCCAAAAGTGTGGTATAGCAAGCTTAAGCAGTGAACAGTTCTCTGAGTGGTGCTTTCAAAGCCCTTTGAAAGTTACTTATGAATAGGTTCCCTTGTCAGGGAAAGAAGGGAAATCTTCAAAAATTTGTATTATCCCCTATGCACTACCCAGTTGTAGAAGTGCGATTTTCAACCCAATCTGGCACCAAAGGTCGTCTGCCGAAATAGAACTGCCACCGTGCCTGCAGCGGCCGCCAGGGCAATGCGCTGGGGTGTGGGTAAGGCCTGGCCCCTCGTGGGAGTTACGAGGTCCTGGGCAGCAGGCTTTTGTCATGTCGGCTACGAGGGTTCCTGCAAGTTCATGTATGGTTCATGCTTCGCAAGGTAAGTAAACTCGCTGAAGCAACGACATGATGCGCGGCGCCAGGTCCTGAACAAGCAGGACCCAGAAAAGGGACCCAACATCGGTGTAGTACAGGAGTTGGTAGAAGAAGTGGATGGGATATAAGGACAGCATCAAGGAATTCGCCGCAGCCAGCTTAGGATCCAAGTGCCTGCGCAACAGCCGGTAGCTGACAAGGTTCACCTCTACTGATCTTAAGGAACCCTAGCAAAACTTACAATTTTATAGCTGTTTCTTAGGAACTATAGCGCCCAAAAATGAAAAAAATCCCAAAGATCCTTAAGTCACTCCCAAACCGAAGATGAAATTGTCAAGGCGAAGCAGGTCTTTGCTGCAGTAGCTTGCGCCGCTGAGCCCGGCCCCCCTCGCAAGAGAGCTGGACAAGTAGAGCCCAGGGAAGGTGGTAATCTTCGGATCCCACTCGTCAAACTTTCCTAGGCAGTATTTTTGTGCCTGTGGCACATGGAAGATTTCATCCATGTATGGCTCCACGCCCCGCATGATGAAGACCCACGGGGCTAGCAGGCAGCTGTGCACAAGGAGCGCCACGAACCACATCTTCGCAAGAAACCCGAATGGGTGTTTTCCAAAAACCGGGGTACCCCTCTTTTTATACCAAAAAATAGAACAGAGAGCCGTTACAAAGGTCCCCAAAAAGGGTACCCCTACGGTACTTTCGGAACCCCCCCAAATCTTACGTACACGTCGTGGGTGACAGGGCTCTCGCTTGCACTGAAGATGCCTGTTGAGGGATTTGGATTTACAGTAGGGCTTCGGGGTTGTGATCTCCGCAGTTTGGTTCATCAAATGGCTGCAAAGTTGAGGACTGGAGGGAGGGGGTCACGAAGCGAGGACTGACGTAGAGACATGGTGCTCAAAAAGCAACTTCTGCTCCCACCCAATATTGGCCCTTCTCTATTGCACGTCTACCAACTTCCGCCGAGATGCCAAGGCTTCAAATTTCTCATCCGCAGACTTATCTCTGTCCTGCACACAAGCTGATTTCACAAGCCGCGTGTCTGTCGGTTGCGCCTAACTGTGGGGATCTTACAAGCGATGCAGACTGCTTGGGATCAAGCAACCGTGAAGCATTTTTTGACAACACGTGGTGGTCGCAAAACACGAACTGGAAGCTCCAATGAATATAGTATAGGGGCCCATGCAGTTAGAATGGGGTGTTTTGGGCAGTTTTGCGAGGACTTGTACTTGGGGTAGTGTTTTCTATTAAAGAAGCACAGGTTCATATTTCACCCAGCTTCAGCAGCGAATACAGGAATTGAACTGGCTTGAGAACGTCGGAGAAGTTGTGCAGTTGCACGTGTACTTCTTGCGACAATGCCCCCTCCAGCTGCTACAGGAAGAGTCGAGGCACGGCACCAAGCACTGATCTTCAAAGCCCAATATCAACACCTCCCATCCTCCTCCTCCTCCCTCCCCACCACCCACACACACATGTATACACACATATATACACACGCACACACGAAACCCAACCCTGGACCATCAAAGTCTCCCAAGCAGCAAGAGGTCATGGCCTCCAGGAGCGTGCTCAAGTCCTTGAGCTCGCTGTTCAACACCTGCTCTGCTGCGGCGTTGCTCGTACCCCTTACCTACTATTTGCTTAAGAACCCCTAAAAAGCACAAGGGAACAGTCCCCATATTGCCCTTCTAGGAAGAATACTGTTCATTTGTTTGGGGGGTTCATTCCCAAAGAAACTTGGCCAGCAACAACCCTAAACCCTAAAAAGGGCGGAGCCTGGTATGGGCTATACCCCCCTGAGAACCACAATGACACGAGTGGGTGGTTGTCAAAATTATGATCCCTTTTGGGTACCCTAAAAGTTCGGTGCCATATTATAATAGGGATCCAAAAATGGACCATAATTTTGACAACCACCCAAGCAGGGTTTCGGGTTTAGGCTTGTCTGATTTCGCGTCCTTCCCTTCAGCTTCATATACTCAGTGTCTAGCTTAGACGACGCCAAAGGTGTCTGACACACACAGTGTGCGCGTGTGTGTTCCCGGAACTACCACTTTCTCACAGACACGGAAGATTTCCCCCAAACTCACTTAAGGATCCTGAGCATAACTTAAGGATCCTTAGCGTAACTTAAGGACCCTTAGCATAACTTGAGGATCCTTAGCATAACTTAGGGTATGTTCCTGGAGTTCGGGATACCGGGAAGTCTGGCTTCTTTGCTCACTTCATGTCATGCGCTATTGCTTCACTCGCTTGCTTCCCTCGTGAAATTAGCGAACAGAGCGAAGCAAGAATCAACGAAAAAAAGAAAGCGCATAACTTTCATTGCTTTGTTCGGGCTAGCTCTTGATGCCATTCGTCAGAATGTGCATCAAGAAACCTCATGATAAACCGTGGCTCGTTCGGGCTTCTTATGGCTCAACGGGGCGCTCAGTATATGCCCTTCAGGTCCTCGCAGTCTTGCAGTGGTTCACGAGCACTACCGCTCTTAATAACCTGGAATTCGCGCCGGCAAAACGTTTGTGTTGCTTGACAACTTTGCTGGAACTTTCCAAACACACCTAGACCCTGAGTCACCTAGGAAACATCAGGGTGCCGCTTTTGGGTGACGAAGGGCTTCTAAGTTAAGGGAACTTGGGACGTTTCCCCCTCATACTAACAGTCCTGAATAGGGATTCTCATAGGGGGTACTGTGATCCCTATGAAGGACTCTCAGGGGAACATCTCAACTAAGGGAACCTAAGCCCTAACCAAAACAAGGGGGAATAAGGGCCTACTCTAGGTGCGAGACCTCCTCGACATCATCTTCTCAATCTACCATTTGCTTCATTGAGAACCCGCAAAAAAGTTTTTTCTTATAACAAATTTAAATATGTATACATATATGTATGTATATCTATATATATATATATAATCCCTATTTTGTGCTTGCAAGGAGGCATCTTGTTGTTTGTTGTTTTGGGTTTGCACTCGACAAGCCTGCCAAGCAGCCTCGAAAGTCTTTTAAATAGACTCAAGTGCTTTGGAGGTTTAAGGTTTAGGGTTTAGGGTTCAGGGGAAAGAGTGTCCCAAACGGCCTGCTGAACATCGAAGAGCTCTTTCTTGACGGATCGATGGAGCTCCTCCACGTCCTGCGCTCGTGTTAACAATACCTTATTGACACGGCCTGCATCTTGTACACTTGGCCTCACATGGATGGCCTGCACGCAGAAATTATCTTAGTTGCTGAGTTCATAAGCCCCAAAAGTGTACACTTTCTGATCTATACGGGCTTATAGTACCCCAAAACGTGCAAAGTGTGCCCACTCAACTACTGAGATAAACATAAAGCCCAAAGCAAGAAAACATGCAACCGCACAAGGGCGTTCGTGGTCTTGCGTTGGCCCCTTGTGACTCTCTGTGGCAGACAAGAGGGTGCAGCCGATCAATGGCTAAAGAGGGTTTAGGGTTTAGTTTTTTTTTTCCTCCTGGGTTTAGGTGTATGACCACTGTGAGAAATCCAAAGCCCCCATATCAATGGCTCCAATCCCGCCAGTATAGGATGTCAGAAGCGTATCCGCAATTCTGGGCCTGCAGCTTGTGCAAGGCAGTGATGCCGTGCAGCACGTCAATTGGGCATCTGATTCCTACTTTTTCCAGCAAGCCTACCTTTTTGCCCGTTTTTGAAACTGGACTGTAGACGACTGCCAAGGAAAAACGCTAAAATCTAAACACTCAACCACGAAACTCCCAGACCATTCCGTAATATACCGTAGGAATACTTAGTAGCCCAGAAAACATATTACAAAAAGGGTACCCTTGTCTAGTTGGTTACTTTATAAAGGGAACCCAGGACCCAAAAAAAGGGTAGGGGTACCACGGGGCTACCAGGAATAAGCAAGCTGAAGGCATCGTAATCATGGCAACAATATCCCTAACCCTAGACCCTAAACCCTAAACCCTAAACCCTGAACCCTACACCCTACACCCTACACGCTGAACCCTGAACCCTGAACCCTGAACCCTGAACCCTAAACCCCAAACCCCAAACCCTAAACCCTAACCCCTAAACCCTAAACCCTAAACCCTAAACCCTAAGCAAGCTGAAGGCATCGCGGCGGGGGCGATCCTCGGAAGAGGGCTTCGCACCTTCCACTTGTGCTTCAGATGGCCGCCCCTTCAATTTGTCGATCTCCTGGGGTCGGCACTTGGTTGGTTTGTTTAGAGTTTAGGGTTTAGGGTTTAGGGTTTGGGGTTTAGGGTTTGGGGTTTGGGGTTTGGGGTTTGGGGTTTAGGGTCTAGGGTTTAGGGGTGTACAGGGTATATGACCCCGCCCACCCCCCCCCCCCCAATTTTGCCCAGGGTTGTGTCCAAAGTTCGGGTTTAGGGCTATTTGCTTGAGAATCTTGTCTGTTGGTTGCAAACCTTGACAAAGGAGTTCACTTGCTCCTGTACTTGTCCTGGCTCTGACGCAGCCATGATGGCCCCTAAACCCTAAACCATAAACCCTAAACCCTCATTCGTTCAGATAGGTGTTGGCCATTGCCCTTCCGCGAGGTAGCATTAAGCTACCAGCTAGCAGGTCATAAAGGGGCCTGCCTCATGAGAATTGGTATTCTGCATAGTTCACGCTACGCTCGTACTCTTAGTTGCTCAGGTCATCAGGTCTATAGGGGATTTATTAAATTTTCCCCAGACATGTAAAGTGTGCTCATTCTTACCCTAAACCCTAAACCCTAAACCCTAAACCTCAGCTACTAAGTGCTCATAGGAATTCTCAGGTGCGCATCTGTCCTCGGACAGCTCGTCGCAGGACTTCTTCAAGCTGTCCTGAGGTGTCTCAGGAAGCTGCCCCGCGTTGTGAAACCCAGATGGTTGTCTTGTTTTTTTTCGTACCTTGTACATATATACATATATATGCAATATATATATACACACATATATACAACGAATCGGATGAGGAATTCCTGTCGGCAGCCCGCCAAGTAGGCCTTAATCGCATGTTTGACACAAGCCCCAGCAGCCTCGGCCAAGAAGTTCACTCTGATAGCATTATTCCTACCGTACTGCAAGGGCAAGAATAGCGCGCCTTTTGGTATATTTAATATGTGCTTTTACTTTTCCCCCGTTCATGCTGCAGGTCGAGGGGCAATCCTATCGAAAACGGATGCCAGCTGAGATGTCACTTCTGCTTTCACGATCGCCTGGGCTGCAAGGAAGGTTCTCAGCCCCAGGCCTGCAAGTTACCGCCCTGCTCTCCAAGACTTACCAGACTTTGAAGAAAAGGGCAGCAGGACAGAATTTTTCCTGAACTGTGAACTGAACCTCTGTATGAACCTCTATGAACCTCTCCGGCAACCCGAGATTGAGCATGGCGCATCCTGGACATGCCTAAGTCAGTAGGGGCTCCACCAATGACTAGGCTGGGATCCTTTTGCGGTGGGGAGTGTGCAGAGTCGGGTAGTGCCGCAGGCTTCCGTCGCAAACGCAGCAAATCAGTGGCCGTGGTTGCTGGGCCCGTCCACATTTGTTCCCCGACTGCTAAGCAAAACATGATCTAGCACGGCCCTTAAAACGCTCTGAAAACTATCCCTGAATAGATTCCTCTTAAACCCAATTATACTAGTAACAACAATCATAATCATAACAATAATAAAGAGATCCAAGGGCTTACCCAGGGGTTCTCTTCATCCGGTCTTCTCGTGTCCTGCATTTCATGGCTCCAGTTTGCTGTGCTCCCGGTCACATTTGGGATTGCGCGCCGATGTGCAAAGCACAAGCAAATTACATAAACCCTAAACCCTAAACCCTAAACCCTAAACCCTAAACCCGAAACCCGACCCTAAAACCATAAACCCAATCTCGGAATCGGCCAAGAGGCCCGGATGTCTTCTGCGCCCGGGAGCTCTCCCCGAGCGAGGCTGCTGACCTCTGCCGGCTTCTGCTCAGCCAAGAGGTCGGGCTCCTAGAACGCAAAGGAAGGAGGGTTTAGGGTTTAGGGTTTAGGGTTTAGGGTTTAGGGTTTGGGCTTTGGGCTTTGGGCTTTGGGCTTAGGGCTTAGGGCTTAGGGTTTAGGGTTTAGGGCTTATTATAGGGTTTAGGGTTTACGGTTGAGGGTTGAGGGTTTACGGGTTAAGGGTTAAGGGTTTGGGGTTGAGGGGCATGCCGGGACAACTTCGATCCTTGCTAACCCAGGAACCAGATTATCACAAGGGCACCACGGGGCTACCAAGGATTCCAGCAGTGGCAGTTGACCCTAAACCCTAAAACCCCAAGCCACAATCCTCATGTGCTCGCCAGTTCTGCGCCTAGTCAGCTGCCACCAGCTGGCTCCCAAACGCCGGACGATGCTCCCACACACCCGGTAGACAAAAAGTTGGTACAAGTCAGGCCCACCTACTTGTGCAGACCCTAAACCCGAAACCCTACTTGGAGGTTCATGGGTACTGATAAGTAGGATTTTTGGTTGGGTTCCCCATGAGCCTCCCACTAAACCCTAAACCCTGAACCCTGAACCCTAAACCCTAAACCCTAAACGACCCTGACTCCGCCTTCAGCTTCGCATCCGCAGGTCTGATGCTCGGCATGGGAGCCAGGGACATCATGATGGCCGGCGGCAGCTCCTCTAGGACTGGGACTCACTCTAGTGAAACCTCAAAAAAATTAACAGAATCGATACAGCTGTAACCCTAAACCCTAAACCCGAAGAACCCCAAGCCAAGCCTCAGGTCTGGGACGTAGACTCTGCCATGACGACCCAAAAACGCAAAAGCCCCAAAGACCCCAACTAGGGGTTTTTTGTTTTGCTTGTAGGGATTAGGGTTTGGCCTTTAGGGTTTAGGGCTATAGGGTTTAGGGGGTTGGTTGGGTTTAGGGTTTAGGGCTATAGGGTTTAGGGGGTTGGGTTTAGGGTTTAGGGTTTAGGGTTTAGGGTTTAGGGTTTAGGGTTTAGGGTTTAGGGTTTAGGGTTTAGGGTTTAGGGTTTAGGGTTTAGGGTTTAGGGTTTAGGGTTTAGGGCTATAGGGTTTAGGGGGTTGGTTGGGTTTAGGGTTTAGAGTTTGCCCATGCTCGCCGTCCTTGCCATCTTCAGCTTTCTCGGCGGTCTTTGGCTTTGCAAGTATGGCCTCCTGAGGAAGGAAGGTGCAGCTTCTATGGGGCATGAGATGTGCGCGACCATCGGTTGGATCTCCCCTTCCCACGTGTTCAGCCGGTCCTTGTTCTCACAAGCTTCAGCAGCTTTTGAGCCAAACATGACCTGAACCAAGACCAAGAAACCCTAAACCCTAAACCCTCAACCCTAAACCCTAGCCCTAAACCCTAAACACTCGACTGCGAAGTGCGTGACGTCCACCACAGACTCCTTATATTCCCTGGGACCAAACGAACTCGAAAATCAGGGTCACAAAACCTAAACCCTAAACCCTAAACCCTAAACCCTATACGACTATAGTTCCGATGAAGGTCTATGAACCATGAACCTGGGGATCTTTTCTAAGAGTCCTTCATGGGGATTCGAGTACCCGCGATGACCCTATTAAAAACTGTTAGTATAAGGGGAACATCCCAACTCTAACCCCTAACCCCTAACCCCAGACCCCTAAATCCTAAATCCTAAACCCTAAACCCTTTGGGGGCCGACCTTCTTGTCTGCGAAGCTGATTGTGTTGTCGACGTCCGGCAGGAGCTCGTCCAGCCCATTCTGGCGCATTACCGTCGCGCGTGCGATTTAGATGAGTGTGGGGGGGTAGGGTTTAGGGTTTAGGGTTTAGGTTTTAGGGTTTTAGGGTTTTAGGGTTTTAGGGTTTAGGGTTTAGGGTTTAGGGCCTAGGGCCTAGGGTTTAGGGTTTAGGGTTTAGGGTTTAGGGTTTAGGGTTTAGGGTTTAGAGCGTAGGGTGTAGGGTTTAAGGTGCAGGGTTCAGTCGCTGTTCGCGCAGCAACGAGCCAGAAGCCTGCAACAAGTTACCCGAGACACCTAAATCGCAGTCAAACACGACTTAAGACCATGCCAAAATTTAAAACACTTAAAGCCTTCATTCTCACCCAACCTAAATATCCAACCACACCCTACTTACATAAACACTTACGAACCCGACCCTAAACCCTGAACCACACTTAAACCCTACTCTACCTAGTTACAGCCGACAAATTTGAACCCTGAACTAAGGCGTCCCCTGAGGACCCCGTGACCTCCTAAAAGTGATGTGTAGTGCTCCACCGAGCCACCGGATTGACGAAACCTGGGAACCTTCCCTGGGGACCAAATGAACCCTACCATTGGGGTTTAGGGTTCAGGGACTTTTGTTTAGGGTTTAGGGCGCCTGTACTACTATCATCCCTATAAGGCTAATATGAAGCGTAAACATATACCCTATACTATACTACTATAATCCCTATTTGAGTGTATGAGCCATAAACCCCGTTAGGGTTCATTCGGTCTTCAAGGTGGTGGGAGATTTCACACTTAATTACTAATAACGTACTGCGACAAAGGACAGCAACATAGGGTTTAGGATTTAGGGTTTAGGGTTTCGGATTTAGGATTTAGAATACCCGTGCTTTTTAGGATTTAGAATGCCCGTGCTCTGTGAAGTGTCGATTTGGATTCTTGCGCCAAACACTAGTGCATGTTCAATTTACATATTCTACCTGTTGTATCCTCAGCCCGAAGCCCCTGAATTCTCAAGCCTATAGTTAAGTCTCCCCAAAGGCCCCTACTATAGGGGCCTTCATAATTAGAACAGGGTTTTTGGTGGGGGTTATTCTGGCATATTTACAAAGGGACCATAAGTGGGTTTGGGGGGGGGGTTACTGTATTCTGGCATATTTTACAAAGGGACCATAAGTACAAAGGGACCATAAGGGAATACCCAAAGAGCCCAATATTGCTTAATTAAGGAATGATATCTTAAATCATATTAAGGATCCCTATATGATTTCAGGAATATTCCTTAATTAAGCAATATTGGGCTCTTTGGGTACTCTTAGTAGTTCTTCCGACCCCCATGCCCGCAGACAAACCTTCAGCAGGCTTCTGGAGACTCGCCGGGGCCGGGTCGTGGGCTCCCGCGGCGTTTGCAAATTCTGGCTTCCCCACATCCCCCCCCCCAGAACCCCTTAATTGAGGATACCCGAATTGATACCAAGGATCATGATTCTGAGCTCGGGTCTGTTCCTTCATGAAGGGGTTTTTGGGAAGATCTGGGTTGTAGACAGTGAATCCAAACACACAAACATTGGATTGAAGACACTTCTTGGGCGTTTATCGGGATGATGGGATGCCCCCCCCCCCCCCGCCCCCCCCCTCGTCTTCGCATCCTCCAGCAGGGCGACAAACGTGATCAGACACACACCCTTAGCATGTGACAAGGCGCCGGGGGGGCTTGTTTGGAGGTTGGGGTAGGGCTATAAGTACCCTGAATAGGGTTTAAAGTATCGCTTCCAGACTTATAGCCCTACTTATAACGACCCATGAACCTCCAATGACTCCATGTTCCCTAAACCCTAAACCCTAGAGCCTAAACCCTCAACCCTCAACCCTAAACCCTAAGCCTCAACGAGATAACGACACATCTGGTGGGTGCCTGCGACATCGTGTCCTGAAGGGCATCATCCACCTCCCAGTTCACTCACTCTCTCTGTCTCTCTCACAAACCCCTTTGTTTAGGGTTAGGGTTTAGGGTTTAGGGTTTAGGGTTTAGGGTTTAGGGTTTAGGGTTTAGGGTTTAGGGTTTAGGGTTTAGGGTTTAGGGTTTAGGGTTTAGGGTTTAGGGATCCCTATGTATAACTTAAGCCCAGATCTTCCAAAACCCCTTAGTTAGGGATTGTACCCTAATTTATGCTGAGGATCATAATTATGAATTAGGGTCGATGCCTGAATTAAGGGGTTTTGAAAGATCTGGGAGGGATCTTCCTTCATGAAGGGGTAGGGGGCCCGCTGGGCACACCAAAGCTCCAGGCAAAACAGCCAGAAACATCCCAAAGCAGCGGGCTTCAAGACCCTTTTGGCCCCAAAGCCTTTTTTTTGCAACCCTAAACCCAAAACCCAAAACCCTAGACCCGTTTCGCCGCAGGCTTTGAGAATCAGAGCTGAAATCTTGTGGAACCCAGATTCGGACAAGCCAGGCTGGGGGTATAGGGTTTGGGGCCTAAACCTAGGGTTTAGGGTTTAGGGTTTAGGGTGTAGGATTGGTGTTTCGGGTTTAGGGCTTAGAAACCCTAAACCCTGAACCCTAAACCTTTTCGGGTTTCGGGTTCAACTCTACCCCCCCAAGCCTCCTCCTTCTCAGACCCGGTCTGAGGCGGCCGAAATAGAGGCCCAGCCTGCGGCCGGGTGTTTCGAGGGTTTAGGGTTTAGGGTTGAGGGTTGAGGGTGCAGGGTCTGGGTTTCAGGGCCTTAGAGGCTGCAGCCAGGGTTTAGGGTTTAGGGTGTAGGGGGCCCTTTTGGGGCTGTTTGGGAATCAGGTTTGCAGGGGTTTTTAGGCTTGTTTCGCCAGCCGCCTATAGCTACGCTGCGCGGGGCGAATCCCTCGTGAAAATAAACCCTAAACCCTAAACCCTAAAATACAGCAGCCCTGCCTAGCGATTGCGCTCATACTTCTGCGGCACACTCGGCAGTGGCTTTTGCTGCTAGGTTGTAGACTGTAGGTGTGGTACTGCCCAGATCTTCCCAAACCCCTTAGTTAAGGGATATAACCTAATTCATAATAATCATAATGATCCTTAGCAGAAATTAGGGTAGACTCCTTAACTAAGGGGCTTTGGAAGATCTGGAAATCTACCCTTCCGGCCTCGTGCCCAGGAACACCAGCGACTTTCGCCTGCCGCTTCTTTGCCAAACCCCCTTTGCCAAACCCTAAACCCTAAACTGTAAACCCTAAACCCCACAAGGCGACTTAGCCATCTGCAACTGCCGCAGCGAGTCAGCGAAAACGCCCTAGCAGCACTGCAACACTGTCTTCCCTCTATGCCCCAGTATCCAGGTCTTCTAAAAACTCCTTGATTCAGGAGTATACCCTAATTTATACTAAGGATCATGATTATGAATGGGGCATATCTTGAAAGTTTTGGAAGATCTGGGTAGCACGTGGCAGCGCAAGCATTGGCCGACATGTTCAAGGACTGCTGTTTTCGAACCTGCCTGCAATCTTCGAGGGCTTTTTGTTATATGGCATGCAGCTAATAGCAGGAACCGCAAAAACCACACAAACATAGGGATTCCACAAGCACGTTTTCCAGAAATCGCCATGACAGGGCCCCTTACACCCCAATAGTGGGATCCGCCTGTGTATGTGGTTTTTGGACCCCTGACGTAGCCATGAAAGCTCTGAAGAAGCTGCTTCCAGAAAGTATAGTCGAGCGGAGCCGGCCCAGAAACCTGGATGTCTGGGTTTCGGGCTCAGGGGCTTTTTTTGGGCGACCGCATAGCTGGACGAACCACTGGGCAGGGATCTAGGGTTTGGGGATTTTAGGGTTTAGGGTTTATATAGGGTTTAGGATCTAGGGTTGAGGGTCTTTGGATGGTACACGTCTCGATTTGTGCGTGTCATCGCAGGGGGCCATGCCAATCTTCTCTGTAGGTTTTAGGGTTTTGACTCTCACAGGTAGCGCGCACGCAAGCAAGGGTTTAGGGTTTAGGGTTTAGGGTTCAGGGTTCAGGGTTTACTGGGGTGTGAATCAAACATGCTGGTAAGCACGTGCCATGCAGCCCCGCGATGGCCCCTGAGTGTTTCGCCAGGGCGACACCGCAGTGTCGTCTTCAAAAGGAACCCACCGTCTCCGTTCCGCGGGAACCGCTGCGCTGCTACAGGTGCAGCCTTCAAAGCCGCACCTGCTGACCTGGTGTTAAACTGGCGCCGGGCTGAGCTGTGTCTACAACTTTTCGCACTGCTCATGCGGCAACGCCGGGAAAGCGCTGGCCCTGCTGCGTCGGGAGCTGACATCAGGGTCTGATTTCTGCAGCCGCCAGCGCCAAAACTGTGTTCCTGTTGTCTCATGACCAACAGCCGAAGCCGATTGAACAGCCCAAGGGGCGCTGCAACACTGTCACCGTTGTACAGTAAGCTCTTTGGCTGCCACAGCACTAGACGTGGGGACACTTGCAAACTTGTGGCTTGTTCCGCATGCTCAAGCCTGTTTTGGAAACCTGCATGCAGCGTTCGCGGGCTGTTCATGACGGCCCGGCTTAAAGGCCCTTCAATAAGTTGCGTCCAGAAATTTATAGCCCGCGAAGGATCCAGGATGGGTCATCAAACGACACTCGATACCAGAATGGGCTATTAGGCCTTATACCCAGATGTTCCAAAACCCCTTAATTACGAAATTAGACCCCACTTGATACTAAGGATCATGATTATGTACTTCGGGTATAGTCAATAAGTAAGGGGTCTTTGGAAGATCTGGGTCCAGACCACCCCATGAAGGGATATTTTGAGGGGTTACAAGGTACAATGGCCCATCCCGATACTTCTACTTGGAGGTTCATGGTACTGAGTATAACCCAGTTTATAACTGTACTTATAACCCAATTTTAACCCTATTCGGCTACTTAAAGGGCTTGAAACGACCCTGATATGTAGAATACAAGGGGGGCGCCTTTGCTCACCCCTAGCTAGAAGTAAGTTACAAGTACAGTTATCAGTTATAATTGGGCTATAACTACCATGGACCCTCAACCCTAAACCCTAAACCCTAAGCCCTAAGCCCTGAGCCCTGAGCCCTAAGCCCTAAGCCCTAAGCCCTAAGCCCTACACCTCCAAGTAGGGGCTGAAGCCAGTGAAGCGTGCATCCACGCCGTGGCGCAAGGCCGAACGGGAACGGCGAGGCGCCGCTGCTCTGCTGTGGGTGTACGGCGTACTTGGAAGTTCGTGGGTACTTCTAAATAGGGTTTAGGGTTTAGGGTTTAGGGTTTAGGGTTTAGGGTTTTGGGTTTAGGGTTTAGGGTTTATAAGCACCCTATGTAAGTTTATATAACCATAGTTACCCCCTACTTATTGCTCTACTTAGAAGTACCCATGAAACCTCCAAGTACGAGTAGTCTCAAAGCCACACCAGCAACGTTCACACTGCTCTCGCGGCAGTAGAAAGCCCTAAACCCTAAACCCTAAACCCTAAACCCTAAACCCTAAACCCTAAACCCTAAACCCTAAACCCTAAATCCTCCTGCACTTGGCGCTGACATCAGGGTGGTTAGTCGCCATCAGCAACTCATACACCAACTGCGGTCCTGCAGCGTCATGATGAACAGCCGTAGCCGATTGAACCAACCCACCCTAAACCCTAAACCCTAAACCCTAAACCCTAAACCCCAAACCCTAAACCCTAAACCCCAAACCCTCTCTCTCTCTCTCTCACAGGCGCTCAGTCAATGTCAGGCCTCTCGTGGCATCACAGCCAGCACAAAAGATAAACCCTAAATCCCCTATGCGTTGCCTCACGAGCTCTTTCGTGCCAACTGCCCTTCATGTTCTGGTTGTATCTGGGATGGCCCTCGAAACCTCTGAAAAAAGATTCCAAACTCTAGGGTCCTCTTAAACCCAATAAGAGAAAATATGTAAACCCTAAACCCTAAACCCCACACCCCAAACCCTATATAAACCCTAAACCCTAAACCCTAAACCCTAAACCCCAAACCCCAAACCCTAAACCCTAAACCCTAAACCCTAGGCAGCGATGGAACAATCGCAAGCTCATGGCTGTTCGGCGCGCGGCTAGAGGTAAAGTCGCCGAGAGTGGGGCCCAGGGTCCAGGATGGGTTTAGGGTTTAGGGTTTAGGGTTTAGGGTTTAGGGTTTAGGGTTTAGGGTTTAGGGTTTAGGGTTGTCAAACGCAACCTTTCGGGTTTAGAGTTTAGGGGTTCGGGGCTTAGGGTTTAGGGTTTAGGGATACTTCTTATGGGAGCTAGAGGCTGGCTCATCCTGGTGTGTGCCACAATCTCCAGGCGGCGGCGCGCATGCTACCCTGACCCCGATCACTTCGCCAAGGCAAAGCCGTTTAAGTGGCGCTTCCTGGTAGGGGGTTCCCTAAACCCTAAACCCTAAACCCTAGTTTTAGGGTTTAGGGCTTCATGTGAGCGTGACATTTATGAACGGGGTGACAACTGTAGAATTCGGAGGGCTGCACTGCCTGACCCTAAACCCTAAACCCTAGGCCTTTAGCCCTTTCAACCCTTAACCCTTTCAACCCTAAACCCTAAATCTTCACCCTAAACCCTAAACCCTAAACCCTTTCAACCCTAAACCTTTCACCCTGTCAATGTCCAGCTTCACCACAAAGGCTTTTCTCTGCAGCACCGGCTTCTGCCGAACTGGCGCTGAGCCATGGCGGCTTCTGGGTTCCTCTTTTAGCAACTTGCATGAAGTCACCATAAGAAGGGTAGATATATCTATATATCAGCAATAATGAAAGGGAACCATATCATTTACTTGGTATCCCTGTCTGTATAACAAGAAGCTTTGACGTTTCGCGCTGCTCTTGTGGCAGCCTGTGCAAACCAGCATTTGCCAATCACGGCGCGCTGAAAACAGAGCGCATCAGTCACTGCCTAGCGTCAACAAACTCCCGCACCAGGAATAACAAAGAAAGCCTACCACTGGCGATTCTGATGCTTTCGTCGGTTCTGCAACGTGACCTAAGTATGCTCAAGGCAGCTAGTAGCGCCAGAGGCAACGTGGGGCCCCTCAGCGCAGCCTGAAGGGCAACGGAACGGAAGAGTCATTCTAGCGTCAAAAGGCCCATTTGGACTCGCACTACATGCGGCGACAGCTCATCCCGAATCAGCATGTCTCACTCCGCCCTCCTCTCTTCCTGACGGTATCCAGATCTTCCAAAAGCCCTTAAGTAAGGAACATACCGCTAATTTATACTAAGGATCATTGATATGAATTCGGGTATATCCCTTAACTACGGGGTTTCTGGAAGATCTGGGTACCTAACAATTGCATCACGTTCACAAAATACTTCGAAGTGGCTTCGCCTGCTCGTCTTTGAAATGCGGATAGGCGGACTGGGCCGGTCAACATCACAAGACTGACCCGTACCATTGAAAACCGATAGGCAGGTCACACCGCAGGTTCCCTGATCTCGGGCCCCAACAAAAAAGGGACCATAGTTGGGGAACTTCCGGCTTGTTTAACCCCTCTAGGTGCAGCGGAGTAGGGTTAGGGTTTCGGGTTTCGGGTTTCGGGTTTCGGGTTTAGGGTTTAGGGTTTAGGGTTTAGGGTTTAGGGTTCAGGGTTCAGGTCCCCAGAGCGGGACCCCGACATCTCGGAAACCCGCATTTGAAGAACGCCTCGCATGACTCACATGATGTCGCAGCTCGCGCAGGCACCTCCCAGTTCCCAGAGACTCCAATATCCTTTGGGGTTTGGGGTTTAGGGTTTAGGGTTTAGAGTTCAGAGTTTAGGGTTTCGGGTTTAGGGTTTACGGACTGTACCTTAAATCATAGTAGGATCCCTAGTATGATGTAAGGTATACTCCTGAATTCAGGGATATTGGAGTCTTTTATTTCAAGAGGAAACGCGGATTCCACAAGCTGTTCCTGTCCTGCCGCCCCTCACTCAACTAGCATAGTTTGAGTTTAGAGTTGAAGGTTCCCCTAAACCCTACTTTATAAACCCTAAACCCTAAACCCTAAACCCTAAACCCTAAACCCTAAACCCTAAACCCTGAACACGAGGACTCGGCCTGGGGATGCTTCGAGCAGTCGTAGTTTCTCAACCACGTCACCTGCGTCGGGACCGACATATGTGTATAAATATAGATATAAATAAATAAATATAAATATAATATTATATATATATATATATATCTTTATATATATATATATATATTTATTTATTTATTTATGTATGCGTGTATGTATACATGCGCATGCATATGCGCGATCTTGATGGGGTATCCGCGTGTCGCATGTAAAGGGTTCAGGGCTCTGATCGGAATTAAAATGAAGGCTTAGCGCTTTCTTGAAGCAGGGAGACTCTAGGGGGGGAGGTTGTTCGGGCAAATTCCTGAGGATCCCCCTGTAGCTAAACGAAACACTGCTGAAGAAGGGCTAAGAATGTTAACAACCAGCGCTCACGTTGTGCACCCAGATTTTCCAAAACCCTTAACGAAGGAATACACCCGAATTTCATCATAATGATCCCCCAGTATAAATCTGGGTATACTCCTTAGTTCCCTTAGTATAAATCAGGGTATACTCCTTCGTTAAGGGGCTTTGGAAGATCTGGGCAGAACGCCTGCCTGCCGCAGGACGTTTCAGCATGTCCTGATGCCAACAGCTCTCCAGAAGGCCTGACAGGCATGAAAGGGGTTTAGGGTTTAGGGTTTCGGGTTTAGGGTCTCGGGTTTCGGGTTTAGGGCTACTAGTTGTTGCATGTGAGCCTATGGTTCCTTGATTGTAGAAATTATGTGGGGGTTTACGATATTCGGGCTACCTATTGGGGTCCTTATTATCAGGGAATCCTACTACTTGGGGTCTATTTTAGGGGTCCACTATTTTGGTCAATCCTCATGTCGCTTTTGAGGTTTCTCTTGCTGCCTCGGGTCTGCGGATGACAAGACACAACTTTCGATCGGCACGAGAGTAACCGCAGAAACTCTACGCCGCTACGCTGCATCCAATATTCTTGGGGCGAGTGCCAACGAGTACCACTAGCTGCTGCGCACCTGTCCAGAGGCCTACCCTTTTTGGGGGGTCCCTATAAGGGGATTCTATTAAAATATTTTGGGGTACAAAAGGGGTACCCCTCTTTTGGGAAGTACCCATATTCCTGAGCAACTGCCAATCGGCCAATCATGGCAAGTGCAATGGGAGCCATAAACTGCAGCGGGACAACAACCACAACTTTCGAATGGCTCTACTGCCTCCTTTGATGGACTCTGTCAGAGACCCGAAAGCAGCCTGAATTCCTGCACTCTCAAGCCCACGCCCCGGAATCATTCGACCTGCTGGATTCTTGTTGGGGGCTGCATGCCCTATAACCCTTAAGAAGGCCTTCTATAGGGTTGGTTAGGGGGATTATAAGGCCTATGATTGCCCCTAAACCCTAAACCCTAAACCCTAAACCCTAAACCCTAAGCACTAAGCC
Source organism: Symbiodinium natans (assembly GCA_905221605.1). Classification (NCBI taxonomy): domain Eukaryota; class Dinophyceae; order Suessiales; family Symbiodiniaceae; genus Symbiodinium; species Symbiodinium natans. The sequence goes on from CAJNDS010001112.1 coordinate 679,993, forward strand.
CTAAGCCCTAAGCCCTAAACCCTAAACCCTAAACCCCATGCTGGTACACTTGCCTCGAAGCTTCTTGGAGCAATCTTCGATGCGCGGCCGCGGCTCACATCCCTTCATAAAGTCCCGTAGGACCACCTGCGAGCATTGGGTTTAGGGTTTAGGCTTTAGGTCTATGGTTCTACGGGCCGTAATAAGTAGAATAGGGTTTTGGGGTCTGTCATAGTATGATTGTAAAGGGACCAAAAGGGCAATAGTAATTCTTCCGACCAAGCACCAGGTTCTTGGACAGTTCGGACTCAACGACAAACACACGAAACAGGTCATGCGACAAGCCACCATCTGTGCCCAACACAGCAAGTCGCATGCCATATATACATATGGGTGGCTGTCAAAATTATGATCCCTTTTGGGGTACCCTAAATACTAGGTGCCGTATTATAATAGGGATCCAAAAAGGGACCCTAATTTTGACAACCACCCATATATACACATTAGTCGGAAGAATTGAATAAACCGACACTCCGCACTCGAGCCTCATCCCGCCCGAACAAAAGCCAGGCGCCAGCGGTACTCTCCCGCAGAGCCAAAGAGATGGTCTTGATTTTCCGGCATTGCTAGCTTCCCTAAAACCCTAAACCCTAAACCCTAAACCCTAAACCAGCCTCGTGGCAAGGAGGCCCCCGTCAGGGTTTTTACGCCCACGTGAGGCAGACACGGGAAAATCAGTGGTGAACAGCGAACCTTGTAAGGTCATGCGCCGGAAGTTGTGGCCGTCGTTGGGCACGTTAGCCACTGCAGAAGTGCTGCTCCTACTGTACCCAACAAACGATGGTTCCAGAGGGCCGCCATTGTTCTCTACAGAATGATGTGATAAACAGCACGTGCGCCAGAACTTCCAGAACCACGGATATGCGCGGGCATTTCTGTTAATTTGGTCTTCGCCGGAGCTTGGCCAAGACGTCGTCAATGCTCGAACCATCGCTACGTACATGCGCTGCCTTGAGTGCTCCAAGACCAAGACTATAACACCTTGCATCTGATTCGCAACTTGCTGGCTCGGAGTTTGCCAATCCATGACGCCCATGTCAGCCGCCACTAAATGAGCAAAACGATTAACAAAGATGACAATACCAGCGACGGCACCGGGGACGGACCAAAACGTGAGGCGCTGCCGATGATGTGGCATATGATGGCCCCTACCTGAAACCAAATGTGCCGGGTCAATAGCGCACACTTCGTACAGAAAAAGCTGGACCTCCGAAAACAATGCCGACATACCGATGGTCCTCTCAAAGCACAAGTATCGCAAAGTCTGGGACATGCGAGACAAACAAAGCAGAACCCAGAGAGCCCAATACCCCTTCATTACAAGGAACATACCTCAAACCATATTGGGATTCTTGTTATGACTTACCCTAAACCCTAAACCCTAAACCCTAAACCCTTAAGGAATATTCCTTAATGAAGGCATTGGGGTATTTGGCAGAAACGGCCTCAGGGTCGGAGGTGATATCGGAGAAAGGACGCACCCCGGACGCGATGAAGTACCTGGCGCTTTCCTACGAATTGCCTACAACAACCCTCCAGAAAATAAAAATACTCTCCCTTACAAGCGTGATATAGCGATTATATATACGTTTTTTTTTTTTTTTGGGGGGGGGTGGGGGTTCTTAAGCAGGTAGTAGTTTCGCTTCCGCTGACATCCTCCAACCGACGAAATAGCCTACGATCGCCTATGACTCCATCAGCCTTGATTCTGACTAATTGCCCTGGGGACCAAACAAAGAGCCCAAAACATGGGGCCATCTAGCCTATACTATAGTTCCTAGTTGGGTTTCATGTGGCCTCCAAGGTACAGCAGCAAAACACGGTTGACGTTGTTGTTGTTTCTCGCTCTCTCACTCTCTCACTCTCTCTATCTCTCTATCTCTCTATCTCTCTATCTCTCTATCTCTCTATCTCTCTATCTCTCTCTCTCTCTCTTCTTCTTCTTCTTCTACCCAGCGAAGATGCCCCCGCTCTGTCTCTCTCTCTCTCTCTCTCTCTCTCTTTCTCTGGAATATGGTAGCTTCCAAAATTGGGGTACCCTTTTGGGGGGCTCCTCGGACATCAGGACTGAGGATGATCGCATGTCAAAGTATGCTAAGCCAGGCCAGCGCTGGGGCGCAAGCCTCGCAGGCCTCAAGACCGGATAGGGTTTAGGGTTTAGGGTTTAGGGTTTAGGGTTTAGGGTTTAGGGTTTAGGGTTTAGGGTTTAGGGTTTAGGGTTTAGGGTTTAGGGTTTAGGGTTTAGGGTTTAGGGTTTAGGGTTCAGGGTTTAGGGTGTAGCCAAGATGCATGATGAGGCCATAGGCGTAGATGTCCACCTTGCAGAAGGATGAGAGGGACGGGAGATGACAGCCCCCTAGACCCTAAACCCTAGACCCGGAACTCCATGCCCGAAACTCCAGGCATAGAGCACAGGCCATGCACCCTGAACACATGCCTTGCCTTCTCAGTGTAAGGTTCCTTGCGGACCACCTCTGGTGCCATGTAAAAATAGCTGTGAGGTTGGCCTGGCGCCGATTGTCAGGAAAGGCTTTGCAGGCTCAGCATCCTTTGCCACTTGCGTAAGATAGGGGTCGGAGTGACTACGACATGTATTCCCTTATGGTCCCTTTATAAGTTATAAAGTATAACTATACTACAACCAACCCCAAAAACCTTGTCTAATTATGAGGCCCGTATATTGCCATGATGGAAGATCTTCACTAGCTAATGTAGGAGCCTGAATAATTAGAATAAGGTTTTGGGCTTTTTCTTCAGTATACTGAAACAGGGGCCATAAGGAAATATTATTCGTCACCATACCCCTATATTTGCCTGCTCACCTGGCCTGTGAACTTGCAGATGCCATCAGTCTGAAAGTCCAGCATCGTTTTGCCTCGCTCCAGCGTGCAGACACAGAGCATGCCGTGGAAGCCCCTAGGGTTTAGGGTTTAGGGTGTAGGGTTTTAGGGTTTAGGGTTTAGGGTTTAGGGTTTAAGGTTTAGTTGCAACCAGGCCGCTGATGCCAAAATCCGACACCTTCAGATCCAAGTTCTTTGACAGCATCAGGCTCGAGGGCGTCAGGTCGCGGATGATGATGGGAACCTGTGCAGGGTTTAGGGTTTAGGGTTTAGGGTTTAGGGTTTAGGGTTTAGGGTTTAGGGTTTAGGGTTTAGGGTTTAGGGTTTCCTAAACCAGCACCAGGAAGCTTCACGCTATGTAAGCGCATGGTGCTCTCTGGTGCCCTTAATAACTCGCCTTTTCAAATCACCGAAGCCCAAAAAAAACCCTTCTGCCGGAGCCCTAAACCCTAAACCCTAAGCATCGTCAACAGCACCCCACACGAAGCAAAAACGAGCATACGTGCCCCAAGCCCATCAGAGGCCTGGAAGGCATGGAGGAAAGCCAGAGCTCGGCCAACAGCACTGCACCACTCAACCTCTTCAAGAAAGCTGGGGTCATCTCACCGTTTTCGTCCATGCAGCCATAAGCCTTAAGAGGTACATGTATGTATATATATATATATATGTATGTATGTATGTAATATGCACCTCATATAGTTCCTATATACCTAAGTAGTTTCCTCTGAATAACTTACAACGGTCCCTCCTTTGGTCCCTTGAAAGCCCCGAGTGCAGTTTCACTCAAGCTGGCTGAGTCTCAAGAGGGAAAAAAGGCCGCCGAATTCAGTCTTCGTCTCCTCTGGTCTGACCATAAACCCTAAAACCCGTACTCTGAACCCTTTTTTCAACGAGTTCTCTCTCAAACCCTAAACCCTAAACCCTAAACCCCAAACCCTAAACCCTAAACCCTAAGCCCTAAACCCTAAACCCTAAGCCCGAAACCCAAGCCCATGCCTAGGAGCCCTTCAAGGAAGCTACGGAAGACGGAAGGCACCTGCCTGGCGAAACCACGGAGGCGTCCAGCGTGCCACCTTCGGGTGAGGATAGGGTTTAGGGTTTAGGGTTTAGGGTTTAGGGTTTAGGGTTTAGGGTTTAGGGTTTAGGGTTTAGGGTTTAGGGTTTAGGGTTTAGGGTTTAGAGGTTAGAGTTTAGGATTTAGGGTTGCGGGTTTGGGGTTTAGGCTTTACCTTCTGCTGGGAACAAGTGCAGCGAGTGACTTGAAACAACATAACCCTGGGCGCGCCTGCTTTTCTTCACGCATTTGCAGCATGTAGTTCTCCAGGTCACCTCCCGGGTGTTTGTTTTGTTCAACCCTCGCCAACACCCCCTACGGAATCCCATGGCTGTCCATGCAATGAAGTACTTTGCCGTCCCCTTTCTTAGATATAGGTATATAGTTGTATAGCGAAATACTTCATAGATATATAGTGATACCGTTATATCTATAGACATTTTTACCTTGTTATGTAATTAGTTCACGATGATTCCTTTTTGTGGAAATTGGCACCTGAAAGGCGAAGACGTGCACTCTTCAGGAACTTAAACATGCGGGTTCGGGCTCACGAACACTGACGTGTTTCCAGGTGAGTGCAGCGCGACACCCAGCCTTTCTCCAAATACTCCGAAACAAACCTGAGGTCCAGACGCGCCACTGGGGGTTTAGGGTTTCGGGTTTAGGGTTTAGGGGCAGCCAGAGGTGTAAACAAAAACCTGCACGACCCAATAAAACCAAATCTACAATCATCCTCCTTGTGGACCAAGCGAACCGTAAGAGGGCATATGGTTCATAGACCCATAATGGGAAGTATAGTAGCATGGGATAGTATAGGGTATCTGACCTCAATTTTAGGGTCATTTAGTGTCCGGGGCTTGCTCGAGGTGCATGACTCCTGGGTCCTTTTTTTGGGCTTGCGGCCAATGCACACTAGAAACCCCTGCTAGTCATTAGTCATGGCAGCAAGGGTTCCAGACTGCAGGACCCAACGGCAACTCAATCAAGTTGTGAGGTTTGAGAGCCCGATATAGCTTTACATCTAGACCCGGGAGTAACCTAGGAATAAAAAGGGTAAAATCAAAAAAAGGCCTACTCCCGGCTCTAGAGATTCTCCAAGGCGCAGGATTGGGTACTCCGGATCCAAGCAGGCCTCTCGCAAAAGCCGCACCGCAGATCAATGCCGTCCAGAAGCCCCACCCAAAAGTGGACGAATAAGCTAGGAATAGAAAAGGGTACCCTTTTGGGTGTAAAATGTGGATTCTGAGGGAGCCTTTTTGCATCCAGGTGGTGAGCCGAACCAGTACGGTCCGTATGGTCCGTGTACAGCCTGTTCTTGAAAAAACTGAATTTCCCGTGCGCCACCCGAATTAGTGTGGCTGACCTCCTTTTTAGACAGGTGCGTTAGGGGAGCAAGGATAGGGACACCACAAAACCGGTAAGGACCACAAAGGCTAGCAAACAAGACACCCTACATGCATCCCAACGATGTGACCAGAAGGTGTTCCCGAGTGGCTCTTTACGAGGTCTTGAAAAGTGCATTGGCGCTTGGGGGTCTGCGAGGGCCCTCCGCCAAGAGAGAGTAGTGTTGATGGAAAGGAGACTGACGAGGTTGCCGAGTCGATGTACTTCTGGCAACATTCTGAGCAAACCTGCAATGGGAGCAAGAGCAGCGCCGGGCTCGCGCCATGCTGAAATTTGTGAAATTTTGACGTTGGCTCGGGTTTTGTTTGAAACTGTAGGGTAGTCTCCTTAGAGGCCTCAGAGATCCTCGTTAGATGAACGGTTTAAGGTTTTAGGTTTTAGGGTTTAGGGCTTAGGGCAAAGTTTAGGGTTTTGGGTTTTAGGCTTTAGGGTCTCTAAGGGTAGTTGCATGGGCCCTGAATTTGGTGCCTTACCTCCTTTAAAGGGTTCTGATGTGTGGGCCCTTCATTTGTACAGGGTACAAAAGGGGTACGTCAGAGATCCCCATTTCATACTAATGGCACCATGTAACTACCATACGAGTGTGGCAAGAACCGGAAAGAAGAATATGTCAATTTCTGGGGGTTCTTAAGCAAATAGTAGCTAGAACGCAGTACAGGAATCACAGGGGCTGGCGCAAACGCCCAGGCTGAACACCTAGAGTCCATCCGGGCCCCGCAACCACGCTAATCCCCAGAGCAAAGGCTTTCTGGTGGAGAGGTAACAAGGGTTGGAGGGCTGTAGGTCCTGAAGGCTGGAGTGTTTAGAGTTTTGTCAGAATTGGGCATCTTAGGACTGACATGTTCAGAGCTTTTGCAGATTCGACCTACTAAAGATGTGGGGACTTCCCAAAACAGGGGGTACCCCTGTTATGCCCCAAATAGAATAGATTCCCCTTAAAGTGACTATCGGGCTATTTCGGAAACCCCCATTTTGGGAGTGTGGGGTGCCCTCATATTTCTGCGAGTGGCCCCCAAGAAGAGCACGAGGTCCGGATGACGCATGGACGCGAAGAGCTGGATCTCATAGAGCATCTCCTGTGACACTCAGCAAACACGAAACCCTATAAACCCTAAACGCGAAACCCTATAAACCCTATAAACCCTATAAACCGTATAAACCCTAAAAACCCTATAAACCCTATAAACCCGAACCCCAAACCCAAAACCCAAAAAGTCCCAAAACCCTTAGCTTGGCCAAGATGGACTCGAGGAGGGGCGAGACCCGCGCGAACGCGCACGCACCACGCACCACGCACGCACGCACGCACGCACGCACGCACGCACGCACGCACGCACGCACGCACGCACGCACGCACGCACGCACGCACGCACGCACGCACGCACTCACGCACGCACGCACGCACGCACGCACGCACGCACGCACGCACGCACGCACGCACGCACGCACGCACGCACGCACGCACGCACGCACGCACGCACGCACACACAAACACACAAACAAAAGCAATGGCCTCGGTCATGTGGGCCTCAGTGTCAGCCTCGGCGATCGGAGTTAAGAAGGCACATCTTCCAAACCCCCTTAATTCGGGAATATACCCTAAATCATACTAAGTATCGTGATTATTAGCGTCAAGAGCATGAGATGCGTGAGCTGTGACCAGTGGAGGTCGGTGTTCGTGCAACGGCATGAGCATGGACGTGCCCTTGACTAGGTGCGCATCGGTCATGAGACGCCGAGCCTGCTACTTGTTCCTTCTAGGAAAAGTCCCATGGCAGGGGGCTACATGCCTGGAAACCTAGATTGTCAGCTGTATGCTGCCAGAGCTTCGTCGTGGATGTAATCCTTCACCGGAGATAAGGCTTCCAGCATATTGGCGAGGCGCCCACTGTGCGTAGTCTTCACTGACTGGACCTTGGCTCTGCAGGCGTGGCAGAAGAAAGGTGGGCAGCCGCAACAAGGGCAGGATGGGCTCTATGCCACGGCTTCTTTTGTGCTATTCCCGATCTCCAGCTTGCCTGCAATTTAGGGTTTAGGGTTGCCACAGATATCAGCACTGATCGTGGAGCAGCGTAGCTACAAGCGGATGTCATGGTAGAATGACCATTATTGAGAAACAACGATGCCATTGACGCACAGCGATATGGCATTGACGATGCAGATAACAACGCCCAGTCGCCAACAGTGGCTGCTGCTTCTTCGCGCACTTCACCATCACTTGAGAACCCTTCCAAATGCCTTTGAGAACAGCACCTGGGCCGTGAAGGGTTTAGGTTTCGGGCGACCCTGGGAATCATTCCTGAAACCTGTGTCGATGAAGCATGAGACCACTGACTGCGTGTGCCACAAGTTCTTTCCTTCCAACCTCCACATCCGATGCCTGACGTGCAGTTAAGCAGGTTGGGGGCGTTCTGACATCAGATCTCCATACCCTAACCCCTAAACCCTTTTTCAACCCAGAATCCCTAAATCCTATAAACCCGAAACCCTCCAACGTTTCTGAAGGGAACCTCCTGAACCCTAAGCCCTAAACCCTAAACCCCAGCTTGGGTTCCTGCTTCTGCCTGCGCTGGAAATTTGATGGTTGATGGTGATGTCCGCTGGGTTCAGCAGCCAGAAGCCTAGGGTTTAGGGTTTAGGGTTTAGGGTTTAGGGTTTAGGGTCTAGGGTCTAGGGTTTATAGGGTTTAGGGGTCGAATGATTACATGTAGGTAGGATCGGAGCCGCTTCCAGGGACATGACTCCAAAAAACCCAGTCGCACGTGTAGCAGCATGCCCCTCAATCCTCCTTTTCAGGCCACCCAGAACGGGACCCCCCCGAATTCGATGTCGGTAAACACAGCAGCCCCAATTCGGAGGGGTTCAGAAGTCAGCCAAGAAATGAGGTGGTGCCATGTGAGTGATGATCTGGGCACCCTCAACCCTGAAACCCTCAGCCCTTAATCCCCTACTAAGCCGGGAGGCCGGCTGTTGATGAAGCCACGCACTCTCTCTCTCCCTCCTTCCCTCCCTCCCTACCCGCAGTCATTTAGGTTTAGGGCTTAGGGTTTAGAGCTTAGAGTTTGGCCAAGAGTATACTGACTCCACCAAACTCACCAACTGCAGTAAACTGCCTACCCTGAACCCTTAAACCCTCAACCCTGAAACCCCTAAACCCCTAAACTCTTCAACCCTTGAACCCTGGAAACCCTTAAACCCTTAATTTCTTGAACCCCTCAACCCTTAAACCCTAGACACCCCTAGACCCGTAAGCTTAGACCCTAGTCTCACAGCATCCCACAGTCATGAAACGCTCAAGTCCTTGGGGTGTAGGGCTTAAAGTTTAGAGTTTAGCAACACTTAGGTGAACACCATGTGGGGTGCAACTCAGGGCCTACGCTTCTAAACCCCTAGACACAAACACCCAAACCCTAAACCCTAAACCCTAAACCCCAAAGCCTGAACCCTAAACCCCTAAACTTTAAACCCCTAAACCCTACACCGGGACACAAACCCAGGCCATAGGGTCAGCTCGCTAGTGAGAAAAAAAACCCTCGCTCCATCTTCCAATGTTTTCCTTCCTGCACAGCTGGGCATCTTCCAATTAGGGTTTAGGGTTTAGGGTTTGGGGTTTGGGGTTTGGGGTTTAGGGTTTAGGGTTTGGGGTCTAGGGTTTAGGCTTTAGGGGTCAGGCTTGGGAGTCATACTCGGACACCTAAGGCCCTAATGCTGCACCCCTACAGTCAGCCGTTCCCTTAACATGCGCCGAATATGGCCCTCATGTTCCCCTAGAGGATCCTGAAAAAGGGTCCCCAAACTCATACCACCTTATGGGGCCTAAGGTAGAGTCCCACTTATCTTAATCTGGAAGGCCGAGGCACTCAAGCAGATCACCTAATAAAGACAGAACTCTGCCTCAGCCCGTGTTTCAACACCCAAAGGATCCCAGGATATCCCAGGTACCAAACAGCCGAGCCACTGGCGCGCGCTCTCGTCGCAAGTTCCTCGCGCTGGAGCTTGGCACCATGGTCCTGTCGAGGCGTGTGTACGACGCGCCAAGCAGAGATGCTATGAAGCAATCAGAGTTGAAGTACAGAAATCGCTCGGGCCAGCGTCGCACCGTCAAGAACAGAAATGCCTTCAGCATCATCGGGCCTTCAGCAGCGTCTTGAGTGCAAAATTGCCCGCGCGGCTGGCGATATCCTCGTTCACGCACCAGATGTCACGGTTTCATCTGTCAATCCTCTTCTTCTTATTCTTCTTCTTTCTCTTCTTCCTCTCCTCCTTCTTCTTCTTCTTCCTCTTCTTCCTCTCCTCCTTCTTCTTCTTCTTCTTCCTCTTCTTCCTCTCCTCCTCCTTCTTCTCCTTCTTCTGATTCTTCTTCTTATTTGTTCTTCCTCTTCTTCTGCTTGCTTCTCAGCAGGCTTTGGGATTAGGGACAAACCTCGTCACCCGCACACTCATGCACCCGTGGTCTTTAGGAGGTCCGGGTGGTACTCCACTGGTATGCAAAGGTTTAGGGTTTAGGGTTTAGGGTTTAGGGTTTGGGGTTTGGGGTTTAGGGTTTAGGGCTTAGGCTTTAGTTCAGGGTTTATAGCACTGCGGTCGCTCAAGCCCTGGCCCTCACTCTCACCAGACGGTGTGAAACTTGCGAGGGTCAGCTTGTGCGGCCGACGTGGCCGACTTCACTCCAAGCCTACCCAGAGCCTCCAAAACCCCTTACTTAAGGAATATCCCTTAAAGTTTTCATAGGAACCCTAATATGATTTGAGGTATATTCCTTAATTAAGGAATATCCCTTAAATTTTTTAATAGGAACCCTAATATGATTTGAAGGTATATTCCTCAATTAAGGGGTTTTGGGGTCTCTGGGTACTGCTACATCAGCTGGAGGCCGACGTGAACCAACTTACTATGAAAATCCACTCTCCCCAAAGAGCCCAATATGGCTTAATTGAGGAATATTCCTTAAATCATATAGGGATCCTTAAGATAATTTAAGGTATATTCCTTAGTTAAGCAATATTGGGCTCTTTGGGTCAGTTCCTGACCACATCCTCTCTTTCAGGGGCCCGTAAAAAGTCGACCATTCCTACGCGAGGTCTGAGGGTGCCGCAAGGCCTCTCTGTTCCCGAAGGGTGCGTGGCTGTTGGGCGACTACGGATGAAACAGATGATGTGTGAAACCTTGAATCAACGTTAAAGTAGACAAACGTGCATTTCGTGCACACTTATTGTTCAGTCAAGGCTCCATTGGTGTTTGCCCCAACACGTCGACTGAGTTGACCTGTGCTCGGCACGGTAAGATTGGTCCCTATATAAGACCCAGAAGGAAAGACTACCAAAAACAAGGCTTCCTAATATGGGGCGTGGGGCCCAAGATCTAGTCCTCTTAAGACTCCCTATAGGACCCATCCAACTGCCAACTGCGCTGTTCCGTGTTTTGTTTTCTTGCTACCCCGTGCGCAGCATGGAATGCTGACACTACTTCCCCTCAGATCATAGGAGCGCAAGACTGCAAGCAGTTCTCCAAACTCTATATGGCCCTCTCAGGGGTTTGTCGGGTACCCTAACCTGGGCATACGGCTCCACAATGCAACAGGGACTTGCAAGACGGGACCCTAGTTTAGAGAACTGGGCAGATGAGCCCCTTGAACCCTAAACCCTAAGCCCTTTTTTGCCACTGGGCTGGGAATAAACCCTAAGCCCTAAACCCTAAACCCTCAACCCTAAACCGCACCGGGACATCATGCCAAGGCGCCAGAGCTCGATGTTGCAGAAGAGTCTTTGCCACCTCCAGGGATCCGGGTCCTGTCGTGCTGCTCGCCTGGCCCAAGGAACCCAAGCCTCCTTTAATAAAAGCATATAGAACAGCATACCTTCTACTGAGCACTTGTTGAACAAGAAGTTGAGGTTCAAAGAGTGGAAAGCCGAGCTGCCGATATACCTATATAAACCCTTAACCCTAAATCCAGTTCTCACAGGCCTGCTGTGCGGCTCAGCTCATGACGCGTGCTGTCTTGGGGATATCTTGGGATGCTGCGTGGAGCCCACGAAACAAAGCAACTATTGACAGTCACTTGTGCGAGCCCAAGCGGCGATGTGGATTGGCGTGCTTCCGACGTAGTTGCTGACATTTGGATCAACATTCCTTCCCAGCAGCGTCTCGACCTGTGACCGTGTCGCGCATGTGGCGACCCGACTTCAAAGGAAAGACCATTCACCAAACAAATCACTAAGTCACTGTGCATGGGACAGCTTGTTCAGCTTCATGCCGCCAACTGGGTCCGCTCCAACCGGCCTCGCTTGCGTTTCCGGATGCTGCGGCATGGCAAAGCAGCCAGGTCTTTGTCTGCAAGTCCACCTGTTCCCGGATCTTCCCCAAAACCCCTTAGCAAAGCAGCATACCCTCATCCATAACAATGATCCTTAGCATAAATTAGGTCCAGGGTATACTCCTGAATTAAGGGGTTTTGGAAGATCCGGATTTGCAGCTGCCAGTCCCAACAAAAAACCAATGGAGAACCCATCGCACGAACCGATTCTTAGCCACTCCTGCTGTCCGCACAACCGCAAAGCCCGACATGTGCCATACTCCCCTAAACCCTAAACCCCAAACCCCAAACCCTAAACCCCAAACTCTAAACCTCGTACTAGGACTTCGTAACTACCAAGCAGCCTATGTCGTCGCAAACTTCCCAAGGTGCATCTTTACAACGGGTCATCATTGAATCCGAAAGCCTTACAACACAGCCCACATGGTTGGTGACTTCCAGCCTCTGCGTGTGGCTGAACTTTGGCTGCCGTCCTAAGCATGCTTCTTGGGTCCAGGATTCAGGCGTTGTGGGTGGGGAGCAGCCAGAAGAAGCAGCAGAAACAGAAAAAGAAGAAGAAGCAGCGGCAGCAGGAGGAGCAGCAGGATCAGCAGCTCCACCAGCGTCAGATGCATATTCAAGACCACACAAAGTGACGACGCTCGCAAGGATGGCACCCCTAAAAGAACACCATCCTCGACCGTCGGCACTGTTGGCCCGCAAAGCTTCAAAAGTGGCGACAGTCACGGTTTAGGGTTTAGGGTTTAGGGTTTAGGGTTTAGGGTTTAGGGTTTAGGGTTTAGGGTTTAGGGTTTAGGGTTTAGGGTTTAGGGTTTAGGGGTGATTCCGACATCCACCATCCCTGTGAAAGTAGGGACAAGCGGATTGGGGGGCTTAGGGCTTAGGGTTTACCATTCCTGTTTCTGGGGGTCATTTCCCGTAAACCCTAAACCCCAGACCCTGTCCGCAGACCCCCCAACTATCCAAGCGAGAGCCCTTCGCAGCAGAAGTTGCAGCCAAACAGCCCAACCAAGCAGCCACTCAATTCAATCCACGTCGCATCGTTGAGAGTTGGTCTTTCGTGGCAGCCTCCCTGTTCAGGGACTTGCAGAATTGCTCGGCTTCCACGGTGTCCTGTAGTTGGATTTAGGGTTTGGGGTTTGGGGTTTGGGGTTTAGGGTTTAAGGTTTAAGTTTGGCACGCATGGCTCATCCACAGTCCTCTTGCACGCCGGGCAAAAGGCCACCAACGGTGCCACAGCACGCCATCAGCGGATCTGCAGAACTTAAACTCCTAAAGTAGGAATGCGCAGCCAGCACTGGAAGCAGCTGCGGCGTGATAGAAAAGCAAGACCCCGCGGAAGAACGCAAACGACTGCTTCAACCGCTGCTCCTTCTTGGGATGTTCCCCTTTAAACTAACATAACAGTCCTCAACAGGGACTCAGGGGTACTATTATCCCTATGAAGGACTGTTTGCATAAGGGGGGAACATCCCAAGCTGCTTCTCCTTTCTGGTACTTAGCTCTTTCAGGCCCTTGCTGTCGTCAAGGTCCAAAACAGTCTAAGGACGGCCCGAGCATTTTCCAACGTCGCCTTCAGAACGCAAGAAGCAATACTTGGAGGTTCATGGGTAGTTGCAGGTGTTGTAAGAATGGTAACTATAATTATAATCCTATTTAGGGTTCTTATAACCCTACTCATAACTACCCATGAACCTCCAAGTAAGCAGCAGGTGTAATTTGAAACCTAGTATAGACCCTGTTCTTCAGTCATCAGATTCAAGATTACCTGCAAATTTTAGCAGGACTTTTGCTGTCCCATCGACAACGGCCGTTGCTGGTCTGAGCAACACGGCAGTTTGGGACGGTTGTGCAAACCAGGCCTGGATCAAATGGGGGTTTATGGAGATCCCTAGCCCTAAACCCTAACCCTAAACCCTAAACCCTAAACCCCAAACCCTAAACCCTAAACTCGACTGGAAGCCAGGTGCCTGGGTGAGCCCCGCTGCCGGCTTTGGCTCCTTGACGCAAGCTACATGTCCCTCTGAGAGGGGGTCGTACCCTAAACCCTAAACCCTAAACCCAAACCCGAAACCCGAAACCCCAAACCCTTGTTTCTTTTTTTCAACTAGGCTTGAGGACTACTGTAGCCAGATTCATCTCCAAGCATCAGCATCTCACCCCATCGTCAGTCAGATACCTTAAACCCAAAACCATAAACCCGAATAAAACCGAAACCCTAAACGGCCCTGAACCTCTGGCTGCTGCCGCGGGGCTTAGGTTGGGGATTGGAAATCTAGGACTCAACTGGGTTTCGTGGGCCGATCCCCCGCGTTGTACACAGACATAGTATATGCATGTATAGCAACGTCGCACTTACTTATTGCAAAAGTGTTTTAACTCGTTGGCATCTGAAGGACTAAGTAAGTCAATAGGGTCTAGGGTTTAGGGTCTACTTCTTCCTAGACGAACTCTCGCAAGCCCCGGGTACACAAAGAACAGGGAAATCTTGCGCAAGCCACTTACTACGAATTGCTTCAGAACCCCCAAAAACTTAAAAACATTCTTCCTTATTAAGGTAAAATAGGGATTGCTACTTTCTCATTCTTTTGGGCTTCTTAAGCACATAGCAGCACCCCTAACCCCTAAGCCCTAAACCCTAAGTGCCGCAAGTGTCGGGGAACGAGCCCCAAAAAGCCTAAGCCATTCCACCAAAGAGGGAACGTAGCCGACCTGGCCCTTGTGATTCGTCATGGTTTTTAGGGTTTAGGGTTTAGGGTTTAGGGTTTAGGGTTTTCACTCAAACTCCTAGGAGGCTGTGGAAACAAGATGCCCCCTGAAGACCTCCGAACAGGACCCAGTGGTTTAGGCTAACGCCAGGCATTACCACCCCGAGGGTCTTGCACGTTTAAGGGTCTTGCGGGAGGGGGGGTGAAATAACGTCCATTCCCATTTGGCAACCTTGCCAAAAACATGGAAATTTACAGCTTTTTTGCCAAGGATGTTTAAGGTTTATGTAACAAGGCACGCGATTACAAGCGTTCATGCCCGTTTGGTGAAGATGCCCAAAACACTGGCTTGTTTGCAGGATTTTTGCTTCTCTACACAACATATTCTGGAACAACTCACGAAGTCACAAGCGTCCATGCCTTCGGCGGAGGAGCATTTTTGCCTCTCTGTACACATTGTTGCCTCTTTTTACAACATAAGCACAAGAACGCTGTGCGCAGTGTTTTTGCCCGAAAAAAGCGCCCAAAAACCAAGCACATGGAAACGGTTTAGTAAACACAAATTGCGCCTCCAAGTGCGTGGCTGCACATCGCACGGCGAACTCTGAAACTTGTCAGGTTTCCTGCCAGGTCCTCTGGCGCTGTTTGGGGTTTAGGGCTTCGGGCCTGGCTGTTCTTCGGTTTAGGGTTTAGGGTTTCGGGTTTAGGGTTTAGGGCTTCGGAACCCTGCTGGTCGGCTCGGGCGCCTCGGGCCATCGGGAGGCGGAGCCGCTGCTGCAGGATTGCACCTCCACCAACCCAGAGAGCCCCTTATACCCCTTAAGGGTGGTTTAGGGTTTAGGGTTAGGGTTTAGGGTTAGCGTTTGGGGTTTAGGGTTTAGGGTTTAGGGTTTAGGGTTTAGGGTTTAGGGTTTAGGGTTTAGGGTTTATATAATATAATCCTCAAAGGGGTACCCAGAAAGCCCTTTATACTCATTGATCATAAGGAATATTCCTTAAATTATAAGAGGGCTCCTTCATATGATCTAAGGAATATTCCTTAAATCACCCAAAGAGCCCAACATCCCTTAATTAAGAAATGTAAGGATCCCAATATAGTTTGGGGTATATTCCTTAATTCAAGGGGTATTGGGCTCTCTGGGTGTATTGAAACCCTCAACCCAAAACCCTTTTTTTCTATCTGGGCTGGGAACCCCAAACCCCTAAAATAGGGGCTCATCACCTACCTTTGGAGTAGACCCTGGAAAAAAAGTATATACTTTTTAGGTATAAGTAGCTATAATAGGAACCCAGAACCAAAAAAAGTATTAAAGTACAGTACTCCAAAACCCAGAATCATCACCTCAACGGCCCCCCCAAGGCCCTACCCTCATCAGCACGAAGGCTTGTCGCCTGAAAGGGCTGAGGATTCAGGGGTTTAGGGTTTAGGGTTTAGGGTTTAGGGTTTAGGGTTTAGGGTTTAGGGTTTAGGGTTTAGGATCAGGGGATTTTTTGCCACCCGCCTAGCAGACCCCCTCTGGGATCACTCCGCAGGGAACAGTCGTGTACGTGTCATAGGTTCGCAAAAAGGGCCCCGAGGCTGCCTTATCTACCCTAGATCAGGGGCTTAGGGAGTTTATGGTTTAGGGTTTAGGGGTTAGGGTTTGCGTGCAACGCCGTCCATGATGAAACTCGGATTTCTGGCCTCCTCCAGCAGAAGCTCCTGCCGAACAAAGGCAAAGCAATCATCGATGTATGTGCAGAGCGCACGCCCCACGCAGCTCTGTAGTGGGGGATCTGGAGAACCCTGAGGGTCCACGTACCTCACTATTATGTGCTTGGGCCCTAAAGTCCCAAAATAGGAGGTACTTTAAGGCCCAAGTCTTCCCTATGTAGGTACATGGAAAGCTGTGCCAAGCAGCTGCCGAACTAGCTTACACTCCCCCAAAAAGCCCAATATTTTGCCTAAATTAAGGAATATCCCTTAGATCATATTAAGGATCCTGAATATGATTTAAGGAATATTCCTTAACTTAAGCATAATCTTGGGCTCTTTGGGCCAGTCATCAAGCCGCAACCTGCAATTCTTAGGGGGCTCCTGGCTGCCCCGGAAGACTGGCGGCAGGTTGCCCTGCTCCTGCTTGGGGTTTAGGGTTTAGGGTTTAGGGTTTAGGGTTTAGGGTTTAGGGATAGAGCAAGCTTACATGTAAGGATACATAAGAGATGTACAAGGAGGTATAAGGAAACATCAGGATATCTACAGATGCATGGGGGAATGTCGGATTCAGAGGCCTCTGGGCCTCAGGGGAGGAGCGCTTCTGTGTTTAGGTGGGATGAGGATTTCTGGCGCGCATCCGTGGTGTTGTCGAGGCAAAAGGTGGGAAGCCCCTACCTTCCCCTGACTAGCGTCAGGGGATTCGGGTTTAGGACTTAGGGTTTAGGATCCGAAACTCAGAACAAGAAAAACACACTCTAAACCCTAAACCTTCTAAGAGGTTAACAGCAGAAGTCCTCACCCGGCTGTTCAGTGATGCGGGGTGGCGCCTCTCAGGCAGAGCATGTACCAGTCATGCCCTCCCACGTATGTTAAACCCCCCTACCTCCAATATGGAATACCCCCCGCCCCCATATACTGCAACTGGGGGTATCCTTTTTTGTTGCATCCGGGCTGGGGGTATCCCTAAACCCTAAACCCTAAACCCTAAACCTTTCAATATTAGGGGGTCGGGGGGCTTATTGGCTCGGGGAGTCCCTTGCGGTGGTTTGCCCTTCTTCTACCGGTCCAGGGTCTTCTTGCTGCACCATCGGGTTTAGGGTTTAGGGTCTAGGGTCGAGGGTTTAGGGGCCTTTTTCAGACCCCCTGGGAGGATCCAAAAAGTAGAGCCCCCTTTCCACCCCCCATTTTTCAGGAACCCTTACTGGGATCTACTTTTTGGATCCTCCCAGGGCCCTGGGTTCTTGCATTCTCAAAGGATCTCGAAGCTGCAGCTGGGCCTCCAAACGTCCTGTGGCTCACGTCCGACCATAACTCGAAGAGTTTCATGGGCCCTTGGCATGGTCCCTGGTCAAAGGCTTCTGAAGTATGGGCCCTTGGGTCTTACAGGGTATATACGGGGACTCCCTTTTGAAGGTCCCACTCCAAGAGGGACCATGCAACTACCCTTAACACCAAAACCCTCCTTAAAAAAACTGCGGAACCTCAAAACCCTAAACCCCAAACCACAAACCCCAAACCCTAAACCCCATGAGTCCAAAGCCCTCTGAACCTCAAAGTGGTGCATCTCCAGGAAGGACGGCAATTTCGGAGGCATTGCTCGAGCCAACTCTTGAGGGGGCGGTGGCTTTCATTCTGCATGCATGTATGTATATAAATATAAATATAAATATATAAGAATAAATAACTACATAAATAAATAAATAAATAAATATATATATATATATGTATATATATGAAGAGAAAGGAGAGAGAGAGAGAGAGAGAGAGAGAGAGAGACTTATAACATTTGCGACAGCTAGCGCTGCAATAAATAGCATGTTTGCACGCTTCTTCGAGGTCTTGTTCAATTCGCGCAGTCTCAAAAAACACACAGAGCACCAGGTGCTTAATTAATGTTTTTTTCACGTTTCCAGATAAAGGAACACCTGTTTAACAGAGGTTGTACTGTAAACGCTGACAACGCGTGGTTCTTTATCCATCTTACGATGATTTTATTGGGAAAAAACCTATCATGGGAGAGGGGCTGACCACGGATGATCTCCGCCCCGGCGTCATGAAAACATAACTTTTTTCTTGATTCAGTGATTGCAATAGCTGTAGTATCATTGTCTCTCTTTCTTGTTTTTTCTCTCTTTTTTTTTCTCTCTCTCTCTCTATTGACTGCTCCCCTAACCCCTATAAACCCTAAACTCCAAACCGGTTTTGGGAGAGAGGCTTAGGTTGGGGGGGGTTCGGTTTTAAAGGGGCCCAAATGGTTGCAGCTTGGGGCTTGGGCCTTGGCCAGCTTCAAGGGGGGCTCTTTTCAAGTCTTGTGCGCCAGGTGGCTCTTGAGGCTTCAAGTCAAAGGGCGCAAGGTTTAGGGTTTAGGGTTTAGGGTTTGGGGTTTCGGGTTTCGGGTTTAGGGAAAAATCTAAGCCCTAACGTGCAAAGCAGGTCTGAGGGACGAAGGGGCAGTTTAGGGTTTAGGGTTTAGGGTTTAGGGGGGGGAGTTAGGGTTTAGGGTTTCGGGTTTAGGGGTTGGGGGGGCTTAGAGGCTTAGGGGCGTCCTTCGGCGGAGGATTTTGGGGATCGTAATTATGGCTCCTATATCATCATACCATAATAACCCCCAAAACCCTAGGCCCCGACATTAAGCTGTCAGGGCATTTTCATCTCCAGCAGTGGGTTCAAGGCTGCAACCCGCGCAGCATTTTGAGGACCCTGGGACCCAAATGAACCCTATCCTTGGGTTCATATGGGGGTTTCCAAAAATAGGGGTACCCTTTTGGGGGTCCTTGTATTTCTATTCTATTTGGGGTATAAAAGGGGTGCCCCCTACTTTGGGAAGTGCCCATATACCCCAGGTGAGGATAATGCTATTATGAAGGTACATGAACCTTTAAACCCTTTTGGGGTTCATTGGTCCCCAGGGGATGCCATCGTTGCCATCGTTCTCACCTTCCCGGGCCGGCATGCTGTTCTCACATCAATTACACATACCTCACGCAGGGACCTAACAAGTGTGCGTACGACCGCTGGGCGCCCTTCAAGTCCAGAAATCCATCACCTGGTTCACAGCTCTGCCCCTTGGGAAAGACACGGGGTGCTCTGCCTCTCACGACTTTGTTGGGGTCTGCCTCGCATTGGTGCTCAGCACTGCCGGCCCTTTCGAATTCATTTCGCGCTCTGCACGAACAACAAACAGGCTTGCAAAAGACAAGGCTTGCACATGCAGAGTCCCACATGGGGGTTTCCGAAACTAGGGGGTGCCTTATTGGGGTCCTTATTATAGTGGATTTATGTTTACGGGCTATTGTAGGCGTCTCCTGTTTTCTATTTTCGTAAACCCCCACATTGCAGAAAAACACTTCCGGGTGAAATGGAGCGCACGCTCGCTGTTGAGATGGCGCAGACCTTAGCTTGTCAATTGGTTGACTTGGAAGCCCTAAACCCTAAACCCTAAACCCAAAACCCTAAACCCGAAACCCTAAACCCTGGACCCTAGACCCTAGACCCTAAACCCTAAACTAACCCTTTTGAGCCCGGACCCTTTTGAACCCTAGACAGGTTGTTTTCATTGAAGATTTGGGTTCAGCGACAGCGCCGAATAAGAAAAGCCTGGTCCGAGAGCTGAACACCCAAAAGTGCGAGAATGTGCCGTGCTTAAACAAGAAATGCAAGGTTTAGGTTTAGGGTTGAGGGTTGAGGGTTTAGGGTTTAGGGTTTAGGTTTTAGGGTTTAGGGTTTAGGGTTTAGGGTTGAGAGAGCCTCACCCTCAACCCTAAAAGGGCAGGTTTGGGGAAAGGCTTCTGGAGCTATCTTCAGGCCCATATGAAAACTAAGGAATATGAAGGGCTGATGTTTGTGACTTAGTCTTGGGCCTGGCGACTTCCCCACCAGACCTGCTTCTAAACCCTTTCTTTGCAGCCGGACTGAGTGGGTGGGGGTGGGGGTCGGGGTGAGGGTTTAGGGTTTAGGGTTTAGGGTTTAGGGGTCAGGGTTTAGGGTCAAGGGTCAAGGGTTTAGGGTTTCGGGTCTAGGGTCTAGAGTAAGAAGTGCAGGGTAGTAACATCTTGATGCTCAGACGCACAGCTATTTTTTCCGGCACCGCAGTTGCTTCACATGATTGCGCAGTCTTGTTGCACCTCTTTGGCTAGTGCTGTCCATCCAGTTTCCAGGTCCTGAGCAGGCTTCGCACACACACACACACACACACAAACCCCTAAACCCTAAACCCTGAATCCTGAACCCTGAACCCTATAAACCCTATAAACCCTAAACCCTGAACCCTGAACCCTGAACCCTAAACCCTAAAACCCTAAAACCCTAAACCCTAAACATCCCTAAACCCGAAACGCTACACATACCTTTAAGCATTGCGGCTCGCAGTAGACAGAAGCTCGTGAGCAAATGTTTCGAGCGAAGCGAACAAAGTTTTTTCTGTTATGTGGGCACGTACACCAAAAAATCTCTACACATAACATCACACACCCCTAAACCCTATAAACCCTAAACCCTAAACAGAATACTTTTTGCACACCAGATATCTTGCACGTCGCCTCAGGGTGCCCTGTTCTGTGTGCCGTCTATTCTATCTTCAAATATACTAGTGCTTCTTATGCTTAATTCACTGACATTTTGTATTACACTGTTGTATGAATATCTTCCTATATTCATCTCTTTTCATAGAATATACTGTATTACTATCGTATCATTACATGCGACACTGCCTCAGCTCAACCCCCCACATCAAGATGCCAACTCGTTAGATCCGGTCAGCCAAAGGGTCGAACTCGGGCTTCCGCATCGCGTCGTACTCCCAGTCGATGTGCACCTCGAGTTTAGGGTTTAGGGTTTAGGGTTTAGGGTTTAGGGTTTAGGGTTTAGGGCTTAGGGTTCAGGGTTTAGAGTTTAGGGTTCCCACTACTTACCTACCATGTGCTTAAGAACCTCCATGGACAAACTCAGCATCCCCATGGCGCCCTTATGAGCAAGAACTTTTTCCCCACGACGTACATCAAAGTCCAGGAAGTCGGAACATGGTCTGAAGATGATCAGAGCAGGGATTCCCTTTAGGACGCCTTTTGGGGTATGGGGGATAAGGATATTAGTTGCTGAGAAACCTGGCCCAGCAAAGGCTAGCCTTTCTTTAGGGTTTAGGGTTTAGGGATTGGGGTTGAGGGATTACAATCTGATCACTTAAAGAGCTTGGAGGTTACTATCGTAGGGTAAAATGTTATGCAGGTACCTTTGTGCATCCGGATGCGTGTAGATGTTGCCAGAAACTGCTTCGTCCCCGATTCCCCAAGCCCTAGACCCTAGACCCTGAACCCGGATCCCTGAACCCTAAACCCTAAACCCTAACAAGCAAGTTTGGGCATCCTTGGGCAACGACCGGCTGATCTTTGTCCAACCCCTCGGGCTGCATCAAGCCAACCAGGGACAACCGCGATGCGCCAGGTAGGCTTCCTGAGCTCGGCAGGTTAGGGTTTAGGGTTTAGGGTTTAGGGTTCAGGGTTTAGGGTTTGGGGTTTAGGGTTTAGGGTTTGGGGTTTAGGATTTAGGTTTGGGGTTTGGGGTTTGGGGTTTAGGGCTTAGGGTTTAGCGCCAAGTTTAAGGTTTAACAGACAATGCAGGCCCAGGACATACCAGCAGCCTTGTTCTGCAGCAGCCAAGTGGCTCGCTTGAACAAGCCTCAGGACGCACATGTCGCAGCTTAACTACACGGATGCGACGCTGCTTGCCGAGACCGGACTTAGAGACTGATAAAGGATGTGATAAGGTCCCAGCTTGTGTTTCCTGGACATTTTGTGCGCGGCGACCATGATGTACGGCTGCGAAGCATAACATCTGCAGGGTCGGGTCAAGCACTTCAGATCCCCAACGACACTCTTTCCAAAAAAAACAGCTCACGTGTCAAGCCAGCCATGTAGGCCATTCCATGCGTCCCCTGGGTTCGAACTACTATGAATCCTGGATTCATGTGGCAGCCGTTCGCAAGCATGTGGGCGGCACTGCATCTTGCAAGTGGGGACTACAGAATAATAAGGTTATAATAGTAAGGCTATAATAATAATAAGGTTATTATAATAAGGTAGGTTATTATAATAACATGTGGCAGCCGCGTGCCTGAAGATCATCCTTGCGCAGGGGGCCAGGAAGAACAAGTTGGGACCCATCGCTACAAAAATCAAACGAAGCCCACCGTGGCTGCAACAACATCATTGTCCTAACAAATTGGGCTTAGGGTTTAGGGTTTAGGGTGGTTTAGGTCCTCTCCACGTGGCTGGTGCCACTCGGCAGCTCTGCCACGATCAGGTACTCGCCGCCCCGTGACACCGTGAATGCCAGCATAGAGTCCCTGGCAAGCCACAATATGGGGGGGTTTACGAATCTACTGGACCCCTAAACCCCGAATATACACCCAAAATAATCGGATTCCCGTAAAATAAAGACCCCCAAAATACCCCCTGATTTTCGGAAACCCCCAACAGAAAATCCACCCCTCATGATGAACGTATTTCAGTGATCCCTACGGCGTTGTGTACGTGAGCCACGCAAACCCTCCGAACACAGTCTTCAACTTTCGTGTGTGCTGGCATCACGCACCCGCAAAACCAACTTTGCCCGACAAACACGCTACGAATTTGTAAGGCCGAAAGTGGGGGTTTAAGGAAAATAAGGAACCCCGAATATTACTAGACCCAAAACAGGATAGGATCCCCTTACAGTTGAGTAATAAGGACCCGAAAAAGGTACCCCCCCCCCCTTCTTTTTTGGGCATCCCTAAATCCTCAACCCTAAACCCCGATAAACCCTAAACCCAAAGTTCCAACTGGGATGAGGCATTGCGCGGCGCGATGCCTCACAGGGATCCAGTTCGAGCGGCATATCAGATGATCACCTTGTCAACAGGGACTAACCCTTTTGCAACAGGGATAAACCCTAAACCCTAAACCCTAAGCAGGGATTAGAGTTTAGGGTTCAAGGGTTTAGGGAGGAACGTGCCGTATAGTTCACGATCATCATGATCCTCAGTATGAATTCAGGTACATAGTCCTTAATTTTAAGTCAAGGGGTTTTGAAGGAGCCGGCAAGGCAAACACGCATGGGCAACGAAAAAACACGTTTCAGCCAAGGTGCTGTAGGTATTCTCAATGTTGACTTTCTCATAGACCTGCCGCACTTCAAGTGTGATGGCAAACACGCTGGCAAAAACAAATCAAGCAAAACCCCCCTAAACCCTAAACCCTAAACCCTAAACCCTAAACCCTAAACCCTAAACCCTAAACCCTAAACCCTAAACTTGACCCTTAACCCTAAACCCATGCATAACTTCGCCAAGGGTCCTTGCAAAGGATGGGAACCGCCCTGCCAGCGTACAAGCCGTTGCCAACAAATGGAACATGCGAACCATCTACAATACTTGCTTTGGGTTTAGGGTTTAGGGTTTAGGGTTTAGGGTTTAGGGTTTAGGGTTTAGGGTTTAGGGTTTAGGGTTTAGGGTTTAGGGTTTAGGGTTTAGGGTTTAGGGTTTAGGGTTTAGGGTTTAGGGTTTAGGGTTTAGGGTTTAGGGGTTGATCATAGCCAAGAATCTGTGGCCGACCACCAGATTGCATCAGCATGCGTGGGTCGAATTGTTCGACTGAGCACACAATCCTGGGCCAATGGGGTCAAACTCAAAGCAAACGTTTCACCGAGCTGCCCGGGCGCAGTTCAACATGCGAACTCAGCATGTGCAACGCGACAATGAGGCATGATGTTGCCAAGTTGCTCGCACGGGACGGCGTGCCTTGTCTATTTTGGGTTGGCAACCATTCGACTGAAGAATTTGGGGTGCTCGGTTTTTGGTTCGGCGCATTGTGAAGCATCCTTGTGCGAGCTTGATGTTGGAGGATTCCGGGTTTGAGGTCGCAGGTCCATCTCCAGCTTGGTTTCTTGGAAGTTGGGATGGTTTTTCAGCCGTTCCTTGGTGATGGAAGACGAATCACAGTACTCAAACGTTTTGAGGGATGGGAAACTATGCGTTCATGACGGCGGCATTGCAGGTTTCGCATGCATTCGCAAAGCATGGGATGTTGTCGGGCAAACCCAAATACCAATGTCGCGTCGGCATGTGGCCTTCGAAAAACATGTGCCAACACCATGCTATGTGTTCATGTTCGTCATGACTGGGACATCATCAGGTGGCCTGCATGGTTGACATCAGCCAGGCAAGCCAGTTCCCGTCGTGCACGTATACGCTACCGCAGCATGGCTTTGCCATAGCACGCTGATGCGCGCAGTGTATTTACCACAAAACTAGCATTTTCATTTTGGATCTGTCATCTGGCACGGGAGGCTTCAGGGGCCAAAAGTCTCCTTTTTGGTGCAAGAAATTTTCCCAACACCCCTCTCGGCCCGAAAACCGCCTAGTATTGGAATCGAGGTTGCCGTGAGTCGGCTGAATTTCCCCGTGGGCCCTAAACCCTAAAACAAAACCCTAAACTTAAACCCTAAACCCTAATCGATTTGTAGCATTTGTAGCACTAGCTACGGACTGGAATCGAAGTTTCCATCAGAGACTGGTCCCGAAACGACCGTGAGTCACCGTCAGGAAAAGTAAACGATTCAAGCACCATACGTTTACCAACAAGCAATAGCCAACTCAAACAAAAGCTAACAAGTAACAGAGAGTGCATGAATGTTTGAAGCATATGTGCAAATGGAAACAGATGCGTCTCAGATGTCGACGTCCCGTGAGACGGCTGGATTTTCATCGATTTGTAGTACAGCATAGTGCAGCTTGATATAGGAAACAAAACAAAACAAAAACAGAAATCGGAATCGACATTCCCGTGTCATCGCTTCTCCAAGCAAGGCCTCCATCCTGCCAACACGGGCCAGGCGAATTCATAACGAAGAGGCACGGGGTTCTTCCACAACCACAGGTGTTCATGCGTAAGATTCCGGTAATGCCTGCTTCGTTGTCTAGTTCCATACCTGGGTCTCGCGCATGCGATTGCGCTGCTCTCGTGAATACGTGTGCGCACACCCTTCTGCAGCTCGTGCGTAGGTGTGTGTGCGTGTGCGTGTGTGTGTGTAGGTGTGTGTGTGTGTGAGTGTGTGAGTGTGTGAGTGTGTGAGTGTGTGAGTGTGTGTGTGTGTGAGTGAGTGAGTGTGTGTGTGTGAGTGAGTTGTGAGTGTGTGAGTGGTGTGTAGGTGTGTGTGTGGGTGTGTGCACAGGTGTGCGCATAGGTGTGTGCGTAGGTGCGTGCATACGTCCGTGCGTGGGTGTGGGCGCAGTGTGTTTGTCCGTGTGTGCGTGTGTGTGTGTGTTAATGTGTGTGTGTGTGTCAGTCAGTCAGTGTGTGTGTGTGAGTGTGTGAGTGGTGTGTAGGTGTGTGTATGGGTGTGTGCACAGGTGTGCGCATAGGTGTGTGCGTAGGTGCGTGCGTACGTCCGTGCGTGGGTGTGGGCGCAGTGTGTGAATGTGTGTGTGTGTGTGTGTTAATGTGTGTGTGTGTGTGTGTTAATGTGTGTGTGTGTGTTAATGTGTGTGTGTGTGTGTTAATGTGTGTGTGTGTGTGTGTTTGTCCGTGAGTGTGAGTGTGTGTGTGTGTGTGTTTGTGTGTAGACGTGTGTGTCTGTGTGTAGGTGTGTGTAGGTGTAGGTGTAGGTGTAGGCGTAGGCGTAGGCGTACGCATAGGCGTAGGCGTCAGCGTAGGTGTTGGTGTGGTGCGCGTGTGTTTGTGCGTGCGCGCGCGCACTCCTATATGCAAGGGCCCCGCAACATCAATGCAGCCCAAACCATGACGCGGAGCGTACAGGTGTCTGCGCACGCGCTTATGCCTCTGCAGCTCGTGTGGATAGGCATGTGCGCACACCCTGATACGGCTCGAGCGTCCATAGCCCCTCGGTGGGCGTAATATATTCCTATATGCAAGGGCGCCGCCGCATCCGTCACACCAAAAACACTCGGACAAAATCTACTTCGTCGTGCGGCTGCTGCACGCGCGCGTGGTGTTGCGAATCCCCATATAGAAGTGTACGCACACCCTGATGCAGTTCGTGTGTATAGGCGTGTGCGCATTGGGAATTGACCATGCTTGACCAGCCATGATACTCTGTTTCTTGGACAGGTGCCTGCGCAAACAGACTCGATAAAAACCACATGAAACCCAACAGGTAACGTGAAATCTGTGAGATGCCAAGAAGGAGAAAAAAACATCTACACCTCCTCCGAACTGTGTTCAAAAGGAAAAGAATCGAATCATTTTTTTGCAAATGGAAGGTCGACAGCATTTTGGATTAAGTGCACGCGTGTAGTCATTCGCATAGCTTGGGATGTTCCCCTGATACTAACAGTCCTCAATAGGGATTATAATAGGGGGGGTATTTTTTTATCCGATTAAGCACTGTTCGTATCAGGGGGAACATCCCCACCTACACCCTAAACCCTAAACCCCAAACCCTAAACCCGAAACCCTAAACCCTGAACCCTAAACCACAGCTCAAAACACAATGAACACCAACACCTCCTCTACTGTGGCCCGGGGTGCTGCGGCACGGTGATCATAAACTCAGGCTCATTATCCCGAACCTGGGTGTGCGAAGCAGGGTTTAGGGTTTAGGGTTTAGGAGTTTAGGGTTTAGGGTTTAGGCTATCCCGCAGCCATCGGGGACTGTTGCGCACAAACAGCAGCGTCATGTCTGTTCATGGATCAACTGCCGCCGAAAATCGACTTCACCAGGATTGGCGAACACCCATTCCTTGTCTGTCTGACATTGGGCAAGTCAATGATTCAAAAAACAGTAGAAATGCGACATGCCTGCACCACACTGCGCTGCACGGGACATTGTGTTGAACTTGATATCAGCAGGCATGCAGAGGGCATGCACAGTGACACTTGGAATCACATGGACATCTCCCATAAAAGCCCGACAACACTTCTTACAGGATCCCCCTAAACCCTAAACCCTAAACCCTAAACCCTAAACCCTCAACCCTAAACCCTCAACCCTAAGCCTCCCACCTCCCCCCTCCCCCCCATCCCAAAAAATCCCCGGTGCATCATGTGCCGCCCAAACACATACCAAGCTAAGGGTTGACCATCTCCCCCCACATGCTGCACACCTCTCCGCCGGACCTCCATGGAATCCATGTCCTCCACTCCTCCATGGAGGTTTAGGGTTTAGGGTTTAGGGTTTAGGGCTTGGGGTTTAGGGTTTAGGCTGCGAAGACGTGGCAAGTCAGTGCAGATACCCGGTACTTTTGGAGCCCCCCCCCCCCCCCCCCCCCCTTTGGGGAATGTCGTTGGGGTGTTCCAGATCTTGTGTCTTGTGTGGCCGCCAGGCCAGCCCTAAACCCTAAACCCTAAACCCTAAACCCTAAACCCTAAACCCTAAACCCTAAACCCTAAACCGCCTAAACCCTAAACCCTAAACCGCCTAAACCCTAAAACCTAAACCCTAAGCATCCCAACCTCCGTCAGTGATCGCAGGGTGCGGAACCTCAGAATGCAATCTGCAGCTTAAATCCATGGGAACCAAAGGATTAAACAAACAAAAACAAAACAAATGGGACTATGGTTCATAGACCTTAACAAGAACCATAGTAGTGTAGGGTTTAGGGTTTAGGGTTTAGGGTTAAGGGTTAAGGGTTCAGGGTTTAGATGGTTTAGGGTTTAGATGGCTTAGGGTTTAGGGTTTCGGGGTATAGGGTCTCTGACCCCAGGTTTAAGTTTCTTTGGACCTTGCGAGAGGAATTGTAAGTGGTACCGGGTCCATGGCCCCAATTTTGGGTTCCCTTTGCTTCCCCTCAGAATCTCGTAGTGTTTTCTTGGTGCCGTAAGCTTTGGGGTTGTTGGCTGAGCCGCGGTTTAGGGTCTTAGGGTTTAGGGTTTTAGGGTTTACGGTTTAGGGTTTAGGGTGGTGTGCTCTAGACTGGCCACATTCTGCCATGCCCAAGCGGTAGGAGGGGTTGGGCGTGTCTAGGGTTTAGGGTTACGGTGTTGGTGGCTAGGATGGCCACCTTAAAACCCTCTGAGAGATATTCCTGAATATCGTCCTCTCAAACCCAATAAGGGAAACTATAAAGGGGTTTGGGGTTTAGGGTTTAGGGTTTAGGGTTTAGGGTTTAGGGTTTAGGGTTTAGGGCCTTATAAAGTATCCCAGAGGCCTACCTAGTTGGGCTTTAGGCTTTGTAGGGTATAGGAGGAGTAATCGTATCTGCTGGTCCAACAGCCGCACGACTCACTTGACATGCCCATGTGATCCTGGATGTGTTGGTCAGTAGGTAGGTTTAGGGTTTAGGGTTTAGGGTTTGGGGTTTGGGGTTTGGGGTTTAGGGTTTAGGGTTTAGGGTTTAGGGTTTAGGGCTTAGGGCTTAGGGTTTAGGGTTTAGGGTTTAGGGTTTAGGGTTTAGGGTTCAGTACGTCCACTCGCCAGGGCATACACGCACGAGATATCTGTATAGGAAGTGTACGTTTCGCCCTCCGCACCCGCGAGCATTCTTGGCCCTGGCTCACGAAGGTGCGCGGGCACGCTGGCAGCAAATCGTCGTACAGGATGCTATGCGTCACGCGCTGCTCTGAGCTGTCATCCATTCCCGACGATCTGTGGACCATTCGCGGAGAGTTGCATCGCCAACCCTAAACCCAAAACCCTAAACCCTAAACCCTAAACCCAATGCCCACGAAACAGGCCGAGGCACCCTCGGACTGGCGTAGCGGCGCGGCGCGCTTTAAGCAGCCCTTTCACAAACACGCCTCCCAGAACTTCCAAAACTCCTTGATTAAGGTATATACCCTCCTTCATGATCATGATCCTTAGTATACCTCAGGGTATCTTCCTTAAATTCAGGGGGTTTTGGAAGATCTGGGCTCTGCACCACACGGCATTTTCTGAGCGAGCTCGGATGGGAGTATGGGTCTTGCGACAAGTCATTTGATGCTTCAAAGCATCGTTGTGGCCTCAGGCCTTGAATGGTCAATGAGCGCCAGAGCACGCTGGCTACGCACAAAAGAGTCCAAAGCAAAAATATTGCTCAGCTGCAAGGTCACTTGGTGCAACAGGGTTTAGGGTTCAGGGTTTGGGGTTTAGAGTTTGGGGGACTAGGTGGGGTTCTAGGTAAGACCTCAACCGTGAAGGACCCGAGGTTCACCTTAAAACCCCACCCGCAACTGTTTGACTCCAGCTTGGCCCTAAACCCTAAACCCTAAACCCTAAACCCTAAACCCCTCTGAAAGATAGTCCAAAAAAAACCATCCTCTTAAACCCACAACGTGCTCTAAATCCTAAACCCTTTGTGCTGCCACCCTAAACCCTAGACCCTAAACCCTAAATCCTAAACCCTAAACCCCAAATATCCCAGGGGCTTACCCAGCTAATGGTTGGGGTTAAGGATGGGATACGTGGTCGAAATCGAAGACCGTGCACCTGACTACCTCACTGAAGCTCAAACGCCAGCGTCGCGGATGCCCTGAACCCTAAACCCTAAACCCTAAACCCTAAACCCTAAACCCTATTCATCGAAGGGTTCGGCGTGACTTGAGCCGGAATCAAACATTGAAAGGCCTTTCCGACCACCTTGCCCCTGGTCTTACCGACCCTCAACCCTTCAAAGTCTTAGAATTGGGTTTAGGGTTTAGGGTTTAGGGTTTAGGGTTTAGGGTTTAGGGTTTAGGGTTTAGGGTTTAGGGTTTAGGGTTTAGGGTTTAGGGTTTAGAGTTTAGGGTTTAGGGTTTAGGGTTCAGCAATCGTAGCATCTCAACGGAGAAACTCTTCAAAGTTTTAGCAGATTAAATGGCTGCCCAACATCCCTAAACCCTAAACCCTAGACCCTAAACCCTAAGCCCTAAGCCCTTAACCCTAACATGACCATCTCAACAGATTTGTCTTCAAATCTTCTAGCATCTCTACTGAACACCCCGACGCCCCAAAATGTCCCAACTAAACCCAAAACCGTTTTCTCACCCGTAAACCCTAAACCCTAAACCCTAAACCCTATAAACCCCAAACACTGAGCAGGGCATCCATGAATTGCCAGGTGGATGCAGAAGCTGATTGCAGCCACCAAGAGGAATAAATTCGACTCAAACCCCGGCCTTCAAGGTCAAGCCCAGGCTGCTTGGGGTTTAGGGTTTTTTTTCATACTCTGATATTACTTATTCTCTCTTATGTGGTCTCTTGGTATGTGTTCATTACATTGTCAGATCGTTTTATTATGATGCATGAATATCTTTTCATACTACATGAGGGCGTGGAACCTTGTTTATGGATGTTTTCTTTCGCCGGGTTTGGATTCCTAAACCCTAAACCCTAAACCCTAAACCCTACACCCTAAACCCTAAACCCTAAACCATACTTCATCGTTGCCTGGCGGGTCTTGGAGGCGCGGAGCACGACAAATGCAGAGGATCAGCCCTCCAGGCTGCTACAGGACTTAGGGCCTTAGGGTTTGAGGAGTGGAAGGTGTAGAGAGGTTGAGGGTTTAGGGTTTAAGGTTTAGGGTTTAGGGTTTAGGGCCTGCAAGATATGCCCCAAAAAACCTATGGCAGGCAAGAAACCTGCTGAAAGATGGCATTGCCAAGAGCAATGCACAAGAGAGCACCAGCCATCGTTCACGACGGCGTTGAGGGCACGAAATAGATTTTTTTTTCAAAAAAGGTTACTTGTGACCCTAAACCCCAGGCCCTAGAAACCCTAAACCCTAAACCCTGAACCCTAAACTCTAATCCCTGAACTAGACTTCTCTCCAAACGGTTCTGCGTGTACTTGTCTAGCGATCCGTGGCGTGTGAACCTAAAACCCTAAACCCTAAACCCTAAACCCTAAACCCTAAACCCCTAAGCCCTAAGCCCTAAGCCCTAAACCCTAAACCCTAAACCCCAAACCCTAAACCCCAAACCCAGATTCAAGCACAAATTCGGACTGCGGCCTCCAGGGGTAGTGCCAGGGTCGCCGCTATCTTCTGAGGAGAAAAACGTACTTGATGAAGCTGTTGGGTACTTCTTCCGCTTCTTTGTATGGGTCTAGGGTTTAGGGTTTAGGGTTTAGGGTTTGGGGTTTAGGGTTTGGGGTTTGGGGTTTAGGGTTTAGTAGGTTGCGTTAGAAAGAGCCGAGTGATCGAAACACCACGCTTGTAAGTTAAGGCGGCGTTTCGTAGCGATTCCCCTTTGGCAAGGAGCCCAAACCCTGAACCCTAAATCCTATACCCTAAATACGCAAAGCCTAAAAAAACCCTAAACGCTAAACCCTAAACCCTAAACCCTAAACCCTAAACCCTGAACCCTAAACCCTAAACCCTAAACCCTAAACCCTAAACCCTAAACCCTAAACCCTGAACCCTACTTCTCTGCCCAAGCGATGGCTGGTACTAAAACTTGGCCATGCCTGAGTCGAGCAGCACAGGGAGTTGAAAGCGGGCCGCGTGTGGGCGTAGGACTGGTAGGGTTTAGGGTTTGGGGTTTGGGGTTTGGGGTTTGGGGTTTAGGGTTTGGGGTTTAGGATTTAGGGTTTAGGGTTTAGGGTTTAGGGGTACGCAGCTATTTCGCGAGTCACATGAAAGGGCTTCGCGGATGCTGGGGAAGATAGAGTAGGGGGTTCAAGGCGCGTTCAGACTCATCAGGCACAGCGCAAAATGGAAGATCACCTGAGCTGCCATCCGACATGTGGGGTTTTGGGGTTTAGGGTTTAGCGTTTAGGGTCACCAAGACTCCAAAACGCACTCACTCACTGGTTTTACTACTAGTTGCTTAAGAATCCCAAAGCATGAAAGATAACAATCCCTGTACTACTCTAAGAAGGAAGAATCTTATTATCATTATTATTACTAGTATTATTATTATATTCGTTTTTTTCCGTTTGGGGGGGGGGGGGAGGGGGCGGGGGGGTGTTCTAATTAAGGTTCCAGGCCTCCCTTTGCGTCTGTTCAGGGTACCACAATTGGGTCCACAACGACCAAACCGGTCCCCATTTTGGTGAACCCTAAACCCTAACGGCCCCTTCCCCCTACCACCCGTTCATTCTCCTTTGCTCTTCTGAGAAGCCCGAGCTTCATTTCGACACCCCAACGCGCGCACCCAAACAGGGGCTTAGGTGGTTTCGTGTTAAGGGCTTTGGGTTTAGGTGGCTTTAGGGTTTAGGCTTGGGGCTTGAGGTATGAAAGCCTTGGAGCTTCGGGCTCATGCGGTTTAGGGTTGAGGGTGCTAGCCCAAACCCTAGTCTTGCAGGATATCGAACTTCTCTGATGCCCGGACACAACTCACAGCGGCTTGGAGCGAGGGCTTACAGGGACAGAAAAAGGTTCAGAACACAGCTAAGGCTGCCAAAGGTTTAGGCAAATGGGTTTGGGATACGGCTCTCCTAACCCCTAAACTAAAAACCCCAAAAATCCGAGAAAAAAAAAACCCAAAAACCCTAAAAAACCCTGAAAACCCTAAAAAACCCTAAAAAACCCTAAAAAACCCTAAACCCTAAACCCTCTCTTGTCAACGCTTGAGTCGGGCGTCGGCTTGCCATTGGCAACCGCCAGGTATGCCTGCCTGGGGCGCCCAGCTTCGGAGGCTTAGGGTTCACTTCGCAGGTTTATGCTTAAAGGTTCCTCAACCCTAAACCCTAAACCCTAAACCCTAAACCCTAAACCCTAAATCCTAAACCCTAAACTACTTGCTTAAGAACCCTGAAACAATAAAAACACACACTCCTCCTTGAAGGGTCATCTAGAGAGAATTCAATTTTCTTTTCTGGGGTTCTTTATCAAATAGTGGGGCTAACACTCACTTTTGAGGCTGGGTTCGCTCTTCAATTCTAGGATGCAGGGAAGGAAAGCAACCCTCTTGGCAAAGCCACGCCCCCTGAGCCACATTTGAGGGGGGGGAAATGGTACAGCGGTCCGCCAGCAAGCCGAAGTAGGATTTAGGGCTTGGAGGTCCCGGAGATTAACCTGAGACCATAAACCCTAAACACTAAACCCTAAAACCGCTCTAGATCATGTCGACATGGGGTCCACGGTCTTAGTGTGGGGATGTGGACGGGGATGACGGGGCATGGCTTGACCTGAAAAAAACCTCTCCAAAGTCAAAAATCACTAGTAGGGTTGTTTCTTCTCTTTCAGAAGGGATCCTCCTATACCGACATGTTCAAGAACGGTCCGTAGACCCCCTAAACCCTAAACCTAAACCCCGAACCCTAAACCCTAAACCCTAAACCCTAAACCCCGACAGACAACCCCTCGTCAGGCAAGCCGCCAGCCATCTTGCTCGAGCCGCCGGCGCTTCTTCTCCACCGTGGCCGCCTCATTGGCCTGAAACGTTTCAACAGAACTCTCTCCCTCTCTCTATCTTTTTTTGTTTTGTTGTTTTGTTCTTCTCTCTCTCTCTCTCAAATATGTGTAAATAAATAAAGGAATATATATATATATATATATATGTATTTCCCTGAGGGTCTAAATACCTAAACAAATATACACATGGGCCCCAAAGTCCCTGTATAGCAGTACTTTTCAGGCCAAAGCATTCCTTATTTAGGTACATGGGCCCTTAGGGTATGTGTGTCTATATATGTATATGTATATGTATGTATGCACCATCTACTATATCAAGTAGAGGGTGGAGGGCTTTTGGTAGCGTTTAGGATTTGGGTTTAGGGGGTTGAGGGTTTTGGGTCCACAAACTCTGTGAATCTTAGGTCCTTGGGCCTGAAACCCTCATCCGCATTTGCCTTTCAAGGCCTCTGAGACAACAAATAAAATCCACTTTTGGGGGCATAGAGTTTAGGATCCAAAACGCCAAATAAGGGAACATATGACAAGCCGCCAGTATGGTCCGGGAATTTAGGTCAAGGGTGGGGGGCTTCAGGGTTTCAGTGTGTTGGCTGGAGTGTGAGGTTTGGAAACTTATTAGGGATACTGTTTGCTATGCCATGCGTTTGAAGCGTTAGTACTTATGGCTACAACAACCACCCCAAAAATGCCCCTGAACCCTAAACCCTACATTCCAACATATGCCGCGGGGCCATATAGCGTGCCATCTTCTGTCTCTGGCCTGGCAAGAAGTATAACAAAACGGAAGGTTTGGCTTGCTAGGAATTCCCAGAGAGCCCTTCATACCCCTGAATTAAGGAATATTCCTTAACTTATATAGGGATCCTTACTATGATTTAAGGGATATTCCTTAACTTTCCTCATAATTCTGAGATGTCGGGCTTTCGAGGAATTTCTGGGCTTCAAGGGAGTACTTCTGAGGACAAACATGGCTTGGTCAAAGGGTATCCCGGCAGCCGGGTCTTCCTTGTCCAGTAACCTACTGTAGGCGAACTAAAGGTCAACCCTTGGGAGTTTATAGGGATTCTACTACCCCAAAAAAAGGTTGAAGCTTGCCTACTCTACTACTATACAAGGATGATAGCAGACCCGGAAAAAGGTTGAAGGATACCTGCTCTAACTACGTAAGAGGTGAAATATGACTCGAGCTTGCGCCCAGACCCTAAACCCTGAACTCCACTTCAGCCCTAAGCCCCTGAACCCCCACACCCGAACTTCCTAAACCCCCTAAATCCTAGAGACCCTACACCCTCAAGCCCAAGCAATTCAAAAAACAACTCGACGTGCAAGAAGAAACTCTTCGAAACTTTCCCCCGGAAAACAGACCCTCAAAAACTTCAATAAGCCCTAAGCCCTCAACCTAAACCCTAAACCCTAAACCCTAAACCCTAAACCCTAAACCCTAAACCCTAAACCCTAAACCCTAAACCCTAAACCCTAAACCCTAAACCCAGGCCTGGGTTGGCGGCCCCTAGGATGCGAACGGCCAGCAGCCCCGCGTTGGCCGCATTGCCGATGGCGACGGTGGCCACAGGAATGCCTCGAAGAAGCGCCCAAGTTGGGGCTTAGGTTTAGGGTTTAGGGTTTAGGGTTTAGGGTTTAGGGTTTAGGGTTTAGGGTTTAGGGTTTAGGGTTTAGGGTTTAGGGTTTAGGGTTTAGGGTTTAGGGTTTCAGGCTTAGGGTTTAGGGTTTAGGGTTTGGTCCTATAGGGCTCAAGAGCTGAGGTTTAATCAGGCTCAGGGTGTTCTTGGGCCCCCAAAGTCAGTGAAACCTAACATCCTGGCGAGTTGCTTCTTCGAGCTTGCCCTACTTGGAGGTTCATGGGTAGGGTTACAGGTCCATGGTCAGACCTTACTTAGGGTACTTATAACCCTACATATACGAACTCATCTGAACCTCCAAGTATAAACCTAAACCCTAATCCCTAAATCCCTAAACCCCTAAATCCCTAAAACCCTAAACCCTAAATCCCTAAACCCTAAATCCCTAAATCCCTCAACCCTAAACCCTTCGAGCGGTGCCTTTCGGCATCTGGACGATGGACAGCAGCGAGTCGTTGCCACTCAAGGTGGAGGACTTGACTGGCACACCAATCCTCCACGGCGAGAATCTAGGGATTTGTACCTCGGGCCCTTAAGGTTGTAGCCTGGGGTTTTGGGGTTTTGGGTTTTTGGGGTTTGGGGTTTTGGGTTTAGGGTTTGGGGCCTAAACCCTAAACCCTAAACCCTAAACCCTAAACCCTAAACCCTTTTTAAAGATCCACAGGGCCCATACTTCGGATCCCTAAAAATACAAAGGGCCCCTGGTTTCAATCATGTGGAGCACGCTGGTTTAGGGTTTAGGATTTAGGGTTTAGGGAAAGACGGGGAGGTTGGTTTATACATGTATGGCAAAAATTGGGAGGCACGCCATGGCATCAACCCCGAAACTTTAACTCTGTACCCGGATCTTCTAAAACCCCCTATTATTAATAGGGGGTTTTAGAAGATCCGGGTAGAGAGTTAAAGTTTCGGCTTGATGCCATGGCCGTATTAAGGAACAGATCCTCATCTTTACTAAGGATCGTGATTCTGAATTAGCCGGCGGGCCCCTTTGATCAAGTAGAACGAGCAAGGGCAAGCAACTTACACTTGGGATGCTCCGCCTTATACTGACAGTCCCTAGTAGGGAGGCACTCTAATCGCTAGTAAGGACCGTTTTATTTTCTTA
This sequence comes from Symbiodinium natans, assembly GCA_905221605.1. NCBI lineage: Eukaryota > Dinophyceae > Suessiales > Symbiodiniaceae > Symbiodinium > Symbiodinium natans. Next base: position 716,040 of record CAJNDS010001112.1, read on the forward strand.
TAAGGGGGAACATCCCAAGACCAAACCACGACTCGAAACAACGCTCAACTCGAAGCAACGCTCAAGCGGCTGTTTGTTGCGGCTTCATGTGCTCAACCCTAAACCCTAAACCCTAAACCCTAAACCCTAAACCCTAAACCCTAAACCCTAAACCCTAAGCCCTAAACCCTAAACCCTGTTTGCTATAGGGTTCTGAAGGGAGGGGGGTTCAAGGGGGGTAGGTACCTAGGGGCCTTAGGGAGTAGTGGGGAGTATTCGGGAACCTTAGGTTGCATACCCCCCTTGAACCCCCCCCCTTACCTTGAGAACCCCATCAGTTTAGGGTTGAGGGAGCCGTCTCGGGGCATTTCCTCTGGCTTTTGTTGCACCATGTCCTGACCTGAAGTCGCGCTGAGACAACTCGAGGACTTCTTGAGCCGTGCATGCGTACCCTCCCAACCCTAAACCCTAAACCCTAAAACCCTAAAACCCCTAAAACCCCTAAAACCCCTAAAACCCCTAAAACCCCTAAAACCCCTAAAACCCCTAAAACCCCTAAAACCCCTAAAACCCCTAAAACCCCTAAAGCCCGAAAACCCTAAAACCCTAAAACCCTAAAACCCTAAAACCCTAAAACCCTAAACCGCGTGCGGCCAAGGCTTCACTGGCAAGGGGGTCAAAGCTGCCACCATTCCCGGCAGGTGCCTCCAAAGAACCAGGGTTTAGGGTTTAGCTTTAGGGGTTGAGGGATTAGGGTTTAGGGTTGAGGGTTTAGGGTTTAGGATTTTGGGTTTAAGGGTGTAGGGTTTCCATGATAAGGGTTTAGGTTCCGGGGACGGCCACAATTTGTTGTACCTTCCGCACGAAACGAACCCGAAAATACTGGGATCATAGATCCTATGCGACTTTCTTCCTATTGAGGTAGATGGGCGCCAGAATGTCCAGAACCTTGTACAGCTTGGCCTAATCCTTAGACCCTAGACCACAGACCCTCAACCCCAGAACACCTAAACATTCTGAGCCCGAAACACATCCCTGCAAGCCTAAACCGTTGGGCTAAACCTTAAACCCTGAACCCTAAACTCCCTGCAAAGCTTGAGTTGCTTTCCCGCTGGTTTCGGGGGAAGGGTTCAGGGTTTATATCGAGACCCATTTCATTAGAATGGGGAGTTGGGGTGAGTTGCATAAGACTAGAAGAGGATACAGTTGGTACTCGAAAAACCTTCAACATTAAACCGCATTTGTTTCGTTCAGCGGTTTAAGGTTCAGGGTTCAGTATACTTTGCAGCATTTCTCCCTAAAACTACTGATAACCAAGGTCAACCTGCTCAGCAAATGGCAACTTCAGCAAAATTCCAACTTGGTACCCAATTTAGGATTCAGTGCATTGACCTGCAGTTGGGGAGCCCTGAACCCAAACCTATAACCTTACAACCCTTACAACCCCTGTAACCCTTGTAGCCCTTACTACCCTATAACCCCTATAGACCTTGTAACACCCTAGAACCCCAAAAACGGTATAACCCTATAACCTATAACCCTTATATCCCTATAACTCTATAACCCTTTGCCTATACCCCTATAACCCTATAACCCTATACACCCTAAACCCTATAACCATATAACCCTAAAACCCTAAAACCCTAAACCCCTAAACCCTAAACCCTAAACCCTGAACCCTAAACCCTAAACCCCTAAACCCTAAACCCTAAACCCTGAACCCCCTTCAAAAGGCCCACGGCCCGTTCCCCGTCCGAAGGGCGCAGCGCCGCCGGCCCCCGCGATGATCACGTTGATGCCCCGGGCCTCTGCAGTAGTCGCGTACTCGTACCTCAGGGCCGGGCGAAAGCTCAGGGTTTAGGGTTTAGGGTTTAGGGTTTAGGGTTTAGGGATTAGGGTGTAGGGTTTAGGGTTTAGGGTCTAGGGTTTCGGGTTTTAGGATTTAGGGTTTAGGGTTTAGGATTTGGGGTTGACCCGAACAACCGTTGAGGGCCTAGGGTGAATGATAGGGCTTAGACCCCAAGTATCCTTAACACCTTGAGTATCCCGAACTAAACTTCACGCACTACACACCTAAAGTGGTCTTAAACACAGCCTCAAAACACCCCACAAGACCGCAAAGAGCCCGAATGTCCCTAAACGCCCAAAACAAAAGACACAACAAATCAAAAACAAGACTCAACATACGCCTGAAAACCCCAAAACCTGAAATAAATTCCCAAAACATAGTTAGGCTCTGAGGGGTTCTAGGGATGTGGGATGGGATTTGGACTCTGGTGGGTGCCGGTCTGAGTGTGCTAAAGCTTCGGGCTTCGGGTTTAGCTTGGCGCATTCAGCATGGGGCTTGGTGTGTTCAGGCTTCTTTCCCGCCCCTAAACCCTAGACCCTCAACCCTGGGTACGAAGCTGATGACAAGAGGCATGTACTCTGGTGTGCGATGAGCAGAGACAATGCTAATCCTCCGCAACGTAGCGAGTTTAGTGTTTAGGGAGTGTGGGGATTTCGGGGTTTAGGGATTTCTGGTTTACGGGTGCTGCGAGGGAACAACTTCTAGATCAGGTTGAAGGAACTGAGGGTGTAGCCTGCTACGCACTCTGAAGGATCTTCCTCAGTTCCGATAAGCCCAAAGCGGGAGCGTAAAGAAAAAACTGCCACCGGCCTAACCAGAAAAAAGGCGTCGGGGTAAGGGTGGTGCCGCCACGACTTGCTCGTCTTGGGCTCAGGGTTGCGGGTTGAGAGCTAATAGGGGATAGGATTAGGGGGACCCTTGGGGATATAGACCCTCTGAATGGGGTCCCTGGTTAAGAGTGCCAGAAGAGGGTTAAGAAGGGGTTGCCTTTTGAGGGTCCCCCCTATCCTACCTAGGAGCTAAAGGGTTTAAGGCTCAGGGCTGAGGGCTCAGGACTCAGAGGGTTTTAGCGATGTTTAGGTCTCAGGGTTGAGGGTTGCCCAAGTTGGGGCTTAGGTTTTAGGGTTTAGGGTTTAGGGCTCAGGGTTGAGGGCTTATAGGATTAGCTTTCAAAGCCCAGCTGGGGGCGTGGATTCACCCATCCCGCGGCAGCAAGACGAACTCTTTGAGGTTTAAGGGGTTGAGGGTGTACGGTTTAGGGTTGGGGTTTAGGTTTTTTCTACCCTCTGAGCAATAAATCGTATACAGCATAAGTGCCCCCAAGAGACTCGTAAGGGATGCCAAAGTCATCAAGCACTTGAGCAGCGTCCTGGCGAGAACGGGGCCGTTGGGGCTTGGGCGAAAGAAACTGCTGCTCAGCCGTTTAGGGTTTAGGGTTTAGGGTAAAGCCCTTGGCCTTAATCGACGAAGTCACAAGACCGTCTCTTAGGGCAAGGCTTATGAAAGGCTTTGGGGACACGTAGATTTGCACTCGTTACCTCTGTGTTCTGATGCTCAGGGACAGAGGGGGCAGCATCTCATGCAGGTCTGCGAGCCTGCCCAACAAAGGTCCTTCGTTAACGCATTCAAGAAGGTAAGAATTCAAAAAAATAGTAGCCCATAAAACGTGATTCGTTAGAGGCACCAGATTCCAAAAAAAACCGCTGAACCCAAACCCCAAACCATACATCCCCCAAACGTAACACCCTAGACCCTAAACCCTAAACCCTAAACCCTAGATCCTAAACCCCACCCTCCAGTCCTTCATCGTGGGCAGATCGCTGTCGCTGCCCATGATGATCCCCACGCTCGGCGAGGGCTTGGTCGGAACCTCTTTCGCGGTTTAGGGTTTAGGGTTTAGGGCTTAGGGTTTAAATCGGGTTTAGGGTTTAGGGTTTAGGGCTTAGGGCTTAGGGCTTGATTCGCACACAGAAGCAGTGATTTGCCGAAAAATGACACTGGGCACCGTGATGCTGATAGCAGATACTATTGAAATTCAAACTCGCGACTGTGTGAAACCCCCACGCGCTGATACAATCTGATAGACTACTTAAGAACCCCCGAAAGATGAAAGAAGAATAACCCCTATTGCCCTTACAAGGAAGAAGAGGTTTCTTTTGGAGTGATTTGCAGCAAATAGGTATCAAATGGTTCTAACAGCGGCAAGAAACATCTAGCTTGTTGACCGCGTCGTCGCCGTCAACGGCCTTGGATGTGATCGAGCCTCACCAAAATCCTCGAATTTTTAACTAGGGCGCCTCCTGCCTAAGGGAGTGGGCCCAGATCTTCCAAAACCCCTTAATTAAGGAATATACCTTAATTCAGAATGATGATCCCCTAGTATGAACTAGGGCATATTCCGCAATTAAGATCTGGAGCGCGGCCTCGCCGAAATCCGCTTGTAACCACGATTGCACTCCTGCGGTCTGCTTTTTCTCAGTGCTCCTGTGCGATTGCTTCAAAACGCTATTTTTCTAGAGTTTCGCCACCCGCCTAGCCGACCTCTTTCGGACGCACTGCAGGTTCACGGGGACTGAGGAACACTTGTCACAACCATCTCTTGCCTGTAAGTTCGCAGAGAAGGTGTGAGGGCCACCCTCTACAGGCCCAAGAAAGTCTTTAACACAATACAGTTGCAAGTGACGTCGCAGATTGCCCCTGTGGGTTCAGGACTAAGACCTGGGCATTGGCCATCACAAGCACAACGAGTTCAGAAGTTGCATAGCAGTTGCATAGAATCCAGCTGAGGTGCCGCACAGCAATGCAAAGCTGGCAACTACTACAAAAGAACAAGACGTTCTACGTGAATCCGCGCGAATGAGCGAACCTCGATCTTCAGGCATGCAAAGCAACCGCTAGCATCATCATATGACCTGACCAATCGAGTAAGGGACAGAATTACAAAAAGTCGCGAAGCCGCTGTGGATTCAGAATGCAGACATCTCCTAGGTGGCGCGAATGCTCCGTGCGGAGTGCTGCTGAAAGTGAAGGAGGCACTTGTGCCTCATGTTGCGAAATCAAAGACACATGCCCAGCAGCAAGTCTCGCAGATCAGCGCAGGCAACTACTCAGGGCTCATGATATGGCTTATGATATGGGTTAACATCCGAGCATAAAACTTAAAACCAAATTGGGCCGTCATGCAATCCTTGCTTGGCGAGTGTGGTCGAAGTCCCAAGCCGCACACTCTCCAGGGCTTCCGTGATCCAGATGGTGGTCTTACTGGCCCAAAACCCAAGGAAATAAAGTTACCTTATGAGAAGCCCAAAAGTTGAAAATTGGGTTTTCAGCCAGTACGTGGTTCTAGATCTCTCAAAGCAGAGTAATTCTGGGATTTCCTGGGCCTGGTGGTCGGTTTCCACACGGTTCGGGGCCTCACCATCTGGTCTGTCTGAGCTACACACCAGGATCTGAAGCTTTCTGCTGAGCAATGTGTCTCTTGCTCTGCAACAGCTCAGATTCTGAAGCGATCCCACGCTCACAATACTCAAGAGTTCACCAAGACACTGCAAGGCTGGGGAGGGGCAAGCTACCCGATATTCCGCAAGATGCGACAAAATATCTGCTGCGCAAGACCCAAACATGCAATTGTTGCAGCCTTCCACCCCACTTTGAACATCGAGCGAGGAATCTAGCTATTGCCCCCCCCCCCTCACCTTGGATAGTGCTAAGTTGCCGAAAACTCTCGCCCAAGGCTTCTAGTGCCTGCCTTGACCAGGCGCGGATGTCATCCAGCTTTTCCTTGACGACCAAGCAGAGCACGTCCACAATCCTCATTGTCTCAGCCTGCAGACAATGGCGTGGAGGCTGCTGGCCTGGAGGAGTCGCCGCAAAAAGCGCGCCCCACTCTGCAGCACACATGGTCGACGGCTTGAGGCTGGCCATTGGCAGCAGGCCCACGTACACAAAGCTCAGGCTGAACAGTCCTGTGGCCAGCTTGCCAGGGCTAAGCATTGGAGACGCTGGGAAGCACAACACCACCGTGCGCGCGAACAGCATAAACGTGGCTCGCAACTGCAGGATAGGAGCTTGGAACTCCTGACCCACCATGCATTCAAAGCGAGTGAAGTAAGCCACGTACCACTGCTCAACACAGGCGGCTCCCACATGCCAATCGAGCGCCTCAAAAACCGTCCTCTCGTGCAGCGCGAGTGCCTCGCTGGACACTTCAGACGTCACGCAGTTTTGGGTGGACTCCAACCACTTGGCAAAGTCCTTGATCAAGATCATCCAACGGGAGCTCTGGTTTGCAAAGGGCCTCGCGGATGCGCACTTCAAGGCAAGGCTCGCTGAGCACACGCAAGTCAGCGGTAGCTGTTCCAAGCGAAAGCTGTTGCTTGCTGCAAAGCGATCAAGAAGCAGGACCGCGTGAAACCACATGCCTTGATCCGAAGTATACGCCCGAAGCAGGTGGGAAATGCAGCGCAAGGCATATGGACGAACTGATCCGTCGAGCGACATCGACTGTTTCGGCAGATGCATCATCTCGTCATCCTCTTTGAGTTTATCGATCGTGTCCGAGGAGGCGCCCCGGCGATGAAGCTCCTCCTCTATGTTCTCGGAGATGACCATCGGCATGTATTTGGTGTTTTGACCCTGGACTGGCTCAGAGAGCAAGTGGCCGTTCGCGGCCTCCATGATGAGCAAGTAAACGTGGCTGGGTACCCCGGCAAATGCTAAGTGGAGCTCCGAAGTGTCCTAGATGCACTCACCTTGAGCCTTGTAACATCTGGGTTCAGGGCTTAGCGTTTAGTGTTTATAGCATCTCAAGTCCAAGCATTCACTAGTCAAGAATTGCTCCAGAACATACCCACCCGCCCCAAGAATCCCACAACATTAAGAAAATATTTCACTTATGGAACGACCTTGCCCAGTAAAACATGACCTTGCCCAGTAAAAAGAATTACCTTGCCCAGTAAAAAGAATGACCTCGCCCAGTAAAAAAGTGAACTTGGCCAGTAAAAAAACAACCTTGCCAAGTAAAACAAATGACCTTGCCCAGTAAAAATCACACCATCGAAGACCCCAAACAGTCAAAGGCACGTCAAAGAAACAGTGGAGACAACGGGACACAAAGGGAGACAAAGCGAGATAAAGGGAGACAAAGGGACACAAAGGGAGATAAAGGGAGACAAAGGGAGACAAAAGGGAGACAAACGAGAACAAAGGCAAACAAAGGGAGACAACGAGCCCAGGAACCCGGCAACAGTCCTCAGAATGTCGGCAATCCTTAAACGAATTTACAACCCCCCCCCCCCCATCCGAAGTTCGCTTCGGCCTTTAAACAGGATACCGGGGGGGGGGGGTGCATCCGAAGTCCATCTGGGGAATCCTGGGCCGAAACGTTGGGGGCGCGGCCTTTAAACCGGATACCCCGCCCCCCCTATCCGAAGTCCCATTTCGGGAAGCCCAGTCCAAACGTTGCTGGGCGGAGGCGCGGCCTTCCCCCCCCTCATCTGAAGTCCATTTCGGGAAGCCCTGGGCAGAAAAGTTGCTGGGCGGAGGCGCGGCCTTTGAACAGGATTCCCCCTCAACGAGGCCCCGTGGAATCTGCACATGTTCAAGCATCACACTCCGGCGTAGAGCATGGAAACTATGAGAAGGCCTTCGGTGAAAGTGGTCCCCCTTCGCAAAGCCTGATTTTTCTCTCGGAAGCTTCTAGGCATGCCCTTCACAAGGTAAGGTATCTTTAGAGCAACAGGCCGTTCGCCATGCGGCCTTGACTCTCCGGCGAAGAGAATAGAAACAATGACAAGCCACCCCGGCCGAAGCCGTCCCCAAACGCGCAAAACTTGATTTTTCTCCCGACAGCTTCTAGACATGACTCTCACAAGGCTTATCTTTAGAGCACAGGTCTTTCACCATGCAACCTTGATACCCTGGTATAGAAAATAGAAACAATGAGAAGGCCCTCCGGCCGAAGACGTCCCCCAACGCAAAACCTAATTTCTCTCTCGGAAGTTTGCTGGCTCTGGTTTGTTTCGCTGCGAAAAGTGTTTGGGTGGCCTCGGGGTGGGCATGTCTTCATGCTATTGTGTTCAGCTGACCAGCGCTACACCCTAGATCCTAATCCCTAAACCCTAGACCCTAAACCCTAAACTAAACCCCGCCCGTACTCTCTGTCCAAGCACCACCAGGACGGGACGGATCTCCTCCAGTGCGCTGGCCGGGGTGAAGCCGGTCACCGTGATGTGACCTTCAGCAGAGCATTCCGGTTTAGGGTTTAGGGTTCAGGGTTCAGGGTTCAGGGTTTAGGGTTTAGGGTTTCCGGATATGGGGGTTTACGATATCGGGGGTACTTCATCTGGGGTCCTGATTATGGGGGAATCCTACTATTGGGGGGGCTTGTATTAGGGGTCCCGTTTTTTCGAAAACCCTCATATATGAGTGCCCCTTTTTGTGGGTTCCTAACCTAGAATACGGATTCGCGCATTTTTTTTTTTTTTTTGGGGGGGGGGGGGGGGGGGGGGGGTGTGGGGCATTTTCGGGGTATACGCTGTTTTGGAAACACCCCACTTCCTGCCTAAGCAAACGTCACCCGTCATCAGCTGCAAACCCCAAGCGCCCCAGAGTCCAACAAGACATTGCCTCAACGCGGGTACCTAAACCCTAAACCCTAAATATTAAGCCCCAAGCCCCAAGCCCCAAGCCCCAAATCCCAAGGCCCAAGCCCCAAGCCCCAAGCTACCTACTAAGTCAAAACGGTTTCCAGGTACCCATGCCCCGAACTAAACCCTAAACCCTAAACCCTAAACCCTAAACCCTAAACCCTAAACCCTAAACCCTAAACCCCGACTGCACCAGCCATGTCCAACCCAAGCAGCCCATCTTCCGGCCCTTGGCACAGCCGTCCTCTCGTTGCCAAGGATTCTACAGGCTTCCGTGGCTTGGGATTCAGGTATGTTGGGCTTAGGGTTTAGGGTTTAGGGTTAAGGTTAAAGCTTAGGGCTTAGGGCTCCAGGTTTAGGGTTCTGATGTACGAAGTTGCATAGGCTGGCTTGCATGGTGCTGTGCAGGTCTTCTTGCGCACTTCGTGCCAGTTTCCTGGTCGTCTCCAAAAAATATCAACCCTAAACCCTAAACCCTAAACCCTAAACCCTAAACCCTAAAAGCAAGTGTCGACCCATGCTGGCTCCTTAGGTCGACCCGCCCCCCCCCCCTCCCGAGTGAGCAAGTGAAGGCCTTTAGGGTTTAGGGTTTAGGGTTTAGGGTTTAGGGTTTAGGGTTTAGGGTTTAGGGTTTAGGGTTTAGGGGGTAGGGCTTGGAGGTTCATGGGAAATGTTAAGCAGGGCTAGAAGTATGGTAACGAAAATTATAACCCCATTTAGGGCACTTGTAACCCTTCTTATAAGTACCCACGAACCTACACGAAGTAAGCGTAGAACCGGTCCAGTCCCATGCTTCAATAACGAATGCATACAACCTGAACCTAGGGTATAATATATATATATATATATATATGTATTTTATTTATTTATTTGTTTATTTATTTACATGGTACGGCACCATTTTTCGAATGACCCCCAATAGGAACCCTATTTCGAGAACTACCCACATATTTTTCCCGCTCTACTTGGAGGTTCATGGGTACTTATAAGTAGGGTTGCAAGTACCCTAAACAAGGTGTATAAGTACAGTTACCCTACCAATAGCCCTACTTACAACTACCCATGAACCTCCACGCACATACCCCTTTGGTTCCTTCTGAACGCATCAACGCGCGCGCCTTGCCGTACCAGTGGATGCCGGCATCAGGGACGAGCAGCGCCCGTCGGAGGGGGGCCATGGTCTTTGTCACCTGGGCACTCTTGTAAGTTAGGGTTCAGGGTTCAAGGTTCAGGGTTTAGGGTTTGGGGTTTAGGGTTTGGGGTTTGGGGTTTCGGGTTTGGGGCTTCGGGTTTAGGGTTTGGGCTCAAGAACCTCTAAGCATGCATAGCGGGGCAAAGCTTGCTCTTTCAACGCCTGTTTCGGAGTGTCATGCAGCACGTTGCAGCTGTCCTGGATCTGGAAACAAAGTTTGGATATGGGAGATGGGGCCGTAAACCCTAAAGACCCTAAAGACCCTATAGACCCTAAAAACCCTAGCAAAAACCCTGTAAACCCTGTAAAACCTAAAAACCCTATAAACCCTAAACCTGAATGTTGTTCTGGGCAAAAGGTTCGGTTGGGTCCTGTCCACGGGTCAATATCAAATATGAGAACATGGCTGATTGGTCCTGATTCGGATGTGTTGCTCTTGGGCCCCCCTAAACCCTAAACCCTAAATCCTAAACCCTAAACCTTAAACTCTAAACCCTAAACCCAATGTGCAGCCAATGTTCGCTGTTAGCTTGCAGCTGCAGGCAGAGACTCTATTCTCATTTCGTTCGTGTGGAGGCTGAGAGAGGCTGTGTCTTCATACACAGCATGCATCAGTTAGCCCTCTCGCGCCGAAAAAACCCAGGCTCCGTCACACAAACAAGTGTAAGAGAGTGTGTGTGTGTGTGTGTGTGACGTCTGTGCAAACCGACGTATGTGCCACTATGGGAACGGCCAAGGAATGCTGCGGCTCGTCCTAAACCCTAAACCCTAAACCGTGACCCGTCTTGCAGCTCCAGGACCATTTCCGGCGTCTCGCCCTGCCCAAGGATGTTCCTCGACAAAAGGCCGCTGCACTGCTTTTTGTTTGGGGTTTAGGGTTTAGGGTTTAGGGTTTTAGGGTTTTAGGGTTTAGGGTTTAGGGTTTAGGGTTTTGAGGATGGAATCTTGAGGTTCCCTCGCATCTCCGTTGGATGGCGCCGACATGGCCAACGACGCTCTCCGACAGTGAAAGCGATGTTCTAGGAACCCAGGTACCCCTCAATCTTTGCAGCACATCCAGACTTTCCAAAGCCCCTTAAGTAAGGACTATACCCCAACTCAGAAGAATGCTCCTTAGTATGAATCAGGGTATGTTCCTTGATTAATAGGGGCTCTGGAAGATCCGGGCAAACACGCGAAACCATACATGCTGTGCCGGTTTAGGGTTTAGGGTTTAGGGTTTAGGGTTTAGGGTTTAGGGTTTAGGGTTTAGGGTTTAGGGTTTAGGGTTTAGGGTTTAGGGTTTAGGGTGCCATCCAGGTTGCACCATCATGGCACCGCCGACGCCTGGCAAAGGCACTGCGAGCAGCGTGAGCTCCAGTGGCATTCTTAGGGGCTGAAGACCCTGGCCCAAAACAGGTTAACCCTAAACCCCAAACCCCAAACCCTAAACCCTGAACCCTAAACCCTGAATCCTAAACCCTAATCCCTAAACCCTAAACCCTAAACTGTTTTTTGGTAATAGGGTTCTATATAAACCAAAAGGTTGAAGGTCAACTACCCAGCCCCTAAGCGTTGACTTTGACCCTAGGGGGAACGAGGTTGTCCACATCTGTCTCCGCCACTTGGCCGGGAAAGTAACACAAAATGAAAAGTAAATTTAGGGTTTTTAGGCTTCAGGGTTTTTAGGGTTCAGGGTGTTTAGTATTTAGGGTGTTTAGTATTTGGGGTTCAGGGCTTTTAGGGTTTAGGGTTTAGGGCCCTCGTCAATGTATTCGGGGACGACGTCGATGCTTCTCGCTTAGAGGCTCATGGGCTTGAAGCCATCAACACTCAACACGTCGAAGTGCGCGGATATACTTTGAAGCTTGGCAGGCAGCCAACAACCCTAGACCCAAGAGTAAGCTAGGAACAACAATGAAAGGTGACCCTTTTTGCCTTAAAAGGGGGCGTCTGGGGAAACCTAACCTTAAAAAAGGTGCCTACGTTGGGTCCTGGAAACCATGAAAGGGCTTCCGAAAATCGGGGGTAACCGTTTGCGGGACTCCCAGAATGAGGATTGTATACTAGGAGGCAGTAGGGTTCTGAGTAGGAGGGCACTGATAACTCTGTTCATAACTACACATGAACCTCCAAGCAGTACTTTGGGGGTATGTTCAGGGTAACCCCCCTGTTCTTCGAAAGCCCTTTGAGCGCCAAACCCTCAACCCTCTTTCCTTAACCCTACCCCCTGAAGCCTGAACCCTAACCCTCAACCCTCACTTGGGTCCTCTTGGCCTTCGATTCCACGCAAAAAAAGTGAGGAGTACCCCTCATATGCACCCTCATATACACCGACCCTAAACACTAAACCTTAACACCCTAAACCCTAGCCCTACACGCTAAACCCAAAGCCGTGAATCTGAAGTAACACGTAGGCCCTAGCCTGAACTCGAATGGGCAGTTCTCTAAGTTGTGTCTTTTTCTTTTTTTTTGCGAAGGGGGAGTACCCTGTATCGTACGGCACCGTTCAAGTGATAACCCCAATAGGCCGCCAACTTCGAGAACTACCCAATGTAGCAACCCCTACTGAAACCTCAACCCTAAACCCTAAACCCTAAACCCTACACCCTAAAACCCCAAATCGTAAACCCAGCAACCCTAAACTCTACAACCCTAAACCCTAAACCCTAATCCCAGCAAAGGGGCGCAGCTGGCAGTCACCCAACGGCAGGCCCAAGACGCAACGCAAGTGCTGCTCGAACTGGTCAACGCCGCAGGCTTCCTCGGGTTTAGGGTTTAGGGTTTATAGGGTTTAGGGTTTAGGGTTTAGGGTTTAGGGTTTAGGGTTTAGGGTTTAGGGTTTAGGGTTTAGGGTTTAGGGTTTAGGGTTTAGGGGTTTTGGGAACTTTGTAGGGGATCAAGGGAACCCTAAACTTGGGGTTTATAGGGCTTATAGGGTTTAGGGTTTTAGGAGTTTAGGGGTTTAGGGGTTTAGGGTTTAGGGTTTAGGGGTTTAGGGTTTAGGATTTGGGGTATCATATCTTGGGTGAGTTTTTTGGGGATACTAGTGATGAATACCCGGCCTCATGTCATGAAAAACACAACCTAAAACTTGGAGCTATAAAAAGCATCGGGGTTCAAGCCCTCTTGTCGTCTTCAAGGTATGTGGACTTTCTGGGGGGGGGGGGGGGGTTCAGAAGTTGAAGGTTCTACTCGGGGATAGAAGTGGAGAAAGCTGCGCAAGACTCGCACCCTAAACCCTAAACCCTAAACCCTAAACCCTAAACCCTAAACCCTAAACCCCAATTCCTTGCAGGCTTTGCAGCCGTGGAGCCATGGTGTAGTGGCCGGTGTTGTGTGGTCGCGGCGCGATCCTGGGTGATGAACCCTAAACCCTAAACCCTAAACCCTAAACCCTAAACCGATGGGCCCCCTGAGCCCTCTAATGTTCTTCGCATCCAAGGGTTTCGGGTTTTGAGGGTTTGGAGGGTATAGGGAGTTTTGTAGGGTTCATAGAGTTTATGGGGTTTATGGTAGTTTATGGTAGTTGTGGGGTTTCTGGGGTTTTTGGCTTTGGTATCCTACAACCTCAAGACTCCAACACCTCAAAGCCTGAATCCCTTGGCCCGGCTACAAAGCCCCAGGAGAGACCTGAACTCGCCCCTGGGCCTAAACGATGCCGTGTACCCAAAAAGCCCAATATTGCTTAATTAAGGAATATTCCTTAAATCATATGGGGATCCTTAATATGATTTAGGGTATATTCCTTAATGAAGCAATATTGGGCTCTTTGGGTAAGCTTCAGCCCAAGAAGCTCCTTCTTGACACAATGCTGGGCACCAACATGGGGGCATGCCGAAAAAAATCGCTCAAACCCCCACCCCCCCTGGACATAAATCCTAAACCCCCCTGGACATAAATCCTAAACCCTAAGCCCTAATTGCTTCGGTTCCGTTCCCTCCTCTTGACTCCAAGGGCTCTCTCAAGGACCATGCCCCCGATAAGGTACAGTACCCTCTTCAGGCAGGGTCTGGGGTTCAGGGTTATGGGTTGGACCAATTCAGCCGGTTGAGAACGTCACATTGCGCTCCCTGATTCGGTTACTGGGGCGGGGTACAAGTTTTATTAAGGTGAAACCCCCTAAACCCTAAACCCTAAACCCTAAACCCTACACCCTAAACCCCTCTGAAGCGTAGCACAGCCGCTCGTTCAGGAGCACTGAGCCGTCCTCCAGAAGGAACATCTCTACGCCGAAGATGCCCCGGGCATCGCCTCAGCAGGGCTTGGGGCTGAGGGCTTCTAAGGGCTTGGGGTTTAGGGTTTAGGGCTTGGTGGTTTAGGCTTTATAGGGCTTGTAGGGTTTAGGGTTTGAGGTTTAGGGTGTAGGGTTCAGGGTGTAGGGTTTAGGGCTTCGGGATTAGGGTTGAGGGTCTAACGCTTAGGGAGGGCTTACCAAATCCACAGAACCAGTTGCACACGAAACAGACCTGAGGCCATCAAACCTGCGCAACCACCTGAGTCCTAGAGCTCTTGAAATTTAAAAATTGTGCCTTGGTCTCGCAGCATCTACTGCATCTCCGGAGGGGGCTTCCTTCGAAAACCCTAAGCCCTAAACCCTGAAGCCTAGCCCTAAACCCTAAACCCCAAACACGAAGGCCCCACGTCAATTTCCATGATGGCCTCGGCCTTACAACCAGCGCGCCGTGAAGCTATCGAAACGGATGGCTGCACTTAGCAAAAGGCGTCCCGTCTTGGAAACCCCCGGGTTTAGGGTTTAGGGTTTAGGGTTTAGGGTTTAGGGTTTAGGGTTTAGGGTTTAGGGTCCAGGGTTTCGCCTGACGGTTCTCCGAGCCACCGAAGCTCTTGATGGCATCTGTGGCAATTTTCTGAGCCAGCTCCTGCTGCTTCTGCGTTACCTCGGCGCAACAGGTGATTTTTTTAGTTTCACCAAATCTTAGTGACCTCTTAAACTCCTTAATTCTTGAGTATACCCAAATTAATACGAAGGATCATCATCATGAAAGATAAAGGCACTGCTTAATTGAAGAAGGGGATTTGGAAGATCTGGGCTTAGTGACCTTTCAAGCACGAAACCGTTTCACCTGACAACTTGACCCAATCGCTGGAGCTTAAACCCGAGATGAATCCTAAAGCCCTGAAGCTCTAAGCCCTTACAACGGCCTAGGATTTGATGGGCTTAGGTTCTAGGGTTTTAGGGGTTTAGGGTGCAATCCGGCGGGGTTGGCCCAATCATGGGACTTTTCGGGGTATCTCTTGTGATCACTTCCTGATGAGTTTCGGGTGCCGGCGCGTCTTGTGCAGATGAACTGCTGCGATAGGTCCTCAAGATTGTGGTTGACTTGGGCTATAGCCCAGTCACCATATTACAATAAGGGCACCCATTGTGGGGTTGTTGGCTTTATAAGGGAGCTACCAAGTTGAGGGGCTTTGGGCTGAGGTTGGTTAAGGGTTTAGGGTTTAGGGTTTAGGGTTTAGGGTTTAGGGTTTAGGGTTTAGGGTTTAGGGTTTAGGGTTTAGGGTTTAGGGTTTAGGGTTTAGGCACTCTGGACCGTAAACCCTAAAGTTCAGGAACCCTGCCATGCTTGCAAAGCTGTAAGCTCCGTGGCTCGCAACACCAAAAACGTCAAACCCCCTTTTTGGCATCATACCCTAGGCCTGCAAACCCCAAACCCTTTTCGCAAACATGCCTTGGGGGCTGAATGCCCCAGCCCAAAAAAGGCGAACCTTTTTTGTTTGTATTAGGAGTACATGTAACCGGAAAGGTTCCAGGGTAACTGCCCAGCCCCTAAGAAGCTAACCCTGTTCTAGTATAAGGGGTAACATCCCCAAACCCTAAACCCTGAACCCTAAACCCTAAACCCGAAACTCCAAAAGTTGAGGGCTTAAACCACAGAAATCCGAGCTGCTCCCACAGGCGGTGTGAGGCAAGTGAAGCACACGCTGTCCCGCTGCACCGTGTGCACCACCGGGTAGGTGCCTTTAGGGTCTAGGGTTTAGGGTCAGGGTTTAGGGTTTAGGGTTTAGGGTTTAGGGTTTAGGGTTTAGGGTTTAGGGTTTAGGGTGTAGGGTTTAGGGTTTAGGGTTTAGGGTTTAGGGTTTAGGGTTTAGGGTTTAGGGTTTAGGGTTGGGCCCATCAGCGCGGAAGTATGACAAGGCATAATCTGCGCATAGATCCTGTCCCGACGCTCCTAGACTTTATAAGCCCGACACCCTAAACCGTAAACCTTACAAACCTTACAAACCTTACAAACCCTATAAACCCTATAAACCCTATAAACCCTATAAACCCCATAAACCCTATAAACCCTATAAACCCTATAAACCCCATAAACCCTATAAACCCTATAAACCCTATAAACCCCACAAACCTTGTAAACCCTGGACATGCCTAAGCCCCATGAAATGCTCGCGTGCTGCGCATGGTGACGTTCATGGTCTCGTCCACTCCCCTGGCAACCATGACTGCGAGCTCCATCTTGAAAGGAGCCCACTTCTCTACCTCGGCTTTACGAAAGCCCTGGTTGCGGTTTTGGGTTTTTGTTGCTAGGGTTTAGGGCTTAGGGCTTTGAAGGCTTAGGGTTCAGACTTAAGGGTTAAGAGTTGATGCATTTATCGGGAAAAGTCTTGGGGGTCAGAGTTTTCAGAGGCCCAGAGCAAGGCGTGGTTAGAAAATGTGCTTGCCCATACGGAACAAGTCCAGATCCTAGGGGCGACTCGGGCCTGGCTATTTTGTGAAATTGCATGTTGGGCACCCTACACCCGAAATCCTAATGCTTATAGTTTATAGGCTAAGTATGCGGGGATCTTTTAAGGGGATTGTTGGGCTCCTGCTTTTTGCTCCTGTTGGCTGCAGGAACTGATTGCAGACAAGGGTCGTAGAGCTTCCTCGGTCGTCATCACATCCAGACAACAGGCAAACTTGGCCAAAACACCGGGATGGGCTACTAGGCCTGACAGCCCTCATAGTCAACTCTACAAAGGGCCTTTGCAAGGGGGTCATAGGGTACGATCGCCCATGCTGATGTAGACCGCCTAGAAACTCTGAACTGCGGCATTGAGGGTTTGAGCTTGGCATGGGCCGAGACGCTTGCCGGCCTTGCCGCCAAGCTTTTCGAATGCTGCTGTGATGCCCTGCCTCGGACGACTTCGGGAAGTGCAGCAAATAGTCATGTAACATTTTCTTGGCACAAGCATGCGCAACAAACAAGGGCAACGCTACAGTTGCATGCAAGCAGCGCATTCGGCACGACGGCGTTGCCCTTTCCGTCGTAGGCACCATATCCTTCGTCCCCGCAAATTAAACAATGTACGACACACACATACACATAGTCACATAGTCATTCCCCACATAGAAAAGCATGCATGTTCATAAGCACCAACATATAAGGAGGGCCCCCTAGTTAAATAGAGCTACAAGGACCTTGTGTTATGTATAAGAATCCTAACTTAGGTTTTCAGCCCCTTTACTATAGTTAGTGTGGAAGGGGGGGGGGGGCCTCTTTGTAGACTTATACATATATATATATAAACATATACCACACCCGCACTCGATCCTACTGTCTACGACAACGCCTCCGTGGGATCTGACTACAGCAACTAAGCGGAAGACACATCGATTTCGAAAGGGCACATATCTATATACATATATGAATATTAATAATTTATGATGTTTTCTTATGTACATGTTGTCAACATTTTTAGTATAGCCTACATGTATTGACATCACACCTTTGCTCTGTCCGACATTCGTTTAGAACCTCACGCATTTGAGCTACGTTTCACATGGTCGTGTGTGTAGCACCAGCACCTTGCCCTGTAAAAACCCTAAACCCTAAACCCTAAACCCTAATCCCTAATCCCTAAACCCTAACCCCAAACTAACCGCTTCGATGTGGACCGGAGTAACTGCGAACGAGGAGCGGCTTTTCAGCATCATGGGGTAGCCAAACTTCTCACCGATGCTGTGCAAGTCAGCTTCCTGCTACGCGAAGAGCGACTTTTGTTAGCTCACAAGAACTTGTAGAAATCCATACGCAGTGCATTCAACACGTAGTAAAGGTCGATTCCTTCGGCCTATAGTCAAGTCTGAGCATGGTGAATATCCGCAACACTACGCTTTACCAGCGCTAGCCACTAGTTGACTCTGCATGTATGGCTTAGGGTCAGGGTTCAGGGTTCAGGGTTCAGGGTTTAGGGTTTAGGGGTTGGGGTTTTGGGTTTGGGGTTTGGGGTTTAGGGTTTACTTATGGCAAGTTTGACCCCAAAACCGCTTCAGTCTTTATAAGTGCCAAGCCCGCGCTTCCAAAATTAGAGCCCTGCAGCACCCTTGTGCCGCGCGAGACTCGGTCTCGACCTTCTCGAAGTCAGGCAGAGGCACGCCGTGCTTTTGCAAGTGCACCTTCCTAAGATGTGCATGAAGGCAAACCCCCCCCGAGGTGTAGACAAGGAAAGTTTGGGATGCTCCCGGGATGCTCCCACTTATACTAACAGTCCTTAATAGGGATTGACGGGAACCCAAAGAGCCCAATATTGCTTAATTAAGGAATATACCTTTAATCATATTAAGGATCCCTATATGATTTAAGGAATATTCCTTAATTTAGCAATATTGGGCTCTTTGGGAACGTGCCAAAACCAAGTGGTCAAAAGTCAAAAG
The DNA here is from genome assembly GCA_905221605.1 of Symbiodinium natans. Lineage (NCBI taxonomy): Eukaryota > Dinophyceae > Suessiales > Symbiodiniaceae > Symbiodinium > Symbiodinium natans. The sequence goes on from CAJNDS010001112.1 coordinate 734,345, forward strand.
GCACAAGCAGCTGCAAGGTGCCCGGGCAAGGCCCGCGGCAGAAAGTGTCAGCCGAGACTCTGGACGTATTTGTCCTGGCGCAAAGACCCGTCTTTCAAAAGGTACATGGGCGATTGATTAGGCCTGATAATCCCCAGAATCAACCCTATAAAGTCTTAAGAGGTTATAGGGTGTAACGGCCCATCCTGGTCAGCCCAAACCTGACGTCTCAACCCCAATGTCGGGTTTGTGGCTTCCGACAAAAATTTCCTGACCATGCGTGGTTCAAATCTTTAGCGGTCTCTCAGCGCCTATAGCCACTAGTTGCTCAAGAAGCCTCTCGAAAACATCAAATGTTCGGCCTTATAGGAGCAAAATAGGGATGACTATTTTTGTTGGGGGTCCTAAGCAAACGGTAATATAAAACTCTGAATCAAAACTCCGTAGGCCCCTTCAGCTTTGCCTCCACGTAAGCTCGCACCAAGGAAACAGGGCCCCGACGACATCCCATCTTCATGAAGCACCTTCTTTCAAGCACCTGCATTGGGTAGACCTGCAATTGCCTGCCACATGCGGCAATCCTGAGAACCGGCGCCGCCGACAGGACCCCACCTCCTTCCCCGGCCCCCAACCTTTCCCTTAGCCAACTCTGTAGCCGATGCAAATCCCATACCCTAAACCTTAAACTTGACTCAGTCCAAATCCCAAAGCCTTAAAGCCTATAAAACCTCAAGGGGCTTTAGCTGTGCACCCAACGTCCCCTCCCATCAGAGGAACCTTCGAACGCTAATACAACACGGGACGCAGAATTAGCTATTAGGTCTACTGGCAAAAGCCCTAAATCCGAAAGCCTGATAAGAACGGCATATGGGTTTGTTCGATGATGGTGGGGCGGGCGACAGGTGTTGGGATCAGGGTCTGCTTCGGGGGTATGTTTCGGGTATGTCTCACAGCATCATGACCTGCTTTACCTGCAACTTCGGGAGTATGTTAGGGGGCATATGTTTCGGGATATGTTTCGTGGGTGCGCAACCCGTGTGCCCTTCTTAAACCCTGGGAGCACCCAAACATGGACAAACCCATGTTCTATGGACCGATAAAACGGGGATATGGAGCCCACGTGCAAGCGCCTCGTTTCAAAAGTGCAAGACCCGTGGGCCGCCACCGTAAACAACTGCAATATTGGGTTTGTGGTTGTGGGCTTTGGGCTTGGGGTTTAGGTTGCAGCGATCCCCATTACCCAAAGCCCTAAACCCCATAACCCTATATAACCCTATATAACCCTATATAACCCTATATAACCCTATATAACCCTATATAACCCTATATAACCCTATATAACCCTATATACCCCACAACCCTATAACCCTAAACCCTCAAGCCTCAACCCTCACCCTGAATTTGCACGCCTGGATGAGTTTCACAACGAAAGGCAGCGGCTGTATTGGAACGCCCTGCTGGTGGAGCTCCTCCAACACCTTAGTGATGAAGAAGTCAGGGTTTAGGGTTTGGGGTTTAGGGGTTTAGGTTGTAAAGTCAGCCCCTCTAACCCTGAACCTGACTTGGAGGTTCATGGCGATGAGCAGGGTTAGAACGTATGGCAGCTATACTTATGACCCTTTTAGGGTACTTAGAATCCTACTTTAGCTACCCATGAACCTCCAAGTAAGCCTTCACCTGAACCCTATAAGCCTACATTACAAAAAAACCTTTAGTGAGACCCTAAACCCTAAACCCTAAGCCCTAAGCCCTAAACCCTAAACCCTAAACCCTAACCCTAAACCCTAAACCCTTAGGATTGTTGAGTGCTGGTGCCGTACTTCCGTGGCCAAGGCGCCTCCGCGTTGACGTGCTCCACCTCCAAGGTGAGGATGTCGCACTTCTTGGCCAGCTCTCGAACCTTGTCGGCATCCTGGCTCTGGTTTAGGGTTTAGGGTTTAGGGTTTAGGGTTTAGGGTTTAGGGTTTAGGGTTTAGGGTTTAGGGTTTAGGGTTTAGGGTTTAGGGTTTAGGGTTTAGGGTTTAGGGCTTAGGGCTTAGGGCTTAGGGAAGTTTAGGGTTTAGGGGTTCAGGGTTTAGGGTCCAGCTGGCACCATCCGATGCGTTCATGGTAAGTTAAGGGGCTCGCTTTCGGGGCCATAGGCACGTGGATGGCTCACGAAGCTTTACCTCCAGAAGTGCTGCTGCAGGCGTTGAATGAGCTGGGCAAACGCCGACGACTGCATGGAAACGAACGACGAACTTGCGACTTGCCAGGTTAGTGGCCTAAATCCTAAGCCCTAAACCCTAAAGACTGAAACCCTAAACCCTAAACCCTAAACCCTAAACCCTAAACCCTAAACCCTAAACCCTAAACCCTAAACCCTAAACCCTAAACCCTAAACCCTAAACCTGTCCTGGAAGCTGCCCTTGACCGACATCTCAGCAACCTGCCGCGGGCAATGGCTCAATGGTAGCAGCGTGGGCAACTTACGGCTTCGGCTCTCACACAGTCGCGTCGCGTGCTTGCATCTTAGGGTTTCTTAGGGTCTAGGGTTTAGGGTTTAGGGTTTAGGGTCTATGGAAATTGCAGTGCAGTCTCCAATGCTGTGTTGAAACCAAGGATGCCGCACTACAGTAACCAAATGGGTTACGAAAAGAGGGGACCCCTGATATATAGGGCCCCTGTAGACCCCCAAGTAGTAGGATCCCCTTATGATAAGGACCCAAAAAAAGTACCCCCAAATCAAAGACTTCGGCTGGCTTATATAGGCACTTTGCAGGTCTTCACGCAGTGGCAGAAGCCTGTCCAGCAGGAGACTTCTCTCCAAGTGGATCGAGCACGCACATTCTCACCTGAGTTCTGCCAAACACACCTGTCTCCATCATGCGTGGTGATAAACCCTAAACCTCAAAATCCGATAAACCCTAAACCCAAACACCAAAACGCCTCAACTACCTGAAGCCCACGGTCATTCTCTTCGGCTCAAGGATACCGGATCCGTGCACAATCAAAAATGTCGGAATTAATACCCTAAACCCTAAACCCTAAACCCTAAACCATTATGGCATCTTAGGGGCCCCGAGCCGGTGTGCAGCGTAGACCATCATTCGGCCCAGCTGTCCTGGCGCAACGCGGCCGCAGAAGAGCGAAATCAGGGTGGCGCGGCGCATGAGCTGAAACGTTCCCAAAGAGGGCCCAATACATTCACGAATTAAGGGATATGGACTTTAAGTCACATTAAGTTACATTAAGGATCCCTATAGAATTTTGAGGAATATACCTGTTTTAAGGGGTGTTTTCATTCACTCTCGCCTCCGCCCAAGCAGCCCACAGTGCGCTTGTCCATGGCGGCCTTGATTGCGAGTCAGAAAGTGGAGGGAAGTCAGGGTTTAGGGTTTAGGGTTTAGGGTTTACGGTTTAGGGTTAGGGTGTAGGGTTTCCTTGGGGACCGAATGAACCCTAGAATATACTACTCGAAAAATATTGGGTGTTAAGGTGTTGGTAGTGTTTAGGGCATCAGGTTTAGGGGCTCGGCCTTCGCCTGGAACAAAACCGAAATGGTGCACCGGCACACAAGGCACACTTGATGTACGGAAATGTTAGAGAGTCCTTGCTGCCGAGTGGCTAAAAGGCTCCTTGAAAGGGCGGGTGATGCTCGCTATTAAGAAATGGCTGCGGTGGAAGTTGCATGATGCATGCCATGCGAAGCCGGCAGGGCTTTCCCAAGGCCCCCCAACCTTACGACTTTCAGTCCTGGCACAATCAGCGACAAGTCGCGCACCTGCTAGTGGAACGTCCGCCGCAAGTCTGACTCGCGCAGCCGCGCCATGACAGCAAAACTTGTCCCAATTTGAGGTGCGTCCTGCCCCCCCCATTCCCTTCCCGAGGCCGCCAAGAAGCACTTGCCGGCCCTCCTCGCATGTCGGGAGCCTGAGCTTGCCACACTTGATCCTCCTGCTTAAGAAGCCCCCCCAAAACATGAAAAAACAGTCTTCCTTAGCAGGGAGGCTCTTAAGAAAATCATGGAGCTCTGGTTCTTTTGGGTTTGGGGGTTTTAGGGTGCCTGCAGTGTCAAGAGATATGACGAGCAGCCATCATCCCGGCTGCCATGAGGGACAACTCTGAAGGCGGAGGCCTTCCGAAGCAGCAGAAGGCTGGGATTTGAAGCTGCTAGTGCTTAAGAACCCCGAAAAACTGAAGATAAGAATCCCTAGATTGCCCTTAGAGCGAAGAATATATATATATATATATGTAGAGACTTATATTTATATTTATATTGTTTATAATTATAATTCTGTCTATTTATATTCATTTTCTACATTTGTTAATCTATATTTATATTTAATCTATATTCATATTGATATTTCTGTTTCTGTTTATATGTATGTTTATATTCATGTTTATATTTATAAATAAATAAATAAATATATATATATATATATGTAGTTTCTTTTTCATTTTCATTTTCATATTCATATTCACATTTACATTTACATTCACATTTATATTTAAATTTACATTTTCAGCTACATTTATATTTAAATTATATTTATATTTACAATTTCGTATCTATATATGTATATTTATATTTATATTTATGTTTACATTATAGTTATATGTGTTGATTTATTATTTCTTGCTTTTGTTTCGCGGGGGGGGGGGGGGGGCTCTTAAGCAAACAGCAGGAAGGGCCCATGTAGGCCCCCAACCTGCCCAAACACCCAAACTTTGGGGCCTGATGGTCTCGAAGCGAGGGGGCGGCATGTCTGTCAAGGACACGTCGCCGCTGTTCACCAGGCGGCACCTTCCCAGACGCCCCCCCTTTGTTCGCCCCCAAAAAATGCGGGATGCTCAGCCCTGAGCCCTAACCCCTAAACCCCTAAACCCCTAAACCCCTAAACCCCTAAACCCCTAAAACCCCTAAAACCCCTAAACCCCTAAACCCCTAAACCCCTAAACCCCAAACCCTCAACCCCAACAGTACGCAGACTTCGGGTTTGGAGCTTTCAGCTTTCGTGGGTGGGAGGTTTGACCCGCCGACGCTGTGCAAAAGGGTGCCAAAGTCATTTACCCAAAGAGCCCAATATTGCTTAGCTAAGGAATATTCCTTAAATCATATAGGGATCCTTAATATGATTTAAGGTATATTCCTTAACTAGGCAATATTGGGCTCTTTGGGTACCCCTACAATACAGCGCAGTAAATGCGGGGCGTACATCAAATCCACTGCATCTGAACACCCCAAACCCAAAATGCTTAGTTGCTGAGTTCATAAGCCCCAAAAAAGGTGTATTACCGTATCCCCAAAAAGTGTAAAGTGTAAATCATTCAGCTACTAAGAAACCCCAAAACCCTCTGCTGCTAGAAGAATCTGGGGGGGTTCCGAATTTAGGGCTACCCTTTGTGGGGCTCCTGATTGTAAGGGGATCCTACTATTTGGGGGCCTATTTCAACTATACTCCCCTTAGAACCGTAATAACAAATATGGCTTAATACCCTCTTGGGTTTTATATAAACAAAAATGAAAAATAATTCCCGAGGGGGACATTGTCAAGGAATCCTAAACCCTAAACCCTAACCCTAAACCCTCCTATTCTCGTAAACCCCCCAGCCAAGCTCCAGGCTCGAAGATGGTGCCAAAGTACTCGTGGAAGTCTTCAGCGTTGAGCCAAAAGAAACCTCATGGACAGGTTTGGGGTGTGTAGGGTTTAGGGTGTATAGGGTTTGGGGTGTATAGGGTTTAGGGTGTATAGGGTTTAGGGTGTTTATAGGTTTAGGGTTTACGACTTATAAGGTTTAGGCGCACAGGTAAAGGCCTAGAGTTGGAGGTTGCGACTCTCACTCTCACAACTGGCGCACACGCAGGGTTTAGGGTACCCAAAGAGCCCAATATTGCTTAATTAAGGAATATTCCTTAAATCATATAGGGAGCCTTAATTAAGCAATATTGGGATCTTTGGGTCTTAGGGGTGTCTGCCACGCCTACGTCACCGCTGAACTCCTGCCACTCAGAACTACAACGAAGCTGCTGTCGCAGCACGGGCAACTACCCAGGTTCACTTCAATGAAGCTTGGCGTGAACGGGCACTGAACGTGGAGGATTGCAGCTGCTCTGGCAGTCCCGCGCACTTCGGACAAGTTGCCATCCTCTCGTCTTTCCTTAATTTCGGCACACACTTGTGCAGGTCGCTGGCACGAAGCTTCTGTGCAGCTGCTCCAGTCTCTAGCCCGCTTGCAACTTGACATACTGGTCCACTCTCCTAGGGGCAACTCGCTACAAGTAACTGTACTAGTTACACCAAACACTATCAGGGCTGCTATGTGAAAATCCCGTCCATCACCGTCATGGAGCCACTGGCAAAGGTGCTCGTGCCCTAGGCCAAAAAAGGCTAACCTTGCAATTTTGGTAGGATTACATGCATACACACCCCCAAAGGATAAAGGTTACCTACTCAGCTGCTAAGTGCTGTCAAGGCTCGGGGTACTTCTCAGATCGTGAGAGGTTGTAGGGCACCGTGATGTCCTGCAAACCACCTTTGGAGGGCCAAGGCTTCTCAGGATGGGATGTCCCTAAGCCCTAAACCCTAAACCCTAAACCCTAAAGTAACCTACGGGAACAAAAAACAGGGTGCACCTTTTTGGTTTCATAAGGGGGTTGAAATAGAAGGGAACCTAAAAAACCCCTCAAGAAGGGCGCGGAGGGGGGGGGGGGGGGGGGGAATGCGGGGACCTACTCTGAATCTTAGGAATGCCCGCTCTCAAGGCTCATATGGGGGTTTACGAAAATCTGGGAGCCTTCATATCGACCCCCAAATAGTAGGATTCCCTTATAATAAGGACCCCAAAAAGCTAAACCCTAAACCCTAAACCCTAAACCCTAAACCCTGAACCCTAAACCCTAAACCCTAAACCCTAAACTAATTTCAGAAACCCCCATATCATCCCTGAGGTGCCCCCCAAGGCACCATCGTAGACGCCCGGGCCGCCGCAGAAAAGCTGGAGGTACAAGCCGCCTTAGGGTTTAGGGTTAGGGTTTAGGGTTAGGGTTTAGGGTTTAGGGTTTAGGGTATGGGCTCTGAAATGGGGACTCCTTGTATACCTCTTATATACCCCAATACAACCCAAGGGCCCACATACTTCAGAACCCTTCAAAGGAGGTAAGGGACCATATTCCGGGACCATGTACCGTACCTGCCCTTGCCCTTGGATCCCTAAACCCCAAACCCCAAACCCCAAACCCTAAACCCTTAACCCTAAACCCTAAATCCTAAACCCTAAACCCTAAACCCTGAGGAAGCACGGGACCATATTCAGGGACCGGGTTTAGGAAACGCTTTTGGGGGAACCAAACTCTCGGACTCGACGGGAGCAGCCCCACACCGCACTGTGAAGGGTTTCAGGGTTTAGGGTTTAGGGTTTAGGGTCTTAGGGTTTCAGGGTTTTAGGGTCTTGGGGTTTTAGGGTTTAGGGTCTTAGGGTTCTTAGGGCTTTAGGTCTTAAGTCTTAAGTTTTTTTTTGTTTTTAAGGGTGGGCTCTTAGGGTTTTAGGGTCTTAGGCTTTTAGGGTTTTAGGGCTTTTAGGTTTTTAGGGACTTAGGGCTTAGGGTTTCAGGGTCTTAGGGTTTAGGGTGCCTCATCATCATCATCATCATCATCATCATCATCATCATCATGAACGCATCGCAGGTTTTCAGGGCCAGGCATGGTTCACAACTTGAGGTCCACAAGGACACACCCGACTCACCCGACAATCATTGTTGGATACGGGGTTTCCGAAATTAGGGGTACCTTGTTTTGGGGTCCACAAAACAAGGGGGAATCCTACTATTTGGGGGCCTACTTTAGGGGTCCCCTATTTTCGTGAGGCACCCTAAGCCCTAAACCTTGGGATGTTCATCCTTTTTCTAACAGCCCTCACTAGGGATTATAGTAGGAGATACTCTAATCCCAAGTAAGGACTGTTAGTATAAGGGGGAAGATCCCAACAGCTGCCAAATTCCAGGCCTTCCCAGTGAACTGCTCGATTAACAGCGTACGGATAATACGGATTCAGCCTGCCATCTGGTGGAGGGAGGATCAGGAACAATGCCGCCAAGACAAGAGTGCAAGCAGTAGAGTTTAACCTCAAACCATCAACCGGAAACCCCAAACCCTAAGCACAAAAAAGGTTTATAGGGTTCAGGGTTCAGGGTAGAAGGAGGGACCCCTAGAATGGACTCGCAATCTTATTCCTCCATAGAACCCATATACAACCCCTATATAGACCTTCTATAGTCCCGAGAAAGGCTAAGTAGCCCCTATAAAAAACCCCGAAGGTCCCTCCTAAGGGTCCCTCCGAAAGTAGTCCCTTGAGACATGCAGCCGTCAGGTTTGCAATCAAGGGGTTGGGACTCGTACCGCTATAAGGTTGTACCCCGAAAGGTGTCCCCTAAAAACACTCCTAAGATGGCCCGTACCACTCAAGATTCCGAGACAACCGCAAAACTTCTAGAAACTAACCGCTTTTGCCTCAGATTCTTTGTTGTCACCAAGATGATGTTTCGGACGCCCATTTCATTGCACGGGAACTCGGACAATGGGCCCAGGCCAAACCACTTTTAACCCTACATTCATCAGCGCTATATAGCCCCCAAGAACTTAACCGAACCCTATCTACCCCTTATAGCCCTAAACCCAGAGAGCCCAAGACCCTTACTTGAGGAATCTACCACAAAGTAGAATAGGAAGCCTACATGTCACTTAAAGTCTACTTCTTAACTAAGGGGTATAAAGGGCTGTCTTTGGGAACCCCGAACTACAAGAGGCCCCTAAACCCTAAACCCTAAACCCTTTTCCAAGAGACTTCGCCCGCCCCCTAAACCCTAAACCCTAAACCCTAAACCCTAAACCCTAAACCCTAAACCCTAAACCCTAAACCCTATTCACCCCGACGCCTCACGCCCTGGAGCTCGCACTTCGTGGGGTGAGGCCTGCAGACGAAGAGTGTGTCCTGGCACTGGAGACAAGCTCAGGGTCCCTCCACTGGGGTTTTAGGGTTTACAGGGCTTAGCTTCAGGACATTTAGGGCATTTAGGGCATTTAGGGCTTGGGGGTTTAGGGTGTAGATGCAAGGGCCCAAGTGTTGAACATGCCGAGGGTTCAGTGTTGAGTGCTATGAGGGCCCCGCCCCAGGTCTTCGAGTTTAGAGGTTGCGTGGAGGCGAATCAAGGTGTTCGGGGCTCTGGCTCCCCCCAATCAAGTGATAACTCGAACCTACATGACGAAAAAAACGCTAAATATCTAGGGTCCAAGCATGGGCCCTTGATTTGGGTCCCTTGTTATACAACCCTTACATACAATATGTAGAATAAGGGCCCATACTTCGGATCCCTATAAACAAGGGTAAGGGACCACACGACGGGCCCATGGTTCCAACCTTAAGACAAAAAACTACTCGTCTGCTCATATCTTATCTATGTGTATATCTACTACCTGCACATGCATATATATATATATATATATTATATCTGTGTGTGTGTGTGTGGTGGGTGTGTCTGTGTGTGTGTGTGTGCGTGAATACATGTGCACCTGCATACATAGATAGATAGATGGATAGATATAGATTGTACAGATATACATAGTGTTTGCAGAATACAATCGAATTCAATGTTTGTCGTTGTACTTCTGGGATTTAGTGGTATCAAAGGGATGACCGAATCGATCTGTAGGAGGATTATGGCCAAAATGTATCCGATGGTGAGATATGGTGAGAAGAGGTTCCTAGGGTTTAGGGTTTCACAACAAAACACAGCGGGAATGTCCCGCTGCAAGTCGTGGATGTAGATAAAGAGGCGATCGGGGGAGACCTCAGTGGTCTCAACGGCATTTCCTCGCTTAACTTCGTTGGTTTATTTGTGCCACCTGCCAAGCAAACCCTACACCGCCTAAACCTTAACACCCTAAGCCCTAAACCCTAAACCCTCGGTCTAGGGAGGCGCCTGAAGAGCAGTGGCTGAGGCTTTTGCAGCTCTATCAGGGGCTCTTGAAGTGAAAGTGGCTACGAGGCAGGTTCATCTGCCAAGGTTGAGTCTACGCGGCCTTGGGCGTTGCCATGACTGCATACACAATTGCAGCTTCACCCCCAGGCCCAAGGTCCCAAATCCACAACCCACCCACGTGCTTGTGAAGCTGGGCGAGCCCCTGCAAACCTCCAGCTGCCAAATCCCCGAAGAACAGCTGCAGTCCATGTTCGACCCTTATAGCTAAGACACATCCTCGGTGTAAAACCGCCCTGCAACGCCACCCGTGAGGTCGGCGAGGGCGTCCTTGCGTCCGCGGTCACACTTGTTTTCGCTTTTGGGGATCTGGAGCACAGGATCGTACGGATTCATTCCCCGTGCTCCCTAAATCCTTTGGAACCTGGAAACTGCTTCGAAGAAAACCAGAAACCCGCCGAAAAAGGCAAACAAAAGCTTCCTAGCCACGCTGGACTACAAAAATGTTGTCAGCAATCCGTTCTGCTGCAAAGGCGAATAGCCCCTAAACCCTAAATCCTTTTTGTTACCCTAAACCCTAAACCCTAAACCCTGAACCCTAAACCCTACCATCAAGAACTCCAGGTTCACGCGTCCTCGACCTTGCCGCCCCCATTGAGGGCCTCCCAGCCTGATGGAGGAACTCAAGGGGTGCCGGGTCGAAGGGTTTAGGGTTTAGGGTTTAGGGTTGCTGTTTGTCGGGTTTAAGAAAAGTTGACCCCCATCCTTCCAGTTTAGGTCCCTGGATTTTCGAGATTTGAGTGAGATTAGTGAAATTTGTGATGGGGAAGCGGATTTGGGGGGTCTGAGAGGGGGGGCTTAGGTTCTCTTGTGCATTCAGTGGGCTTGGATTTGCAGAGACTTCAGATCCCGCAAGCATTGGTGGGGCCTCCTAGCTGCCCCCCTTTCAGTTTTGGGATTTAGGGTTTAGGCCTCAGGCCTTGCCACCAAGCGAGCATCATGAGCATCAGCTGCTCAGGTTTTGCCCCAGCGCGGGCCACCAAGCGAGCATCATGAGCATGAGCTGATCAGGCTTCGCCCCAGCACGGGCCGCCAAGCGAGCATCATGAGCATCAGCTGCTCAGGCTTTGCCCCAGCACGGGCCGCCAAGCGAGCATCATGAGCATCAGCTGCTCAGGCTTTGCCCCAGCCCGGGCCACCAAGCAAGCATCATGAGCAGCAGCTGCTCAGGCTTTGCCCCACCACGGGCCGCCAAGCGAGCATCATGAGTTTTTCTGGGCCGCCAAGCGAGCATCATGAGCATCAGCTGCTCAGGCTTTGCCCCAGCACGGGCCACCAAGCGAGCATCATGACCATCAGCTGCTCAGGCTTTGCCCCAGCACGGGCCGCCAAGCGAGCATCATGAGCATCAGCTGCTCAGGCTTTGCCCCAGCCCGGGCCGCCCAAGCGAGCAACGTGAGCATCAGCTGCTCAGGCTTTGTCCCAGCACAGGGCCGCCAAGCGAGCATCATGAGCATCAGCTGCTCAGGCTTTGCCCCAGCACGGGCCACCAAGCGAGCATCATGAGCATCAGCTGCTCAGGCTTTGCCCCAGCACGGCCGCCAAGCGCGTATCATGAGCATCAGCTGCTCAGTCTTTGCCCCAGCACGGGCCGCCAAGCGAGCATCATGAGCATCAGCTGCTCAGGCTCTCGCTTCATGAGCATCAGCTGCTCAGGCAAAGTTTTTCTGGGCCGCCAAGCGAGCATCATGAGCAGCACGGGCCGCCAAGCGAGCATCATGAGCATCAGCTGCTCAGGCTTTGCCCCAGCACGGGCCGGCCAAGCGAGCATCATGAGCATCAGCTGCTCAGGCTTTGCCCCAGCATGGGCCGGCCCCAGCATGTGCCGCCAAGCGAGCATCATGAGCATCAGCTGCTCAGGCAAAGTTTTTCTGGGCCGCCCCAGCACGGGCCGCCAAGCGAGCATCATGAGCATCAGCTGCCCAGGCTTTGCCCCAGCACAGGCCGCCCAAGCGAGCATCATGAGCATGAGCTGCTCAGGCTTTGCCCCAGCACGGCCGCCAAGCGCGTATCATGAGCATCAGCTGCTCAGTCTTTGCCCCAGCACGGGCCGCCAAGCGAGCATCATGAGCATCAGCTGCTCAGGCTTTGCCCCAGCACGGCCGCCAAGCGAGCATCATGAGCATCAGCTGCTCAGGCTTTGCCCCAGCACGGGTCGCCATTATGAGCATGAGCTGCCCAGCCTTTGCCCCAGCACGGGCCGTCAAGCGAGCATCATGAGCATCAGCTGCCCAGGCTTTGCCCCAGCACAGGCCGCCCAAGCGAGCATCATGAGCATGAGCTGCTCAGGCTTTGCCCCAGCACGGGCCGCCAAGCGAGCATCATCAGCATCAGCTGCTCAGGCTTTGCCCCAGCACGGGCCACCAAGCGAGCATCATGAGCATCAGCTGCTCAGGCTTTGCCCCAGCCCGGGCCGCCCAAGCGAGCAACATGAGCATTGTCCCAGCACGGGCCGCCAAGCGAGCATCATGAGCATCAGCTGCTCAGGCTTTGCCCCAGCACGGGCCACCAAGCGAGCATCATGACCATCAGCTGCTCAGGCTTTGCCCCAGCACGGGCCGCCAAGCGAGCATCATGAGCATCAGCTGCTCAGGCTTTGCCCCAGCATGGGCCGCCAAGCGAGCATCATGAGCACCAGCTGCTCAGGCAAAGTTTTTCTGGGCCGCCAAGCGAGCATCATGAGCAGCACGGGCCGCCAAGTGAGCATCATGAGCATCAGCTGCTCAGGCTTTGCCCCAGCACGGGCCGGCCAAGCGAGCATCATGAGCATCAGCTGCTCAGGCTTTGCCCCAGCATGGGCCGGCCCCAGCATGTGCCGCCAAGCGAGCATCATGAGCATCAGCTGCTCAGGCAAAGTTTTTCTGGGCCGCCCCAGCACGGGCCGCCAAGCGAGCATCATGAGCATCAGCTGCCCAGGCTTTGCCCCAGCACAGGCCGCCCAAGCGAGCATCATGAGCATGAGCTGCTCAGGCTTTGCCCCAGCACGGGCCGCGAATCATGAGCATCAGCTGCTCAGGCTTTGCCCCAGCACGGGCCACCAAGCGAGCATCATGAGCATCAGCTGCTCAGGCTTTGCCCCAGCACGGCCGCCAAGCGAGCATCATGAGCATCAGCTGCTCAGGCTTTGCCCCAGCACGGGTCGCCATTCTGAGCATGAGCTGCCCAGCCTTTACCCCAGCACGGGCCGTCAAGCGAGCATCATGAGCATCAGCTGCCCAGGCTTTGCCCCAGCACAGGCCGCCCAAGCGAGCATCATGAGCATGAGCTGCTCAGGCTTTGCCCCAGCACGGGCCGCCAAGCGAGCATCATCAGCATCAGCTGCTCAGGCTTTGCCCCAGCACGGGCCACCAAGCGAGCATCATGAGCATCAGCTGCTCAGGCTTTGCCCCAGCCCGGGCCGCCCAAGCGAGCAACATGAGCATTGTCCCAGCACGGGCCGCCAAGCGAGCATCATGAGCATCAGCTGCTCAGGCTTTGCCCCAGCACGGGCCACCAAGCGAGCATCATGAGCATCAGCTGCTCAGGCTTTGCCCCAGCACGGCCGCCAAGCGCGTATCATGAGCATCAGCTGCTCAGTCTTTGCCCCAGCACGGGCCGCCAAGCGAGCATCATGAGCATGAGCTGCTCAGGCTTTGCCCCAGCCCGGGACACCAAGCGAGCATCATGAGCATCAGCTGCTCAGGCTTTGCCCCAGCACGGGCCGCCAAGCGAGCATCATGAGCATCAGCTGCTCAGGCTTTGCCCCAGCACGGGTCGCCATTATGAGCATGAGCTGCTCAGGCTTTGCCCCAGCACGAGCCGCCAAGCGAGCATCATGAGCATCAGCTGCTCAGGCTTTGCCCCAGCACGGGCCGCCAAGCGAGCATTGCGCCTTAGGCCTTAGGCCTTAGGCCTTAGGGTTTAGGGTTTAGGGGTTAGGGTTTAGGATTTAGGGAGACGCTTGGCATACCCACTGGCCTCCCATGTCCTCCTCTGAGACAGCGCTGGGACTCAGCCGCAGTGTGTGGATCTTCGCCTAAGCACCGCACGCGACCAGGGACGCCGGTCCACGTTCAAACCCTGACAACCCTGACAACCCTAAACCCTCAACCCTAAACCCGACCTAGTTTGAGATTGTGGAGGATCCGGGGGGGGGGGGGGCTTCGAAGGAACGGGATTCAAGAGAGAACGACTTTTGAGTTTTGCATTCAGTGCTGCCCGAAGAAGCTCCAGGGCTGGTTTAGGGTTTATAGGGTTTAGGGTTTAGGGTTTAGGGTTTAGGGTTTAGGGTTTAGGGTTTAGGGTTTAGGGTTTAGGGTTTAGGGTGTGCACGAACAGTGCTGGAACTATCAAGCCAGCATCAAGCCTGGATAGACTGCCTGGTTGCTTGGGGTAGTGCTTGGGGTTTGTTGTTTGGGCTTTTTTGCCGCCCGCTTAGCTGAACAGTACGTCCACATTGCAGGGATTAAGCTCGATTCGGACAGGAAAACTACACACTGCCGCATCATGGACGCACGCATCGAGTCGTTGATGCGTCTCGCATCACGTGTCACAGTGACATCAGCAGAAAGCTACCCAGAGAGCCCAATATTGCTTAATTAAGGAATATCCCTTAAATCATACTAAGGATCCCTATATGATTCAAGGTATATTCCTTAATTAAGCAATATTGGGCTCTTTGGGGCTAGGTTATTTAAACACAAGCCGCCCCCAGCTATAGGCCTTCCAGAGACCAAACACAGTTTTGGAACAACAACCCAGAGAGCCCAATATTGCTTAATTAAGGAATATACCTTAAATCATATTAAGGATCCCTATATGATTTAAGGAAGATTCCTGAATTAAGCAGTATTGGGCTCTTTGGGAAAGAACCCAAGCCCACCAAGCCCTTACGCTAACCACACTGTCGTACGACCTCGAAACGCTCCGCAACTCGCGGTCTGACACACTCACCTAGAATCAGCACCTACCTGAAAGCACCGCCTCAGGCAATGTCTCTCTGATTCGTTGAACCTATCTTGCATCAGAATGCTTCGATTGCAAGATTTGATTCTCTTCTGTGACGCATCCAGAGTTTAGTCCGAGGCTCGTAAGCTTTCTCAATGAGGCTCGGCCAGATGACGTTCCTCAAGGGGTTTAGGGTTTAGGGTTTAGGGTTTAGCGTTTAGGGTTTAGGGTTTAGGGCGATCCCAACCGCGCAGCAAGAGGGCCCTAGAGCAGCGCCGGTCGGAAGTCTGCTTTGCATGACTAGGATGGCCCTTAGAGCCCTCTGAGAACATATTCCTCAACATTGTCCTCTTGCAGCTGTTTAGGGTTTAGGGTTTAGGGTTTAGGGTTTAGGGTTTAGGGGATCCTCTTGCACACAACAAGGGAAACTATAAGATGTCCCGAGAGCCTACCGAGATCATTCTGCCAGCTGCAGAAACTGACCCTAAACCCTAAACCCTAAACCCTAAACCCTAAACCCTAAACCCTAAACCCTAAACCCTAAACCCTAAACCCTAAACCCTAAACCCTAAACCCTAAACCTTAAAAACTAAAACCCCCCCCCCCCCCCGACCTGAGCAAGGAAGTCTCAATGCCGAGCTGCGGGAAATACTCTGAGCGGCAACAGATGGGCACGTTGACGTCGGTATCATTCCTGCAACCCAATATCCCTTAATTAAGGAATAGCTCTCAGCTGCAACCCAGACACTCCAATATAGGGTTTAGGGTTTAGGGTTTAGGGATATATCCCTTAATTCAGGAATAGACCTTAAATTATTAGTAGGATCCCTAATATGATTTAAGGTCTATTCCTTAATTAAGGGATATTGGAGTCTTTGGGAACGCAGACCCCTAAGGGTCCAAGCACCTGATTCTTATATACTTGGGGCCCAAAGCCCCTATATAGCAAGAACTTTAAGGCCCAAGTCTAAGTATTCCCTAAACTATATAGCAAGTACTTTAAGGCCCAAGTCTAAGTGTTCCCTAAACCCGAAACCAAAAACCCTAAATCCTAAACCCTAAATAGGTACATGGACCCTTAGGCGACGGCGCGGTCCCCATTTCCGCCCCTTCTCCCACAGACTTGTATTCGGAATGTCCCACCTTGCTTCCACATCCCACCCCGATCTTCCAAAACCCCTTAATTAAGGAATGTACCCTAATTCATAAAACATGGTCCTTAGTTGAGGTTTCGGAACCCTAAACCCTAGCCCTAAACCCTAGCCCGAAACCCTAAACCCCTTGATCAAGGGGTTTTGGAAGATCTGGGTAAAGCCGGCTCATGCCAACCCCTCCCTCCTTCCCGAGCCGAAACAAAGCGCACAACCTCGCACCCTGCGCAAGTCCTAGGGTTTAGGGTTTAGGGTTTAGGGTTTCGGGTTTAGGGTTTGGGGGTTAAGGGTACTATTTGCTTAAGAACCCCCCCAAACAATAACTAATAATAATAATCCCTAAATTACCTTATAAGGAAGATTTTCTTGTCTTTTTTTTGGGCGGAATTCTTGAGCAATTCGTAGCTTACCCAGATCTTCCAAAACCCTTTGTTTTTTGAACATGCCCGAATTTCAACTGAGGATCATTATGATGAGTTAGGGTATGTTCCTTACTTAGGGGGTTTTGGAAGATCTGGGTAAGGTCTCCCAGCATTCTGCAGCGCATCTGTTGCAAAGAGCGGACCTTCCCGGTCGCCCGACTGGAACGTAGTCGTCCTGAGGGCTGTTTACCCAGAGGCAAGCCAGGAGATAATTTGGGGTTTACGGATATTAAGGGTACCATATTGGGGCCCTTATGCTAAGGGAATCCTACACTTTTGCGGGTCTGTATCAGGAGTCCCTGTACTCGAAAACCCCCCAAACAACTTCTCATCTGATCCTGCAGCTTATCTTTCAAGCATGTCCCAGGCGGAGTTCGCTTTTGATCAGAATCCCTACTGAGAAAGACCATGTCACACAAAACAGGTTGAACCCTTTGGAACCCAGACCCGGAACCCCAAACCCCAAAATCCGAACCTCGACCCTGATGTGCAAGAGAGCTGTGAGAAGATCAGGCCCAGGCGTCGGATCCAAGCCTACTCCGGCTCCCCACTTTTTTCGGGCATTGTAGTGGGGATGCTGCATGAGTCTGCTATGTTTTTTTTTGGGGGGGGGGGGGGGGGGGCGGGGGGGGGAGGGTATACAGATGGCACCCCAATCTTATCCATGTTCGGAAACCCATTAGGGTTTAGGGTTCAGGGTTCAGGGTTCAGGGTTCAGGGTTTAGGGTTTAGGGTTTGGGGACTTCACAGCTAGCTTCGGGGGCTGCGCTCCGACGCCCCGAAATCTTGCAGGCGGGCGTCCACTTCCACGCGCATCCAGGTGCCGTGCTTGTAGAGCCTTGCGATGTACACCGACCTGGCAGCTTTCCAAAACAAAGACTCCAATACCCCTTAATTTAGGGAATATACCTGAAAGTTCATATTAGGGATCCTACTATAGTTTAAGGGATCCTACTATAGTTTAAGGTCTATTCCTTAATTAAGGGATTTTTTGAGCCTTGCGATGTACACCGACCTGGCGGCTCTCTCTTTTTTGCCCGGGGCTATCCTAGCCTATAACACCTGAACAAGGCCCTTTGTAGGGTTGGATAGGGGGAATATAAGGCCTTACTATTATACCCTATAACACCTTAAGGCCCTTTATGGGGTTGGTTTGGGGGGGATTATAAGGCCTTGTTGTCAGACCCTATAACACCTTAACAATGGCCTGTATGGGGTTGGTTAGGGGGATTCTAAGGCCTAATAGCCCATGCGATGGCGGTAACAAAGACTGCCCAAGGGACGGGGAGAGTCGGAGGAGGGGTGGGATTAGCGTTTAGGGTTCGGGCTTTGTTTAGGGTTTAGGGTTCAGGGTTCAGGGTCTAGGTTTATAGGGTTTGGGGTTTAGGGTTTGGGGGGGGGGGGGGGGGGTTTGCGATGATGCCCTGGATGCCCATGAGGTGCGACCAGTTCGGCACCAGCACAGGAACCAAATTTGACCCCACTCGGCCAGTGGCATTCAAATAAGGTTTTTAAGGGAGGGGGGTATGTAACCCAAGGTTCCCTAGTACTCCCCACTTCTCCCCAGTAAGGCTCCCCAAGCTTCCTAAGGTTCCCCAGGTACCTACCCCCCTTGAACCCCCTCTTCCGTAAGGACCCTGTAACGATGACATTACCGCGCGCCTGTATCTGCAGCACTTTATGTGCGGCTCGTGTGCCAGAATGCAGGTCGCGGGTAATGCAATGATCTCAAACATTTGGCCGTCTCGATTCTGCAAGTTCGGTTGCAGACCCAAACTTGAAACACTTCCTGTAGCAGATACCTGGTTTCAGTTTTCTGGCTTGTGCCTAAAGGCGAAATCCTTCCAAGTCCTGATGCAAATCAGCCATGATCTCGGAAAAAGTTGAACGTTGGACTAATTTGCGCCACTCTTTCCGCCCGAAGCCCTAAACCCCAAACCCTACCTGGACCCTTCCTTGTAGTATCCCTATTATGGTTCAGGGTTGAGGGTTCAGGGTCTCTGTTCGACAGCGCAAAAACAAAACACACACACACACATGTATATATATATATATATGCTAAACAAGGAAAGCAGAGGTAAGTAGAGGGATGAGGGGCACGTGAAGACCCTAAACCCTAAACCCTAAACCCAGTCGTATAGCTTGCCTTCGGGCTTGCCAGGCATAGAAGAGCTGCTTCACCAGTTTCGGTCGAAGCGAGATGGCCTCTGCACGCCGGACATGCGATGCAAGGGTTTGGAGTCTACTATACGAATTGCTGAAGAACCCCCCGCAAAAAAACAAGAAGCATTCTTCCTTATGAGGGGCACATGTAAATGATTCTCTTGCATGTTGTGTATTTGTTTGATTTTTTCTTGGGGCGGGGGGGGTACACATGTCCGAAACCCAAAAGCCTAAACCCTTGCATACCTCACAGGGCCAGGATCGGGAGTACAGGACAGGGGCCACTGCATCGAACGATCAAGGGAAACTGCCCCTAGAGTTGGAGTCTTGGGTTTAGGGGACCCTGTTGAAACATCCTCTAAGGTGACAGAGGGGCCATCTTAGGAGTAGATTGATGTTAATGGTCACATCAATAAACCGGGTAATACCACCGGAAATCTTTTCGGCCGGTATTTTGGCCCAAAAGTTTTCTTGTTTCATGAACGATGTCCATCATGTTAGGTTGTTTAGAGACTGGTGTGCCGCTGCCATTTTTCGGCGTGCGAGAAAAAAGTGTGTTCATGCCGGAAAGTATTCCGGATAATTTCCCAAATATGGCTTTGAGGGAACTCCTTCATATATATATATATATCTTTATATATATATATATGTATCAAGCTCTTTTCAATCGAGGCAGAGACAGACCCAGATGGCCCAGACGAGGCCCAGAGGAGGGCCCACCCGAAGAGGAGGCAGAGTGGAGGCCCCCAAGGTTTAACCCTAAACCCTAAACCCTAAACCCTAAAATTACCTGGCTTCCCCAAACTGTGTTCTAACCCAACAGCGGAACAAATTCTGGGGGGGGGTCATTAAAGCGAATGAGGCCAGGGGTGCAACCTCTGAAAAGCCCCCGCCCCATCCTCCCTAAACCCTAAACCCTAAACCTCAAAAACCCTAAGCCCTCAACCCTAAACCCTAAACCTCAAAAACCCTAAGCCCTAAGCCCTAAACCCTTCAGAGCCCCTAAGTGTGAGGAGCAACTCTGCGCGAGGTGCCTGCAAGGCTTCCACGAAGTAGCCGTTGTCCAAGGCGCCCTGGTAGATCCTCCCGCAGTGGGTCTTACCTCAGCTCCGGGATGGGCTACCCAGAGAGCCTACTAGGGTTTAGGGTTTAGGGTTTAGGGTGTAGGGCTACTATTTGCTTAAGAACCCCGAAAAAAACAAGATTTTTCAGTATTAAGGCTAATAGAGGGATTATTGTTTTTCATTCTTTTGGGGTTCTTAAGCAAATAGTAGGAGGCCCTGCAATCACCATCATCAACCCCCTTTATAGCCCTGGAGAATTTGAGGGAGATTCCTTTATTAAGGGGTGTGATGGGGGCTCTCTGGGCAAAGAGCCTCCCTACGGGGAGTTGCAGGGCACAAGGCGGCAGTTTGGTTGGCAAGTAACCAAAGCTCCAACATGCGAGATACCCTAAACCCTAAACCCTAAACCCTAAATCCTAAACCCTAAACCCTAAACCCTAAGCCCAAAACCCTAAAAAAAACCTTAAATGGCGGGCCATGGCTCTCGAAAACTCATCGAAGAGGTGCACGGCGTCGGCATGCTGGGCAAAGTCCACCAGCCTTTCGCCCCCAACCATGCGGTTAGGGGGGTTTAGGGTTTAGGGTTTAGGGTTTAGGGTTTAGGGTTTAGGGTTTAGGGTTTAGGGTTCAGGGCTTCGACTCTCACAGCTAGCGCACGCGCAGGCAAGGATCCAGGGTTCTCCAGTCCAAACACAGAATTTTAGCTGCTACTAGGGTTTAGGGTTTAGGGCTACTATTTGCTTAAGAACCCTCCCAAAAAAAAGGGGGTTACTTCGAACATCCCCACCCTCTCTGGGTAGAGATGCTCTGGGGTTGGGCACTCCAGGGACAGCTTGGGGTTGGGTTAGGCGCTCTGGGGTCGGGCACCCTGGGGTTGGGCGAGGAGTAGACCGGGCGAGGAGAAAGGGTTTAGGGTTTAGGGTTTAGGGTTTAGGGTTTAGGGTTTAGGGTTTAGGGTTTAGGGTTTAGAGTTGAGTTTAAAAAATCTAACAACCCCACCCTCGGGGTGGGGAATCAAAAAACATTCTTTCTCATAAGGACAATATAGGAATTAGCATTTTCTATTTTTTGGGGGGGGGGGGGGGGGTTCTTAAGCACATAGTTGTAAACCGTCCGATACCCAAAGAGCCCTTTATATCCCTCAATTAAGGAATAATACCTCAAATCACATTCCCCAAAGAGCCCAATATTGCTTAATTCAGGGAGATACCTAAAATCATATTCAGGATCCTTATATGATTTAAGGAATACTCCTTAGTTTTGCAATATCGGGCTCTTTGGCTAAGGATCCCTACTAACTTCAGGTGTATCCGGGAAAAAAGGGCTCAATGGCTTGGCCACCATTGGACCATGTCTGCCACCGTAGGTGAGGGGTTTAGCCCTTTTTCATAATAAGGATCATTATTGTGAAGTAGGGAATAGACCCTTTTCATAAGAAGGATCATTATTGGAAGATCTGGGGGTTTACAGGGCTTTGGCCGCCCGCCTAGAGGGGAGACAGGTTTTAGGGTTTCGGGGGCACTTCGGGGGTCCTGAAGTAGAAAGTTTCCCTAAGGGTCATGTCAGGATAGTACTTGGAGGTTCATGGGCAGTTACAAGCAGGGATATAAGCATGGTAACTATACTACCCTATTTAGGATAGTTTAACCCTACTTATAACTGCCCATATGAACCCCCAAACCCTAAACCCTAAACCCTAAACCCTAAACCCTAAACCCTAAACCCTAAACCTCCAAGTAGGGCCCTGTAGGCTGTTGGCAACCCAAGGACTGACTATATAGCTCCTGAGCTCCAGCATCTACAAGGTTGAGCATTTGATGGTCCACGCAAGTGGCTGGGATACTCTAAACCCTAAACCCTAAACCCCAAACCCTAAACCCTAAACCCTAAACCGAAAACCCTCTACGCCGCTGCGCAAAGCTCCATGGTTTCATGCGGATTGCAGTGGTCGCTGACCTCAACCACGTGCTTGACCCATGTCCATCGTGCGCAAAGTTGGGGACAGCTGTCCTTGGCTTGTGCCAGCATGTTTAGGGTTTAGGGTTTTCTAAAGTTTAGGGTTTAGGGTTTAGGGTTTAGGGTTTAGGGCTAGGCCTTATAATCCCCCTGACCAACCCCCAAAAACCGGCCTGTGAACGGGTTAGGGTTTATAGGGATTTAGGGATTTAGGGATTTCGGGATTTAGGGTTTAGGGTTTAGGGAGTCCTCCACTTGCAAAGGACAGCATTGACAGCAATGGGGCATGAAAATGCCCATATCTGGGAGTTTCGAGGAAAACTCAACCCGAATCACTGCTACAATCTTCGGGGGTAACCCTTCCAAGAAGTTTCCAACGCCTCGTCCACAAGTTTCCAAAGCCTCGGCCTCGTCACCGTAAACCCTAAACCCTAAACCCTGAACCCGTTTTTGAGGAGGGAATGCAGTGCGACCTGCCCAACCCTAAACGCTAAATCCCACATCCTAAATCCTAAACCCTAAATCATAAGACCATCTTGGCACCTCAAAACTGTAAGCAATATGCGATCATAGAGGCCCATTCGATCAACCCTACGGAAACCATAAAAGGCTATCCCCAAAACGTATCCCTAAACCCTAATCCCCTTTGAGCAACGGACTTTGAGGCCACTGGCACACATGCAACTTCTATCCCGAAACCCGAAACCCTGCACCGTAGTTTTGCTAGAAACCTTGTTAGGAGCTTGGGTCCCTATATTCCCTAGGCCCAAGAGGAACCTGGGAATAAAAGGGTGGCTTCAAGCGGCTTGTAACGGAACCTAAACTCCTACAAAAAGGGGATAGCGGCCTACTCTGGGTCCCTATCTTCCCTAACCCTAAACCCTAAACCCTAAACCCTAAACCCTAAACCCTAAACCCTAAACCCTAAATTAAGGGAACTAAGGGCCAACTCTGGGTTCGCGAGTTCCCTGAGAGGACCCTGGGCCGAAGCGGCGGCCGCAGCAGCGAGGTGTCTGGATCGTACTTGCCACACATGTAATACCTCGGCTTGGGGTTTATAGAATTCCTAGGGTTTAGGGTTTAGGGTTTAGGGTTTGGGGTTTAGGGTTTAGGGTTTAGGGTTGAGGGTTTAGGGTTTAGGGTTGAGGGTGTAGGGTTTAGGGTTTAGGGTTAGGGTTTAGGGTTCAGGGTTTAGGGTTCAGGGTTCAGGGTTCAGGGCTTAGGGTTTAGGGGTTAGGGTTTAGGGTTAGGGCTTAGGGTTTAGGGTTCAGGGTTCAGGGTTCAGGGTTCAGGGTTTAGGGTTTAGGGTTTAGGGTAAACCCCGTTCGTTAAGGACTGTACCCTAACTCATAGTAATGATCCTTAGTACAAATTAAGGGTATATTCCTTAGTTAACCCGAAGAGCCCAAGGAATATTCGTTAAATCATATAAGGATCCTTAATATGATTTAAGGTATATTCCTTAATATGATTTAAGGTATATTCCTTGATTAAGCAATATTGGGCTCTTTGGGAACATCATGGCTTTAAGGGGCTTTGGAAGATCTGGGTTGGTATGCCCGACCATGCGGTGAGGGCGACCAAGTACTCTCTTTCAACGTGGCGGAGAAAGGTCTTGGTCAGCTGCAAATCAGCCATTTAGCAAAGGGTTTAGGGTTTAGGGCTTAGGGCTTAGGGAACGTGTGCTCGCTTAAAAACGCCCAGCCTAGAGAGAACCGGATGTTATGTTAAAGCAATGTTTGATAGCAAGATCTCCGACTCAGGTAGACTGGCTGCTGAAACCCCAAAGCCTCCGGGCCCGAAACGGTTTAGGGTTTAGGGTTTAGGGATTAGGGTTTAGGGTTTAGGGTATCGGGCCCCTCAGAAGGGGGATCGAACTAATATAGGCGCCTGAAACAAGTAGACTAGTTTTTTTGGTGTGGGAGGGGGGACTATAGTGTTATAAAGAGGCCATAAGGGAATACTATATAGTAACTATTCCGACCCCTGGATTCATGTCCCACTTGGTAGGTGAGTTTCAGAACCTGAGCTTCTACAAGAAGCCGGCACACGAAGGGTTGTTTAGGGGCTCTGAAGGTAGCTCTATAAGAAACTACCCAGCAACACTGCTAAGGAAAGCATACAACATCCGAAGGCCTTACTTGGAACTCAAACCCTAAACCCTAAATCAACGGTTTAGGGTTCAGGGTTCAGGGTTTAGGGTTTAGTTCGAAGTATCCAAAATAGGGCTCTAAGTACAGTGACCATACTTATACCCTACAAGTACCTAGCCTGCAGACCGAGCCCCGCGCTGCTGATCGTTGGGTGGGAAAGGGACGAGGGCCTGGAGTGCGCGACTCGCTTGTCTGGGTTGGCCTTTAAACCCTCTGAAAAATATTTATATGTAGGCTCCCTTATTAAACCCACATAAGGGAAACGAAGCATATCCCCAAAACCAACCTAGTCGGAGAGCTTCCGGGCTGTAGGGTCAGTTGAGGGTTTAGGGTTCAGAGGCTTGGGGTTTGTGGGGTTTAGGGTTTAGGGTTTAGGGTTTAGGGTCTAGGGTTTAGGGTTTAGGGTTTAGGGTCTAGGGTTTAGGGTTTAGGGTTTGGGGGTTCCGGGTTTAGGGCTCTAGATGCTTTGATCTTAGGGTTTAGGGTTTAGGGTTTAGGGTTGCGCCATCTGCCTAGCTGACTGTCGTCAGTACGCAGAGACAAAACCGAGGGTTCTGGGGTTGAAAGGATTTTGTTTGAGGGATTAGGGTTTTCTACCCCACTCGCAGGAGGGCACAAGCCACCGGCGAAGACCCCAAAACCCTAAACCCTAAACCCTAAAAACCCTATGCCCTAAAAACCTTAAACCCTAAACACCCTAAAACCACGGCAGATGGCGGACAAGACTTCTCAAGATCGCTTTGGAACCGGTTTCAGACAATGACACGATGTCAAGTTGGCCTCTGTTCTACAAACCTTCATAACAGGGTTTAGGGTTTAGGGTTTAGGGTTTAGGGTTTAGGGTTTAGGGTTTAGGGTTTTTGGTTTAGGGTTTAGGGAATACTTCGACTTGGGCCTTAAAGTACTTGCTATATAGTTTAGGGAGTACTTAGACTTGGGCCTTAAGGTACTTGCTATATACGGACTTTGGGGCCCAAGTATAGAACAATTCGGTACTTTGGACCCTTTGGTCTTAATAACCCCCATATATACCCAGATCTTCCAAAACCCCTTAACTAAGGAACATACCCTAATTTATACTAAGGATCATAAGTATTATTTAGGGTATATTCCTTAGTTACCCTAATTTATACTAAGGATCATAAGTATTATTTAGGGTATATTCCTTAGTTAAGGGGGTACCCAAAGAGCCCAATATTGCTTAATTAAGGAATATTCCTGAATATTCCTTAAATCATATAGGGATCCTTCATATGAGCTAAGGAATATTCCTTAATTAAGCAAGATTGGGCTCTTTGGGTACATTACATAGTCCCTGTATACGCAGGCTTCTAAAGGGAGGGGGGGGGGGTTCATGGGGGGTAGGTAACCTCAGGGAAGCTCAGGGAGCCTTAAGGAGTGGTGGTTACGTACCCTAAACCCTAAACCCTAAACCCTAAACCCTAAACCCCTTAAGAACCCTATAACCTGAATAAGAGTGAGTGAGGTGACAGCCCAGGTGGTAAGAAAGACACCAATGAAGAGACTCATTAAAACCCTTTCGCATATATAAAAACAAAAATTCGATTGATGGTGTCAAAGGTCCTAAAGTTAGGCAACTAGTATTCTTGTCAAAACCCTAAACCCTAAACCCTAGACCCTAAACCCTGAACCCTGAACCCTAAACCCTAATCTTCTTCTGTCCCGGGCTCTTACTGAACATAATATTTGCGAGCCCCTGAAAAAGACCTATTAAAAATTGTAAGAGAATTCTGGAAATTAATATCTTATGAACAGGCCATTAGAAGAATGCTATAGGCCCTGATTCATATAGTCATCTACGCTATTACCCAAAGTTAAGAGATGAAAGGGAAAGGAATTCAGTACTAAAAGACAAAGTAAGAAGTAATAAACGAAGATAATACGGTAAAAGAGGGCGTGGATAATATGAAACCGTTACAATAATATCGTCTCGCGGGGAAAACATGAAATCCGCGAGTGAACGCAACAAATTCTTTTGCTACAGCTATCTAATTACTCTATTCATACAAGGAGATGCTATTATAATCATATGGATGTAGCAATCCTTGGTAACATGCTGTCACTGATTCCATGCGTTCGACGATTGAATTCCAAGAATGATTTCATTTAAAATTTAAAATTGCTCACTTCGTTCTTCGTATTTGGAAAGGTATGACTGAACCGCCAAGCAACCCGTACAAAAGCACTGTCCCAACATGAATTTATTACGCATAAAACAATAATTCCTTGAGCTTTTCACTATATTCAATCGAGTATAAGGAAGCTCGCAATGTTCTTAAGTTCGTTTGTCTTAGAACTTTTTCATAAGTACGCTCACTTGTTCCTTACAACTGCGTAAATTGTGCGCGCTCGTTTCTTATCTTTGCAATGCGCTATACTTATATCCCTAAACCCTAAACCCTAAACCCTAAACCCTAAACCCCAAGCCCTAACTTATTATGAACCCTAAACCCTAAACCCTAACTTATGAACCCGCGGTCGCCGGATTGAAGTTCCTGAACAAGAGCTCAACCAAACCCAACCGAACCCCGACATGACCTCCCAAGGAGCCCCAAAATCTTTAAAATCGTATTACGGAACCCTAAACCCTAAACCCTGAACCCTGAACCCTAAACCCTAAACCCTAAACCCTAAACCCTAAACCCTAAACCCTTAAAATAAGGAAGTTAAATCGTCTTAAGGAACCCTATATGATTTAAGGAATGTTCCTTAATCAAGGGGTATTGGGCTCTCTAGGGTCTGTTCTGCTGAGGTGCATTCGACAAGACGGTGCCAGTGAGGCCGAGATCGGGGAATTCGTGCGGGCCTGGGCCGTTGGCGCAAGGAACACATATTCTGGTTGTCGGGGTTCTCTTGCCCTAAACCCTAAACCCTAAACCCTAAACCCTAAACCCCAAACTCTGGGCTCAGAGCTCGGGCATAGCAAGGCAGGTCACCTTAAGTCAAGTAAACTCACTCAACAGCACAGCGCAAACCCCACCCAAAGAGCCCAATATTGCTTAATTAAGGAATAATCTGGTTTAGGGTTTAGGGTTTAGGGTTTAGGGTTTAGGGTTTAGGGTTTAGGGTTTAGGGTTTCCTTGAATCATATAGGGATCCTTAATATGATTTAAGGTATCGTCCTTAGTTAAGGGCTATTGGGCTCCTGGGCAGATCTTCCCAAACCCCTTAACCAGGGAATAGACCCTAAGTCACAATCATGATCCTTGGCACTTTTAATTAGGGTATCTTAGGGAATATTGTAATTATACCCAAATTCATAACAAAGATATTCTTGAATTAAGAGGTTTTTTGAAGATCTGGGGAGCTCCACCCAACGCACAAGCCATTTCCGCCTCTGACGCATCAGCTTCACAATGTCACGACCATTGAAACGGCGACCGGCAGACTACGGTGCATTTGCAGAATAGCAGACACAAACGCTTCCACAAGTATCCTCTTTGGGCTCGCGTATAGGCTTCCGCATGTTCAGGGTTTGTGACCTGAGATGGGTTCAAAAACAGTGTCCTGAGCGACGGTCGCAATAGGGAGATGTTCGAGAGATGTGATACTGATGCTGCGGACTCTGAATTAGCACAAAATGTGCACTGGCCATGCAGCCAGAAAAGTGGCAGATTGCCCAAAGAACATCATTCTATAGCATCTGCGACAGCATTCACTGGTTAAAATGACGTATATACACTGGCGCCAGATCTGAAGCAGTGGCCCCGTCAGCCATCAGCACCCTAAACCCCGAGCTCAAAAGGGCACCTCACACCCCCTAACGTACAGTGTCCTTAAAGGAGGGGGGTTCATGGGGGGGGGGGGGGGGGGGTAGGTACCTAGGGAACCTTAGGGAAGCTCAGGGAGCCTTAGGGAACCTTGGGTTACATACCCCCCCCCCCCTGAACCCCCTCCCTTCAGAACCTCATAATAATGCCACAGGCACCGTACACCTTAAAGCCTCAATCCTAAATTCTGAACCCTAAACCCTACAATATACCGTTGCAAAGCACGAGGGTAGGGCAGGGCCAGCCTGTTGATTTCAAAGTGCGGCGACGATGCAGGCTGTACATTTCCCCAATGGCAGTATGGGAGTTCATCGCCACCTGTGCCAGACTTGTGCAGGTCTGTGTTACCTAGAAATTAGATTATTGTCTACATCAAAGACTGTTATCGCACGCTCTGTTGGGCGTGGCACACAGTTGTTGCGTACCAGGGCACCGCTGTCCAATTGAATTCGACTAGTAAACCCTAAACCCTAAACCCTAAACCCTAAACCCTAAACCCTAAACCCTAAACCCATATCCTCCGGTTCTTGGGGCGCATGGCTTGGACCCGAGGCGAGGACAAGATTTGATCCTCGTCTCCAAGCCTGTTGCTCCCGAGCTTTCTACTATTTGCTTAAGAACCCCAAAAGATCAAAAACTAATCATCCCTATATTACCCTAGGATAAGGAAGAATATTTCTGCATATTTTTCGGGGTTCTTCACTAAGCAATGAGAGGCTGGTTCTCTCCGTGCATGTCCGTTCTCAAGCATCGCCTGAACGCTGTTTCGCCAAGCGCCTCGCCCTTTCCTTGTTCATTGTTGGGTTCATATTAAAAATCTTTAGATCTATAATTCCTTATTGGGGTTTAAGTACCCTTAAAGATGTAAAATGTTACCCATCTATGACAAAGCTTCAAGTTTTCCTTATTGGGTTTAAGTACCCTTAAAATGTAAAATGCTACCCAACTATGAGACAAAGTTTCAAGTGCCACGGCTCCCGTGCGCATCGCTGACTGGATTGCCATCACTGTCGCATCGCACCTGAGAAGCGTCACCTCCTCGGCTGTCCCCAGTAACTAGGGCCCCAAAAAGCACAGAAGCAAAAACAGGGTTTAGGGTTTAGAGTTTAGGGTATAAACCCCCCTTATAATGAAGCCCAAGAAGGTAGGAATATCCCTATAAGATGCTTATGCTTATGTCCTTTTTGGGTCCCTGACAGTAACCTAGGCTTAAAAAGGGTGCCCCTTTTTTTGCTGAAAGGGGGTTTACTAAGGGAACCTATAAACCCCCCCCAAAAAAAGGGGAAAAAAGGGTACACTCTGGGCAGCCTAGCCTCATCATCCTCCCCAAGGGCCACACCTAAGATCTCATTCGCGGAGAGCGGGCGGTCGTGGCACATGAGATGCTGCTCACGTACCGGAATCCCAGCAGACTTGGCAATGGCTTTCTGGGCCTTGGCAACCGGTGCCGCCATGTCCACGGAGATGGTGCAAAGGAGTCCGCTAAGACCTTAAGTTGCTGGGCTCATAAGCCGCCCCCCAAAAGAAGTGTACACTTTCAGTTCTATAGGGGATTGTAGTATCCCCAAATAGTGTAAAACCCTAAACCCTAAACCCTAAACCCTAAACCCTAAACCCTAAACCCTAAACCCTAAACCCTAAAGTCTACTCACTCAGCTAGACAAAGAGGCCCAGGATGCGCAAGGATCCCTGCATCGGCGGCTCTGGCTCCTGTTCTCGGCTCGGAGGTTTCACATAAGCTCGTTTGGCTTTGCGCGTCGTCTGGCATCGAGCCTCCACCGCCGCTGCCATGAGGGAGGGAGGGAGGGGGGTGAGTGAGTGAACAAGAAAGGGCTTGAGTGCCTTGAGAACCTTGTGCCAAAGGCTGCAGGGATGCATTTGGCCAGTTAGGGTTTTTTGGGTTGGGATGTGTCCCCTCATACCAGCAGTCCTGCGACGGGATAATAATAGGGGTGTAAAATACTATAATTAGTCCACATGAAGGACTGTAAGTGTAAGGGGGAGCATCCCAAGCATAGGGTCTAGGGGTTGGGGCTGGGAAGGAAAATTCAGTCTGCAGACACTGAAAAAGGGTTCTGGGTGTAAAATACTATAATTAGTCCACATGAAGGACTGTAAGTGTAAGGGGGAGCATCCCAAGCATAGGGTCTAGGGGTTGGGGCTGGGAAGGAAAATTCAGTCTGCAGACACTGAAAAAGGGTTCTGGCAAGCCACGCAAAGAGATCCAGAAGCACGAACCAACGACCCTAAACCCTAAACCCCCTAAACCCTAAACCTCCAAGCCATCGCATTGTTGCAGAGGAGCTGTTGGTCCAACGTCCATCGCGGCAAAGACCGACGCCCTGAGTATTCTGCGGCCCTTCTGTGGGGTTTCGGAGTAGCAGCCGGACGGGCTTCAAATTTCTGGCGGAAACGTTGTACCTACAGGACAGCGGTCAGCGTACGACACAAGTGAGAGCCTTCCAAGTCACCCCATACCCTAAACTCATGCAGGTGGGTGGTCTCAAAGAATACTTCTAGTCCGAGAATGCTCACCAACCAGGACACCGACATACAGATATATGTATATATGTATATGTGTATATCTGGGTATAAAATGATGAAATAAAAAATCAATTAATATACATATATACATATACAGATACACGCACATCTCTCTCTTTGTGAAGGGTAATCAGGCACTCCTGCCACCCTCCTAACTTTGCAGTTCTTGCCTGGCGCTGACGCACGGCATCGCAGATGCTGACGATGTGCATCTGCAGGGAAGTGCACAGGGCCGCAAGAAACCCTTCAGTTGCGTGATACGCCCGGAGAACGCACTACCCCCATGACGTACCCCTTCATTTAGGAATCTTCCTCAAAGTATATCAGCCTCCTTACAAGTTACAGAAACACGACATTTCCTAAAACCTAAACCGTAAACCCTAGACTTATGAAGTAGGTCCCTAAACCCTAAACCCTAAACCCTAAACCCTCAGCGCCAATGCACACCGGGGCCTTGGCCAGCTCCTCCTGAGGATACGCAGGAAGTCTCGACCCCATGATTCCCATCATCCCCACACATCACTTGCAAGGCTTTAGGGTTTAGGGTTTTAGGGTTTTAGGGTTTTCAGGGTTTTCGGGTTTTAGGGTTTTCGGGTTTTCGGGTTTTAGGGTTGGGATGTTCCCCCTTATACTAACTAAGGGCCCTTAACAGGGTATATAATGGGGGGATACGAGAATCCCTATTAAGGACTTTTAGTAGAAGGGGAACATCCCAAATTTAGTATGAATTAGGGTAGATTCCCTAAAGGGGGTGTTGGGGTTTTGGAAGATCCGGGTGAAACCATATCAGAATCAGGGTCCTTTTTTTGGCTGGTTAGGGTTTAGGGTTTAGGGTTTAGGGTTTAGGGTTTAGGGTTTAGGGTTTAGGGTTTAGGGTTTAGGGTTTAGGGTTTAGGGGGGTTCTTATGAAAATAGTCCTCGCATACTACACTGGCAAGCAAGACTTACAAATCAGGAGCTTCGTCTGGCGCCCTAACCTCCCTAAACCCTAAACCCTAAACCCTAAACCCTAAATAAACCCTAAACTCCATTCTTGGAGCTTCATGGGTGCTTGTAAGTAGGGTTAAGGGTTTAGGGTTTAGGGTTTAGGGTTTAGGGTTTAGGGTTTAGGGTTTAGTAAGTATGGTAACTATACTTGTTCTCCTACTTGGGGGGTACTTCTAGCCCTACTTCTCTAAGTACCCAGTCGAAGTGCCCATGTCATGAACCTCCAAGTCATCTACCCAAAGAGCCCCAAAACCCCCAAATTGAGGACACTTCCTCAAAATCACATAGGGTCCCTTACTGTGATTTAAGACATATTTCTTGAGCAAGATTCGGCACTTTGGGTAGACCCCTCAACCACCCTAAACCCTAAACCCTAAACCCTAAACCCCACCCGCATTGGTTTCAAGATGTCTGGTACGTCCTGCTCGTAGCGATTGCTTTCTGCATGGAACCAGCCCTGGTCGTGCAGCTCGACCTGCAACGGCCATGTTAAGGTTTAGGGTTTAGGGTTTAGGGTTTAGGGTTTAGGGTTTAGGGTTTAGGGTTAGGGCTTAGGGCTTAGGGCTTAGGGTTTAGGGTTTAGGATGCCAGCTACGTCTTGCATTTGTTTCCGGGGTTGTCGGGTCTCATGCGGCATCGGCAAGAATGATGCAATCGACTTCCCTCGTCGGTTGTGTCCCCACGTGCTAGCCACCCATCAAGCCAAGGACATCTGCCCTGTGCCAGGCCTTTTGATGGGCTTCCTCTACGGGCTTCAAGCGGCCCTCCTGACAAAATGTGTCACAGCACGCGCTCGTGCTGGTCATGGAGTGAGTGAGAGTAAGCGAGATTGACTGAGAGTGAGTGAGAGTGAGTGACGGTGAATGTTTGTAGGCGTGTGCGTGCACGGGGCGGTTGGGCGAAAGCGTGCGTGCGTGCGTGCGTGCGTGTGTGCGCGCGCGCGCGTCCGTGCACTGAGCATGCCAGCCCATGTGCTGGGCACCTTGGGTCCTTCGGCTGCTATGCATACCTCCGGCATTCCACCCGGCAAGACTCGGTACATAATGAATATGAAAAAAGAATGAATATTATTACAGGGTTCGCACCTGCTTTGAGCATTGGGACATCGTTGCGAAGCTTCGAAACTGCCATGAGCCAAGTTATACTGCATCCAGCGTTCAAACTCCCGGATCTTCGAAAACCCCGAATTATAATAGGGAATATACCCTAATTCCCACTAAGGATCATGATTATGAATTAGGGTATACTCCTTAGTTTAGGGGTTTTGGGAGAGCTGGGAAGTTCCGAGGGCCCCCAAGTCCTCATCTTCTTCCACGGTGGTCCCTTCCTGCGCAGTCACGGATGACAGCGACCGATTCGTGGCAGACTGCTTGGAGGTTCATGGGCAGCAATGAGTGAAGGTATGGTAACTATACTTATGGCCCTATTCTAGGGTACTTGTATCCCTACTTATTATAGCTACCCACGAGCCTCCAAGTGCGCAAACGCCCTTGAAACATCCCAAGGTTCCCACGTACGAGCCGAGTGCCCGGGGGGAGAGCTGGAAACCCCAAACCCCAAACCCCAAACCCCAAACCCTAAACCCTAAACTCTGTCCACAATCCTACTCTGAGGTTCATCCCGGAGACTCCCATACCCCTTAATTCAGCAATATTCCTTGAAGTCTATGAAGGTTCCTTATATGGCTTGAGGAATATTCGTTGATAATTAAAGGGTATGGGAGTCTCTGGGATGGGCGGTAATAAGTCTGCCAACTCTACTTATGAGCCTTTTTGAGGGTACTTGCCAGCATGGCTACTGGACCTTGTCATCTTGTCATCCCCCTAACCAACCCTATAAAAGGGCCTTCAGGGTATAATAGCACTTGGGGGGCATAGAACCCTACTTATAGCTACCCATGAAGCTTCCAAGTATGCCGCCTTCAGTGGCATCCCATCTGGCCCGAATTGAGTCGGCTCGTCAGTGTGGGTGTCCCCCTGAAACCTGCAGTTTAGGGTTTAGGGTTTAGGGTTTAGGGTTTAGGGTTTAGGGTTTAGGTCCCATGCGACAGGCATACAGAGCTCGATGCCCCCCTGTAAGTAAAGGAATAGACCTTGAAGTTATAGAGGGATCCATGATGTGATTTGAGGTACTAAGGAAGAGACTTTCAATTGTATTCTGGGATCCTTCATATCATGTAGGTATACTCCTGAATTGAGGCATCTTAAGGGCTCTTTTGGGGGGGGGGGGGGGGGGGGGGGGGGGGGGGGGGGGGGAGGGGAGGGGGTGGGGGGAAGAAGAAGCCTGGAAAGCCTGGAGATATCCGTAAAGATAAAGGCCCTGCGTCCTAAAGCCGACACTCAGAGCCACGGTTTAGGGTTTAGGGTTTAGGGTCCAGGGTTTAGGGTTGCAGGCAGGCTCACAAGTGATGTCATCCATGGCAATGGCCCTTGCAAAGAAGCAGCAAGACCCCTGAAACCCCATAAGCCCTATAAACCCTATAAACCCTGTAAGCCCTATAAACCCCATAAACCCTATAACCCTCTAAACCCTGTAAACCCTATAAACCCTATAAACCCTAAACCAAACCTTACACCGCTCAGGCCCATGGCAACATCACCGGAGACCCTATACACCCTAAACCCTAAACCCTAAACCCTAAACCCCTACACTGGAGACCCGAATCGCCACCGCGACACGGCTGCGGTGCGGCTGGCCTCGGGCCAGCTGGGTGCAGGTCCCCTACGAGCAAGCACTGTTCTTAAAGGAGCCGGCACAAAATAAAGCAGAAACATATCTATCTATCTGTCTATCTATTTATCTAGAGTATATATGTATATATTTAGATATGCATGTATATCCCTCAGAATCACGATAGGCAGTATTGCCTATACAAACAAATTCAAACTACCCAAGATGCCAGTCGAATTGAAATGGCCGCTATGTTCCCCCCCCCCCGGACAATGCTCGTGCGGCGCTGCGGCGCCTCGAAACTCACCCTAAACCCTAAACCCTAAACCCTAAGCCCTAAACCCTAAACCTGGATTTGGGGACCCAGGTGCGGATCATCTCGGTCTGTCGCAGGGAATGCTTTCCGATCCACCACCTGAGGTCGGCTTTTGCGTGTTTCAGGGTGTATAGGGTTTAATTAGGGTTTAGGGCTTAGGGCTACTTTAAGTAGCTATGCGACCCGGAGCCCGGAAGTCTAACAGAACCCCAAACCGCACCAGGCTCAAGTGAGGCCTCTGCCGGTGTTTTAATCAAACACATTGGGCTTGTTCCGCCTGAGGTCCCTACCACACGGAGGCGACCCAATTAAGGAATACGACTATTTGCTTCAGAACCTCCAAGAAAAGAACACATAAATACCTCCCTTATTACCCTTCTAGTAAAAAAGTAAAAAACATATTTGGGGGGGGGGGGGGTTCTTAAGCAAACAGTAGAATATACCCTGAATTCTACTAAGGATCAGAACAGGGTGCATTCCGATTAAGGGGTTTGGAAGATCTGGGTCGTAGGGTAACCCGCTGCGCAAGCAATAACTTGCAGTAGGGGCGAGGGCTTCACAAACCTCCCGAGTCTTGACCCTAAACCCTAAATTCCCTAAAAAAACAAAAAAACCCCTGCACCCGAAGCCCTAAACCCCTAAAACCCCCAACAAAACCCACAAAATATAAAATCCCGAAACCCTAAACCCTAAAACGCTAAAAGCCCAAACCCCTTTTACATCCAGGCCTCGTGACGATTGCCGGGCAAGCCGAAAACCCAAAAAACCCTAAACCCCCAAACCCCCAAACATCCAAACCCCCAAACCCTACTAAACCCCTAACCCCTAAACAAAAACCCTAAACCCTAAACCTAAACCCTAAACCCTAAACCCTAAACCCTAAACCCTAACCCTAAACCAAACCCTAAACCCTAAACCCTACCTTGGTCTCCCCAAGCATGTCCACGGAGTCATCGAAGCCGGGTTGGGACTTGATCGAGTCCTTGAGACGGCCTCCTGGTAAGGGTTTAGGGTTTAGGGTTTAGGGTTTTAGGGTTTAGGGTTTAGGGTTTAGGGTTTAGGTTTAGGGTTTCAGGGTTTAGGGGGGTAGGGTTTAGGGATGAATTCCCTCCTGTTTAGGGTTAGGATCTGGGGTGTAGGGTTGAATTAGTAGTTAGGTTTAGGTTTGTGGTGTAGGTTTGTAGTGCTGGGGTCCGCTATTCCCTGCGAAACGGGCTTATGCCGCAGCTTCCAAGTATCAGAAATAGGCTCGGGCAGGGGTAGCTCACATTACCCCAAACCCTAAACCTAAGCCCTAAACCCTAAGCCCAAGCCCAAACCCTAAACCCCTTTTTAAGACTGGAACTGAGGCCAGCGCAGCAACCCTAAATCCTAAACCCTAACTAGCCGGGCTAAGGTCGAGGTGCCTTGGCAACGCTTAGGGGCTTCACGCGCGGGTTTCAAACAGGTTGCAGCCTCTCTGCTCTCTATTTGTGTAAAAAAACACGTGCGCAAACACACACATGACATATCCTGATATTCTACACAATTACACATACATACAGCACATGTTACCTACATGCCGCCTACATGTATACATCATGCATGCAAAAGCTATTCTGCAGTTCAGGCCTCTCTCTCCCTCCCCTGAACGATATGAACAGATACACATTGTGAATGTCCTGTATGCAATGTAGTGTAATGCATGCTGCGCCATGTAGTGTAACTGCACCCGTGCGCATTACACTGTGCTGTGCTGTTGTTATCTGCATTGCAATGCATTGCATTCTGTTTGTATTCCAGTGTAATGCTATTTGTATTCTTGTAGTGTACAGTATCGCATTGGTAGCTTTCCTGTAAGCGTCTAGGACCCCTTTCGAGCACTGCAGGTGAAGGCCCGATGCACCCAGCCTGGTCGCTGATACTTCCGGGTCTCGCTGAGCAAATCCTGAGATTCAGGGCTTACGGCTAGGATGCCCTAAAACCCTCAAAAAGTCCTTCTGCAGATCATCATCTTCGACCCAATAAGGGGGCCATAGAAAATTCTCAAGGAAATACTGGGAGAGGAAACGTGGGAATAATCCCTAAACTCCATGAACCGAATGCGTGTTACCCGTAGTCTCTAAATTAGGGCCCCCTGTTGGGTACACCCAATCCCTAAGTCCTAAACCCTAATCCCTTTAAACCCTTTTTGAATCCGGACTTGCTAACTGCCAGACGAGCCAGACCTACAAACACATTATTAAACCCTAAACCCTAAACCCTAAACCCTAAATCCTAAACCCCTTTGGTTGCAGAGATTTCTGCTTGTTTGGGGGCTCAGGTGCACTCGGCTGGCGAGGCTAAGGTTGGATTCGGGTCTCGGATTCGGCTGCATAAGTTATAAAAAAATCAGATGATGAGAATCTACTAATAGTAAAATTGTACTGATAATAAGATTGTTAGCAATACAATTAATAAGAATGATAATGATAGCATATATATATATATTTATATGTGTATATATATATATGTGTGTATATATATACACACATATACACCTACAATTTAGGGCAGCTAGGAGTTGTTTAAGGAGGTGGCAACTGCTGGAAACGAAAAAGGAACCGAATGGACCTCGCAGTCTTTAGCCAGGTCTAGGGTGTAGGGTTTAGGGTTTAGGGTTCAGGGTAGGTAAGTTGTGCCCAGCATCCTTGGGATAGCCTGCGTCTGCCACGGACATTTGCGGTGCAGTTTTCTGCCGCGGTATGCGCCTGCCAAACTCCGAGCATTGGGGACCCCACACGTAAGGACTGCATCAAATTCCCGAAGAACGGCGTCTGCGCAGCGTGACTTCGTGGCCTTCACCACAGCAGCGTCGTTTGTCCTGTCGCACATGAAGGTGAATGAGGCAGGGATGGGACCCTAAACCCTAAACCCTAAACCCCAAACCCTAAACCCCAAACCCTACCTCAACTTCCCGGCAGAAGAATCGCTCCTGAGGGAAGCTGCGGCTGCAGCAGCAGCTGCACAAACTTTGTTGGAGCGTGGATGGGTGGGAAGCAGTCTACACTATCAAATTGGCACGAAGTTTAAAGTCTTGAGCCAGCAATTGAAGTCGAGGCCATGCGAAAAAAACTCCGCATACTTGGAGGTTTTTATGGTACTTTTTGACCAACTACAACGGTACTTGGATAAACTGTACATGTACATGTAACCATATTAGGGCACTTAAGGGGCTTATAAGTGGGCTAGAAGTAGAGAGTGGGCTAGAATCCCCAGAATCAACCCTTGTAAGGGGTTATAGGGTATACTAGCCCATCCTGGTACTCGCGTGAAATCGCTTGGCTGGGTACGCTGCCGCTGTGGACTGACCTCTGCTAGGCGCTCTTTGCGTGGTAATACCGCAAATCCTTCCGGAACCTTCTGGAACCAGCCACGCACCTGCTCACCACCTACATAGGCACGAAGATCTTGACGACCACATAGAAACTGCATACCCGCCCTTTAGTCTTGAATGGCGCCAGCGCATGTATAGCCAAGTAAACGAGGGATATCTATCAACGTCCACGACGTCCTACCTGGAAAACCAACTGCCGAGAAACTTTCAAGTAGGCTTCTTCTTGCACTCGGCGTAAAGAAACGCAGGAAACCCAGCATGACAGCAGAACTTAGACTCTTTTTTGCCCTAAACAGTACACACCCTAAACCCCAAATTCTAAACCCTAAACCCTAAACCCTAAACCCTACACCCTAAACCCTAAACCCTAAACCCTAAACCCCTCAATCAAAGGTAGACCTGAGGATGCCACTCCTACTGCAAAGCCGAGTCTCGGGCGTCAGGTCTCAGACTGAGGCCTCCCTGTCCAGGGCCTCCCAGAGGTTTAGGGTTTAGGGTTTAGGGTTTAGGGTTTAGGGTTTAGGGTTTAGGGTTTAGGGTTTAAGGCTTAAGGTTTAGGGTTTAGGGTTTTGGTTTAGGGAAAACAAGGATGTCTCGCTCCTGATGCTCGTCATCCTCCCAAAGTTCTTGGCTTGGGACTGCTAGGTCTAGGCGCGCGCGCGCCCACAAAAAACACCCCCAACAGACTCCGGAAGAAAAACACAAGGACCCCATGAAGAATAATGTGGCAGGCGCAGCGAGTTTGGCATGTTGCGAGCAAACCCCAGCACGCGCTGCAAGATCGCGAGCAAGCCCCAGCACGCGCTGCAAGAAGAAAACTGGTCACGATTTCGTGACCAGTTTTTCGGACCAACTACGTTTCAAAGTGCCATCTAAGAACTGTTCTTGTCTCAAAATTATGAGACCAAAGTGGTCCTGTAGACCCCTAAACCCCAAACCTTAAGCCCCAACCCCAAACCCTAAAACGTAAACGTAACCCCAAATCTTAAACACTAAACTTTGGCGCGCAGCGCTGAACAAAACACTCCCCCAAAACAAATCGTGTCAGAGAACGGGGTCTTGGGAATGCAGGAAAGCGTGGCAGGCGCAGCGAAATCGTGTCTTTTGGACCAACCCCAGCGGTCGCATCCAGGAAGCAAACTGGCAACATGGACGTACTCATCGTGCCGGCATGGATGCGCTGGCCATTCCCACGCACTGGCAACATGGACGTACTCATCGTGCGGGCATGGATGCTCTGGCCCTTCGCACGCACTGGTAACAAGCAGGGTGTTTTATTTTGGGTGCGCAAGCCTAGGTCTAGGGCAGGGCCGAGTGCAAGTCCACGAGTCTCAGCGCAGAGCCAGGAAACCCTAAAGCCTAAACCCTAAAGCCCAAACCCTAAACCCTAAACCCTATAATCTGAAAGGTACGTGCCGCAAAAAGATCTACCACCGCGCGTCAGCCCTTCACCCTGAGCTCGTGACTTCAATCCTCCACCTTGGCACTGGATATTTTTCCAGACAACCATAAAACCCTAAACCCTAAACCCTAAACCCCAGTGTCCTGTGCAAGAACCTTCTTTTGTCTTCTGAGCCCGCGCCCAAGCTCACGATCCGAGCCCAGGCGGTTCAAGCCCTCTCTCCCGACAGAGCATCTTTCGTTTCGACCAACAACGCATTATTACTATTATTATTATGACTATTCCTGGAGCGTCGTTTGTAGCACAAATTTGTGCTCGAGGGCTGGTTGCCACGCTTTTTGGTGTTTGAGCGTTAATGATGGCTAAGCCGTGCGCTTTTGAAATAATACGTGCGCTTCTTGTAAAGATCGTGCGCTTCTGGGTGCAAGAAGGCTGCTGCATCAGCCATTTGGGCTTTGCATCAACCCCTATGCATGTTTCACTTCCATAATACTTCCATATGCACTCCGTATGCCGTCCTCTGGACTTGCGCTGATTGGAGCAGTGCGCCACCCCCGAACACGCAAGTGACAGTCATGAGAACATGAGGTTGCGCTTTCGGATTTTTTAATTTTGGGTTTTGCCAGGGAGGGGGGGGGGGGGCAGGGCAGGCCGATAAATCAACTGCAGGCCGTGAGATGTATGCGTTATGTGCATAGGTGTAGGTTTGTGCACGCAGTGGGCGACAGCGATCGCCGGAATGAGCTGGATATACCTCAGCTGTGCAGAGGTACTCTTCTGGGCCATCCTGGACTGGTCTCCGGCTTCCTACGACGAGTCAGACTGGCAAGTTTACAGCACAGGTCTCTGCAGTGTTTACAGCACAGGGCTCTGCAGTCGATCTAGTGGCACATGTGAACATTGCGCGCATTGTCCAACTAGATCTACAGCTGGCTCTTGCAATTGTGCATGGATGATGTCGAGGGGTATTTTGAAAGACACTCCCAATTCGTAGCATTCTACACAGCTTTCTAGGCATGATATAAACTCTTGTCACCGCTAGTGTGTACCGTATAGGATCCCGAGGCTTTCTTCCGGCACTTTACTATTCCGTTGCTATTGGTGGCCTTTGATCTAGCAGCCTAGATGTCCACCATGTCGGTTTCTTCCGATGACGAGTGCCCAGTCGTCGCAGCCTGGGCCAAGAGCTCCCAGGTTCTTGGTAGGTTGCTTGAGAAAAACTTGCTGATCTTGGGTGGCAGCAAGAAGCTTACCCGGCACACCTGCTGTGCAAATCGTGACCTCCTGGTGCCCCTGATCAACCTTGTCGGCCACTTTGAGCATACTTGTAGATAGGGTTTTGCGTCGTTGAGGCTGGCGTTATTTGGTAGCATTCAAATCGCGAAGCACATGCAGAGTCTGTATCTAATTAAGGACTTCGTCCAAGTGTTGACCTTGTGGCGAAGTACTTACAGCGACTTTACGTTTCCCATGGTCCCCGGGGAAAGCCTGTGCCTGATAGTGCCCTGGCTGTAACTTTCCACGCCATTTCGCAAGTTTGCACCAGCTTGATATCGATTCGCTGACGCATCTGAGGCAACCAGATCAGAACCCAGGCATGGCTCTTGCGCAGGTTGATTAGTATCTTTTCAAGAATCGCGAAACGGCCACATCGCCCACGCCAGCATGAGTTTAGGAAACTCAT
This sequence comes from Symbiodinium natans, assembly GCA_905221605.1. Lineage (NCBI taxonomy): Eukaryota > Dinophyceae > Suessiales > Symbiodiniaceae > Symbiodinium > Symbiodinium natans. The sequence continues at coordinate 774,923 of CAJNDS010001112.1, forward strand.
GCAGGACGTGGGGATGGAGTGAACTTCGGATGAAGGTGGTCCTGAGTTTCTTGAGTTGCTGAGGTAGGTCCTGGGTGTGGGGTCTGGGCCTGGGCACGAGTTTCCACTCAGGCCCTGAAAAGAACAATGACTCCGGCAGCTCCTGCAGTGACAGTGGGGACGACGATTGTTCGTCTTCTTCCAGCTATGAGTCTGCAACGGAAACCGAGCCGGACGAACCGGATGTCTTATGGCTAAATGGAACACGGTGTGTTGTGATCATGCATGCGTATTAAGACCGACCCTATAAGAAGATCGATATTGGTCCCAGGTCACCAGCAGCAACGCCGATGCCGGTATCACGCGTGCCAAGGATGTGCCAGCGCCAAAGTCCTTGGATGGTGATCGGAAGCTAGAGCCCTGCACAGACCCAACCCCACCGCACCCACTGCCATCCAACCCCAGGCCTTCACCCAAGCCTAAGCCCAGTGCTCGGAGCAATTGCCCACCACCTCTGCCTACGCCAGCTCGGAGCCAGTGCCCGCCACCTCTGGCTACTCCGAGCCCTCGTCCTCGACCCACTTCCCGAAATTCCTCGCCTGTGTTGTCGGGCACAGGCTACTGAGAAGCACTTAATTACTCCAAAAAGGGCCCTGCCCTCGACCAGTAACACACTAGCCGAAAAGAAATCCCGATCACCCTAAACCCTACCCCTAAACCCCAAACCCTAAATCCCAAACCCTCAACCCTCTATAAACCCTAAACCCTAAACCCTATGCCCAGGTTCTGCAGCTTCATCCGCATCGAGCACAATCATCACGCCGCCTCCGCGAGTTTGCATCTTGATTCGCATATACCGATATGGTTTGTGGCCTGGGGTTGCAGTCTAGGTCGGAGTACACCGTGTGCCAGCACAGCTGGGTGTGCTTGCTGTGGTGGGGATTGAGTTTTGGAAGATTTCAGGTCGGGAGCCATTGTCGCCTCAGTCTGATGCAAAGGCCAAGGGCCAGCACTACACAGTCAAGGAGTTCACACATGGTTATGAATGCCTCATCTGTGGATTGTTGGGTGATATTTCTTTCATCAAGGGCAGCCCTTGCAAACCGGTTCCCGACGATCTTGTCTCGATGACTCGCAAGTTTCAGGAGGAGAGTGATGCAAAAATGGCTCAGGAGCTGCATGCTTTGCAAGTGGAAGAGGAGTATCTAGAGCAGCTTCTGGTGCTACAGCAGCTAGAGCAGGAGGAGACCCTGCTTGTAGCTTTGCAGGCCAAGCAAAGTGCCCTTAAAGTTGATGCGATCTCGAAGGCATTGCAATCTGGAAAGGAACTGAACTTTGATCATGTGGCCTCTGACGAACCTGCAAACCTTCCCGACCCGGAACCAGCAGCAGTGTCAGTGCCATGCCAAGCAGCTGGTGTGGTCTGTGGCTGGGTTTAATTAGTACGTGTGTCTAGGCAGGGGAAAGACACGGGCTAGCCTGCAGGGTCTGGGATACTGAAACCCGAACTGGTGTATACACGCGCATCTAAACTATCCAATGTGCAGGGTTTGGTTTTCTTTTAAGAACTATGGACTTAGTGAGTCGTCTTTTTTCGGCCTTATACGATCTGTTACGGGTTAGCAATTTGAAGCTTCGAGAAGTGGAAGTCTTGACCCCTAAGCCCTAAGCCCTAAGTTTTAAGCCCTAAGCCCTAAACCTTAAACACTGGATAAACTAAACTCCAAACCCCAAACTCTTACTACCAAACCCGGCCTAAACCCTAAACCCTGTGGTCATGAAGGTCCTGACAACATGGAGACCCAGCCAATGGACTTGGACCTGATACCTACCTGTTTGGAGGTCGAGGCACCTTCGACAGAGGAGCCGGCGCCGTTGGCTGCAGGGGCTGAAGATGCGCCGGTCGATGTTTCCAAGGCCTCAGGTCCCGATTCTACGGGCCCCGAGAAGAGCCCGGTCGATGTTTCCAAGACTTCAGGCGTTGAGGAAGGTAAGGATTCTGAAGCTGCAGCTACAGCGCCCGAGACTGCCCAGGGTTCTCCTACAGATGCAGATGAGCTGCAATCATATCCTTACATGTGCTTTTTTGTGGGTGTCGACAGTTATACTGCATATAACTTGCAGTAACTAGCCAAGGTACTTCCTGCTTGCCCAGTGAAAGCACTGACCGCAATCTCGCCGGCAGAACAGAACAAGCTCACTGGCGCAGTGCCCAAGACTCGGCACTCAAGGAAAACAAAAGTGGTTGTTAGCGAGAACGAGGGGGGCGACGATGGAAGCGACACTGTGGATGAGGAGGCAGATTCGTCCATGCCGGCAAATGGCATTGGGAGGGGTCGTGGTGGGCGCGGCCGGGGTCGGGGAAGGGGCCGGGGTCGAGGGAGGGGTCGTGGTTGCTCGGAGACACAGGCAAAGGAAGAGGCTGAAGCCAGCCCGCGAGCTTCTTCTGTGAAACGCGACCACGATGCTCACGGGGACACCGAGACCGCAAGCCGAAAGCGCAGCAAGGGCCGAGAAGACTCGCCACAGGAGGGAACCAACAAGGATTCCAAGCAGACCCCGAAACCAAAGACCAAGGCTAAGGCCAAAGCTAAGGGTACACCCAAAGCAAAGGGCTCAAAGAAGGAAGTGAGCCAGTCCGACCCAGCCGAAAGCAGCGACAAACCAAAGAAGACGCGGCAGCCGAAGAAGAAGAGATGCCCGGCCGAAGCAGAACCCACACCAGAGTCAGTGCAACTTGAGAAGGAGAAGAAATCGCGAAAGTCCTGCGCGTACCACCGGGCCCGAAAGGCGGCTGAGAAGGAAGGGCTCACCCCGGAAGAGTGCAAAGTTGCTGCCAAGATTGAGGCTTGTCTTCAATCATGCGTATACGTACGTGCATGCATGTTGAACGTGTGTGTGTGTGTGTGGGTGTGTGGGTGTGTGGGTGTGTGTGGGTGTGTGGGTGTGTGTGTGTGTGTGTGGGTGTGTGGGTGTGTGGGTGTGTGGGTGGGTGGGTGGGTGGGTGGGTGGGTGGGTGGGTGGGTGGGTGGGTGTGTGTGTGTGTGTGTGTCTGTGTGTGTGTGTGTGTCTGCGTCTTTGTGCAACACGAGCCCAAGGCCTACCAGGAGACCAAGTGAGAAGTTTCTGTCGACGAGTTACAATCAGAGCTAGCATGGGGTGCACACCAGCAACTTGAAGCAGTTGCAGTTGTGCTGGGTTTACGATCTGCTGGGCATTTCTTCTGCTGCCTTGTCATGATCGATATCACACGGTGATAACATCGTGTCTGTTTTGCAGTTTGGGGGTTGTTTCGATTGCGACAACATTTCCCGATGACGGCTTTCAGCCAGCTCTTGCAGCTTCGCAAAAACATGCATTAAATCCGGGCCACGCAGGATGTGTTGCAACTTCTGGTTTTGCATAAACAGTTCAGGATTCCCACTCGTGCACTGCTTTGCATCACATGCCCAACACATATGTGTGTCGCTTGCCTGGCTGTGCCAGGATGCCACGTCTTGAAGGATGGGAAGTCCGCGCAGCAGTTTGGGGCCTGCCCTGCCCTGCTCGGTTTGATTGCTCGGTTCTTTTGTAGATGGGGGTGATAGCAAGAGTTTCGGTTCAGGACTGGGCCTCAAGGCTTGGGGTTCGAAAGATCTGCATAGATCGCAAAGCTAGACAAGACATTGTATAGTTTCAGGAAAGGTGGGGTCCTTTGAGTCTTCTTCGGTTAAACTTGCCCGGGCCGAACTGAGATTCCGTCAGCTTGTGGCTTCAGGTTTGTTCAGTGCTTCTACGCTGCTACAGAACCATGGGCTCGGTGCATAGATGCAGCTAGTCTTCTAGCTACCCTATAGTTGCGCAGGACTTCTTCTCAGCCCCTTTTGCAATGGACCAATCACTGGTAGCCAATCTGATCCAAGTGGGAGCTCCCAAGGTGCTCTTGACTGCAATATATACTACGCCTTACTATGCCTAGGCTAGTAGCCGGCCCGAAAACCGCCCAGCACATATATCCTGCCCAGGTACTGATCGCAACGGTCGGCAGCTTGTGGTCGAGTCGAATGCAGATTCCGCGCGCCAACCTGCAAAAGAGGGTAGAGCTAGATTGGTCTCGGAAGTTGAGGTGCTGTTGCTTCGATGGATGGACAACATGTCCTTCGGTGAGAAATTCCAACTGTTTGATCTATTCAGTGGTGCAGGAAATGTGTCGAAGACCTGGAGACTGGGCTGGCAGGATGTTCCAAACCCTCAACCCTGAACCCTAAACCTTGGTTTTTGCAGGGTTCGGACAATGGCCATCTCAGGCAGGCAGAGGGCTTTGCCGTGGCTTCGTATGATGTTCTGTACGGGGAACAAATGAACTTCCTATCAAATGGAGGCTTTGCGAATCTGGGCCGAATTGTCTTGCGAGGGCTTCGGGCTTAGGGCTTCGGGCTTAGGGCTTCGGGCTTAGGGTTTGGGGCTTAGGGTTTAGTGGACTTGAGGGTTTACATAGGGGTTAGGGTCTAGGGCTTAGGGTTTAGGGGGTAGGGTTTAGGGCTTAGGGTTTAGGTTTTAGGGATTAGGTTCAGGGTTCAGGGTTCAGGGTTCAGGGTTTAGGGTTTAGGGTTTAGGGTTTAGGGTAGGGTTTTAGGGTTTAGGGTTTAGGGTTTAGGGACAAAGCAGCACAATGTACCCAGGCTTGCCCTTTGGGTGGTATTGAACGAAGTGCCTGATGCTCTGAACGTTATCGGGCCCGACTGCAGCTCCTGGGGAATGCCGGCTAGAGCAACCAGTGGTCGATCATACATAAATGCGCATGGCACTATGAGCCGACCGTTTGTGGCAAACAACAATGTTCTAGTGGCCAGGCTTCTGGGACGATATCTAGCTGGTTGTGTTTAACAGTCGTCGGTGCACATGTAGTAGCTCGACCTTGGCCTAGGACCTTGTAATGCTCCCCTAAGGTTGGGGCTCTTGCTGCTGGTGATCCTGAGCCGGCATGCAACATTTCTGGTGGAACAGCCGAAGCAGTCCCTTCTGTTTCGCCACGCGAGATGGGAGTGGTTCGTGAACAGGGTTGCTAAAGCCACGCTTCTGCAAAGACGGGGTTTTAGTTTCTCAGAGTATATTGTCTGACATGCATGTGGCCTCTCTAAGGTATACCAAGTATCTTTCTGGATGATGTTACACAACAGCCCCAGCGCGAAACCGACGACCTGCTACAGCCCCATGAAAGACATCACCTTGCTGGATTTGGGCAAGCTAAGCAAGGAGGAACGGCAAAAACGCACAAAGACGGCGACTGTTCGTGGTTTGCCTGAATCTTGAAACACCCCCGATGTTAAACCTACAGGGTTTGATTTAGTGTCGAGCCAGGCTTAGGGTTTACGTCCTGGGTAAAAGTTGACATAAACCCCAGTGTTTTCCCCTGCCCGCCTAGCCCTCAAGCAGGGGGTTTCGGGTTTAATAGGGTTTAAGGTTGAACAAACACATTATATATAGGTACAGCTGTATGGTTTAGGAGTTCTGGTTTAGGGCTTACGATTTAGGGTCTCTGCCTTCGTCAGGTAGATCGATCAACAAGCAGGGCCAGCAGGTCTTCCGTGGCTGCAAGGAGGAGATGAAAGCTTCCGGGTACCTCGGTTCTAATTGGGTTCACAAGGAGGCAGTGAATGCTTTCCTGAGTGCCTATTAGACCTCCATCGAAACCCTACCCAAAACCCTAAACCCTTAAGAGCCTAAGCCCTAGACCCTACGCCCTAACCCCTGAACCTAATCCCTAAACCCTAAACCCTAACCCACCCTAAGCCCTAACCCCTAAACCCTAAACCCTCAACTCCACTAAACCCTAAGCCCCAAACCCTAAGCCCCAAGCAAACCCAAGCCCTTAAGGATCTACACGCCGGAATTTGCCACTGCTCTCTTGAATGTTTACCAGAGCTGGCGCTGCAGGCCAGCCCAGGAAAGGGGCGACCTTCGTACCCGGAGGTCTCTGGACCCAACCAAAACCGACCGCGAGTTGTTCGTGTGTCAGCCTTTGGGCGACCTTTGGATAGACTCGGCAGTGCACGAAGTCTTCTTCTACTTATATGGCAGTAAGCACTGCAAGACTCCTGCGCTGCATTCGGAAGTGCATGTGAAAGATGCCACCTATGTAGGAGTAGCCCGGAGTAGCCCTCCCCCCAAACCTTCTTCCTGACTTGCCAAGGATACCAAACTCGTGGTCAAAGGACATGTCGCAGTTCCACGAGCAGATTCGCCTCAATGTGTCTTTGCAAAGACACACGTTGGGTTATGGGGGCAGGGTTGCTACACTAAGCCAAACCCTGGCCCTCAACCCAAACCCTAGGCCCCAAACCCTAGCCCCCCCACCCGCCCCGCATAGAGTGTCTCAAGTGCCTTTTACAAAACCCAAAACAACGAAACCCTCAACCTTCCAGAAGTTCAGAATTCGTGATTGACAGGTCTTCAGGCTCCGGGTTCTGGACTCTGTGCAATTTACCCCTATGTTTGGGAAACACTTCAAAAGCCACCTTGTCCTTCACATATTTATATATATATATATATATATATATTTGGATATGTATATATATATATATGGATATATGTAATCTATATATTGTATACTACATGCATACTTACTGGGGGAATCTACTAGAAGGACAGTGTGTCTTTGGAGGTGTTTCACTTGAGGATTGGTTTCGGGCAGGGCTTCGGTCTCCGAACAAGACATATGTCACCACACTCGCTCAAGCAATATAAAATACGTAAAGAAAAGTTTATTAAGTCTAGGGTTTGTCTCTTCTAAATGGTGTGTATATATATGTATATGTATATCTCGATATTTAAAGATGTGTATATTCCAGATGCCTATATCTTTCAGAATATATGTACAATGATGATCATATATAGATAGCTACATAGATATAACTTACATATATATTATGATATACATATATATATATGTACACACCATCTATTTGTCTATATATATATATATATATATATATATTTAGATCTTAAAGGAATCAATAGACAAAAATATATATTTATATACTATAGCATGTATATGTATATATATATATATAATGTATAGTGTATGACGTATGTGTATCTGTATCTATATCGATCTTAGCAATATAAATATGTGTATATGTACGTATGTATGTATGTATATATGTATATATGTAAACTATACATCATGTAGATCTGGCTTGCTTCCCTTTTGTACAGTAGAATTAGAAAAGCTGCTTCAAGATCGACGAATTAAGCCTGCTAGTTTCTCTTTGGGGCCCGCAGAGCGCATAGACCCGCATTTCTTTCCTGAAACCCAAACCGAAAGACGCCTGCCTAGTGGCCTCAAGTACAGTGCAAGCCGACCTCAGCCGCTGCCGGCTGCCGACTCCTTTCCCTGTAGTACATATTAGACAGCCGAGGCCTGCGGTTCCGAAACCCTTCGCGATGAGCTGGCTGCAGTTCAGCAGAGCGCAGGGAATAATTGATCACAAAGACTGTTTTTTGATCATTTTCATGGTTTTCAGGCTAGTTTTGGCCACAGGGGTACCCGCATTCCGGGCGCATATACCCGCAAAACGCGCGCATATTCGCGCAAACGAGCGCATTTTTAAGAAGTGCTCGAAACTCGGCCTGAAAACCAGAAATTTGAGCAAATATTGGTCGACGCGTGCAAAATTCACCACAGGTGGGAGCTGGATGCCCATGGGAAGACAAGCAAAAGCAGATTTTGCATTTTGCTCGTGCAGCTGCTTGCATTTACCTGGCATTCCCATAGATGTCGATTGCAATACTCAATCTCTAGGACATCATGGGTCTGATGCTGAGAGCTCAAGCTAGAAAGTGCAGGGCGCATGGCAGCCCGTGGTTGGAGCTGTCAATCTTTGACTGCCGGTGTTCGATTGCTGGAATCCATGACGCCTGCAGAAAACCAGGGTTCTGCAGATTTGACTGCCCAGATCCAGGTCCTTTGTCTGCCCGATATGAACTACTTGTAGTTCTCCTGAGTATTAATCAATATATAGTGCTATATTGTGCGCAGATATCTAAGGCTGCCCGGCAACGAATCTCCGCTCTGCAATCTTCTTTGCAAAGCCAGAAGAGCAGCGCCGAGGTATCTCAGCCTGTGCCAGGCAGTGTCAGGGCGGTTGCAAGTATAGGGCCAGCTGTACAGATACATACACACATACACACATACATACATACGTACATACATACATACATACATACATATATATGTCTATACATATATCTATATACATATGTGTGTATATGCACACGTATACATTTTGCAAGTATGTCGCTAGATACATCAAACTGTTCATACTAGTATGTGCAATATCATATATATATATATATATATGTATCGATATGAATATATATATATATATGTGTGTGTGTGTATTTCTGTATTTGTTTATATAACGATATATATATATATATATATGTGTGTGTGTGTGTATGTATGTAGGTATGTATGTCTGTCTGTCTGTATGTATACGTATGTATGTTTATGTGTGTGTGTGTCAATGTTGTAATGTGAGTCCTTCTGTGTGGGTGTGTATGTGTGTTTGTGTGGTTGTGTGTGTGTGTGCAGGATAAAGATATATATACACCCACTATTTCCAAAGGTTCATATATATATATATCCATGAAGACAGTGTGTGTGTGTGTGTGGTTCTTTGTGCTTCTGTCTGCTTGTGTGTGTGTGTGTGTGGGTGCATGTGTGTGTGTGTGTGTGTGTGTGTTTGTTTGTTTGTTTGTTGTGTTTGTTTGTATATGTACGTGTGTGTGTGTGCCCTTTGTGTGTCTGTGCATGTGTGTCTCTTGTTTGTTTCTTTGTTTGTTTTATTGTTTGCTTGCTGGCTTGTGTGTGTTTTCTTCGTTTGTTTGTGTGTTTGTGTGTGCGTGTGCTGGTTTCTTCCTCTGTGTGTGTGTGCTCGTTTGCTTGCAACAGTGTGTAATCATGTGTGTCTGTGTCGGTGCCGTGTCCATGTTTGTGGGTGTGTGGTTTGCTTGTTTGAATGTCTGTGTGTGTGTGTGTGTGTGTTTGTGCGTGTGGAGGGGTGGGGTCTGTGTTGTGCATGTGTGCATTGTGCCTCTGTGTGTCTTTTTTTTGCGTATCACTAGTATTTCTTGCCAGCCGAAAATATATATACTTAAACCCGATCCATACGCAACCCAGCCCTGGCAGGTGCTCCGGCTATTGCTGCTATCGAGGACTGTGCGGCTCCTGTGGCTGGGAAGAAGCCTTTGGGGCTCGCCGACATGGACAGGGCAAAATTCCGAGTGTACAGCTCAGATGCACAGCCTGACCCGTTGCTTCACGCCACAACCCAAAGGCTTGGAACACATGACAGCCTGGACAGTTCTGAGCCCAACGAGATCCCAGCTGCCCAGAAAACCCCAAGCCCTGTGAAGATCACGCCAACTCGAGCCACGAGAAGTATGCCGAAGCCCAATCCCGACCCACGTGCCTCCATGGCAGATGTCTTGAACGGGGCAGCGCTGTCTCCTTCCGGCAGCCAAAAAGGGTGGGTTGATCTTCCACGCAAGCGGACTCGAGACTTAAGCCCTCCTGGATCTGTGGCCTGGTTACATAGTGTTGGATGCATCTTGTTGGGTCCTGCACTGCTGGCTATTCTAGACTTTTCTTCGCGACTACTCTACGCATTTCCTAGGTATCGGCGAGCTCCGACGGTACTAGCCGAGACTCGAACAAGAAGAAGAAGCGATCCCAAAGCCCCACGTATTGGAAGTGCCTCGAATCTGTGAGAAAGGGTGCTGTGATTTGTGTTGCAAGGCTAGCTAGGTCCTAGGTGCTCTCGCAAAACGGTCAGGCTTCGACGCTACTTTACGCCAAAGTCCTGTGGCTCCCTCAAGTGCTCCAAAGAGTCCCTCGAGCTTTACAAGACGGACGCCGGTCGTGACCTGGCTGTAGAATAGCATCATTCCCAGGCCGTGTAACATGCATGACCTGCTTCTGCCGGAACCCAAAACCCTAGACCCCAAACCCAAAACCTATAAGCCCTAAACCCTATAAACTCAAAACCCTAAACCTTAAACCCTAAACCCAGGCGAGCGCCTACGTGACCTGCTGAAGCAGCACGGGACGTTTGAGGCGATGGAGGTGCAGGTTCGCAAGTGGCACAAGACCTTGATGAACGTCTCCAAGAATGGGGGTTGGTACACAAAGCACCAGCTCATGACCCAGCAGAATTGGACGAAGTGCCATGGGTATGCAAGGAACTTGCATGCTGTGTACTACAGCATTATATTTGCAAATTGTGCATTATATACATTGTATGATCGAGGCAAATGGTCACGGCTGCCTGGGAGTGGGCAAAGAGCCAGGGTTTCCTGAGAACCAATCCGATTCACAAGGAGGAGGAAGCTAGGCTCGTGCTGAATGATACCTTCGAAGTGTCAAACGAGACCGGATCGGAAACAACTATGGCTGGCACTTTGGAGGTTGAGGACAGTGTCGTTCAATAGAGCCCCATTTGTACATGCAGTCAGGATTAGTGTACGTGTGTGTGGGCCAAGCCCTAAACCCCAAACCCCTAAACCCTAAACCCAAAAAACTCTATAAACCCTAAACCCTGTTTAGGGTTTAGGGTTTAGGGTTTAGGGTTTATGGTTTAGGGTTTATGGTTTATATATATATACATATATAGGGTTTAGGGTTTAGGGTTTTGGGGTTTAGGGTTTAGGGTTTTTAGGGTTTAGGGTTTGGGGTTTACGGTTTCCTAAACCCTAAACCCTACACCCTATATAGAACCCTAGAACCCTATAGAAACCTAAACCCTATAAAACCTTGTGCAGGATGACGCCGGCTACTTGTTCGAGAACGACACCCCCTCCGCCAACGCCTCCGCCGAGGACATCATGAGAGCCAGTGCAGCCGATGCAGCGCCAAGTGCCTCAGATGCCGCGGCCGTGGATGTTGGCAAAGCTGCGTCGTTCAAGATACTTAGCCAAGCTAAGTAGCTGCTTGTTACCACCATCTATCTCTTCTCCCCTGTTGCATATGTAGCTGAGGATTTCATTTCCGACGATTGCCCAGAACACGTCTCCTGCATCCATGCTAGCCAACTTCCTGGAAGTTCTTGGCAGAAAGGTCGACAACCTTGAAGACCACCTGGACCTGTGACCCCCATTTGCCTTGACACAAAATATGTTGTTCATGTCTAGGGCCTGAGGGAATTGTTTTGTGATTTATGTGCTAGGATCTGCTCAAAAAGTCGGCGCATTCCCGGGCCAAGTCGTGCCTCTGACACAATGGGTTGCTGTTTGTGTCTACTGGGCATAGTCACCGGTGGTACGCAACCCTAAACCCTAACCCTAAACCCGAAACCCTAAACCCTAAACCCAATGCTTAGGCTCCACCAGCAGATGTCCTTGATTCTGCAGCAGATGCACAAGTTCTATGATGAGCTTACCACCAAGCAGACCATCGCGATTACAAAGGCCCCGGACCAGCCACTCGTCTCAGTAGAAAACAAAACGAAAAGGCATTGTTCCCCAAGCAGTCTACTGTTGGGGTTCTAAATACATTTCAGGATTGCCGACATGAGGACTTTTGCCGGGTTCCTGGGCTCCTTGTCTCCCTTTGTCTCCCTTTGTCTCCCTTTGTCTCCCTTCGTGTGGGTGGCTTTTTCCGGGTTAGTGCGCTCCTCGCCTCCCTTTGTGTCCCTTCCTCTCCCTTTGTCTCCCGTCGTCTCCACAGTTTCTTTGACGCGCCTTTGACTGTTTGGGGTCTTCGGCGGTGTAATTCACACGGTCAATCAACGCTGTCCGCTAATGGTCATATACCAAGGGCCTTCAACGACGAGTTGCTCCGCCTCTATGCAGAGGTTACCAAGCAGGATGTGATTTTGGGGAATTACCTCCTTCGCTCCAAGACACTTGCATGAATTATGTCTCCGGGTGTGAGTCAGACCCCAGCCCCTTGCAAAGTCTAGTAGCACTTGATCCCAAACGATGTACGTATATAGTTCTGCAAATCCTGTGTAAGGCCTCCAAGCTGTGCCCCCCAACCGCAAGTTCGGCCTATGTAAATCCCTAACAACGGCACACCGATTCGGGCCCTGAAACGCAAGTGATGCCCAGGCCATGAAGCACAACCCGACTCAACCCGAGAAGCCCTAGTAGTTTTGCACGGACTAATTTAGGGTTTGGGGTTTTGCGACAGCTATATATGTTTAGGGTCTCGGATATTGCCGGTTTCAGGCCTTTTGTGGTTTAGGGTTCGAAAGGGTCTTGGGTTGAGCGCGCCTAAGCCGTAATCCCTAAACTCCTAACCCCCAAGCGCCTGTATTCTTCTGACTTCGATACCCAAAACAACCCTATAAGCTAAACCCTCTGCCCTAAACCCCTAGCTGTAGAAGACACAATAGGCGCACTTGCGCAGGGACCAAGTTTCAAGATGCATCTGCAGCCAGCCACCAAGCCAGCGTTCCAGGTCGGTGACGGGGTCCTCCGGCAAGAAGGGTCCGAGCTCCGTGGCAAGCAAGGACCCCAAGAAGGACAAGAAGGACAAGAAGGACAAGAAGGCTCCGAAGGAGAAAAAGGAGAAGAAGGCGAAGAAAGCCGGTAAGAAGTAGGCGGCCAAAGATGCTAGTTCCCGTGGTTGATTTTCGACCTGGTTTCCTCACAGCGACACGCCTGAAAGTTACTCAGGGGGCCTTAAAACATCGCGTAGGCCTTGTCCTATGCTGTCAACACACCTCGTGCAGTCATTTAGGGGCCCACAGGCATCGGTTGCTGTCGTGAACCATCATGCACAGTGCAATCGTGCAACGTGGCAAAACATGCCAATTCATGTGCACCGGGGCTTGGGGATCTGCTCAGCAGCAAGCCGGCCGATGATGAAAAAACCGAGCTTTGCCAGTGATCACATACATGATTGCTATCGAGGCGCAGCTAGTAGATTGAAGCTTTGCCAGCTGTTTCCTGCACAGTATCTACTGAGTGGGTTTTTTGTGTCCGAACAGCTTAGCAAAGCACAGTCTCCCTCGCAGGTGCCTTAGATGATGCTGAGGCATTGAGCAACAGCTTGGGTCCCAGAGTTTGACTTATACTGCAACCGCACCCTAAACCCTAAACCCTTAAACCCTAAACCCTGAACTCTAAACCCTAAACACTCAACCCTAAACCCTAAACCCTAAACTGCATGGATATGCGTAAGTACGTCTGACCCCGGTCCTGAGGTGCCGATGACCACGATTCGTCGACGGATGACAACCTTGCCCGGGAGATCTTTGGTGGCTTCGAGGAAGGGGTTCTTTGCTTGCATCGAGCCAGGTTTGGTTTCACCGGCAAATTGCAAAGGCCCCGAATTGTACGCGAGAGATGTATTCTTAGGAACGTCGAAAACCATGTGCATATTTATACATTCAAATCTCAAGCAAACTAAGGCTGAATCGGCCCGTCGAGTGACCCGACTGGCCAGGGTGGCCAGCAACAAATTGAAGAAACACGGTACCCTACGGGAATTTTAAACGAGTATTTTGTGACTTGTATGTTTTGGATGCACACGGCTTCGGTTTCAATTAGGGCTTAGGGTCAGGGCAGAAGGCTACCGTGTACTGCTTGAGCTAGCTAGCTGATCGCTAGTAATAGCTGCTGAAGCAGCCGAGGGATTGTCGATCCCATGCTGAGAATGATGGCCCAGTGTGCTGCCAACAAGGGCAATGAGTGCCGCAACCTGCACAAGCTGATACATAAGACTGGTAAAACACTCCCCGTCGATATCAGCTCAGAACCGACGAAAGTTGTCTTGCTCAGTGGCCGGCCTCGTGTGGCTACGATCAGATACCCAATACTCTATCTTTCAGCATGGGCAAAGCAACTTTTCTCTACAGGAGGCCAAATGCTTCTGGGGGGACACAGTTTGGAGGATCCAGATGCGTACTGCAGGATGCTGAGGGTCTTTTGGCAGCGCTTTCGCCACGTGCGCCCGGAGCACGATGTATATGATCGGGCTGACGCAGAGGCTGGTTTTGACTTAGGTTTCTGTATTCCTGTGGCCATACATGGCGACGAAGGAAGAGGCAAATTGAAACGCCCGGTTATGGTGCTCTCCTACCAGCCTCTGATATCCTTCAAGGGACCCCGGTTTGTCAACTCCAGTGGGTGCCTGGGTTCTTAGATTATACTTTTTGTCCTCAGATCAATGAACCATTAAATTCTTAAGGATCCCCAACCCAAGCAACTTCGACCCCACCCATGTCAAACCGGGCAAGGCATTCGTTTACAACTCGCTTGCTTTTTACAGTGGTCCCTTCGGAGATGTACTACAAGCAGCAAACCATTGACACGTTGCACGCCGCGATGGTGCGAGATTTGCAGAGCTTATACTCGGACGGTATCACTGTGGCCCACGCAATCAGAATTCTGTTTCCTGGTTATCCCTTCAGCTCCTCAATTATAAATGCATACTCCTAGCCAATCTGAACTCGTGTGCCAGGTCGAGTGGAAACAGCAAACCCTGAAATTTCGCTTTGTGCCCGTTATGTTGAAGGGAGACTGGCCATATATTCGAGCCGCGGCACACTTGGCCACGGGGTTCACCAGCAAAAGGGTCTGTCACCTTTGCTCGTCGGAAGCTACTAGATTTGGATGAGTTTGGCAGGTTTTGTAAGGGTTGACCCCCAGAGCCCCCTGTGTTGTGATATAGCCTGTGTAAAAACGCATCGCAAAGTTAAAGCTTACACACCCCAAACCCTAGGGCTTTCTTGCTCCATCAACTTTGCAGGTTTTTATGATAATGCAGACTTAGGAGTGGTACAACGTTGGCCCGAGTTCTACAACAAGGTCCTTGCCTAGGAATGCTCCGTGCCCTAGTCCCTTTAAGCGTACATGGTCACCCTTACGGAACTTGCCGTCGGCTTCGGACAATGCACAATGGGTCCTTCCAGACCCTGCGCACACCTACGCAATCGCTGGGTGGGCCAAAGATTTCCTAGCAAGCTCTCTTATCCTTCTGGTAGAGCACATGCAGGTCTATGGGCAACGAGGATCCATCCAGAAAAAGCTAGATCGGGCATTCGAGTCTTTCAGACTGTGGTGCAAAGAGCATCACAAGACTACCTCTTTGACCAGTTTCAGCCTCAGAGTCATGAAGATAACATCGCCCCTAGGCTTGAGGACTAGAAAGCTGTTCTGTGGGAACTTGTCTCGTTCATGGTTTTATAGTTTTATGGTTTATGTTAACGTAGCTTCCAATCAACGTTATATGGTAGCAAGGCTGAAGATGTATCCTTGTGGGCTTGGCAAGGGCTATGATACACCAGTTCTGTGTGCTTGGCTGAACGACGAGCTTTCGAAACTAGACCCAGCTGCTGTCCAAGCATCTTGCTTGAAGTCTCGATCAACTGCGAAATCCTTGGTATAGCTGGGGTGTTTAACGGGCTCCTAGAAAACCCAGTACACAGGGAAACCCAGTAGACAGGGTCTAGGGCAAATCATTTTCGGGTTTAGGTCTTATAGGGTTTAGGGTTGAGGTGCTTGGGGTTTCAGGGTATTTGGGGTTTAGGCTGGGGT
This sequence comes from Symbiodinium natans, assembly GCA_905221605.1. Lineage (NCBI taxonomy): Eukaryota > Dinophyceae > Suessiales > Symbiodiniaceae > Symbiodinium > Symbiodinium natans. Next base: position 790,427 of record CAJNDS010001112.1, read on the forward strand.
TCAGGGTTGAGGTGTTCTAGGGGTTTGGGCGGGCATTGTCTGTGTACCTGCGCACAGCTGTGCCAAGGAGGATTATCACGAGCTTCTTGACTTGATGAAATGGACGTGTGCTGCTGTCAACGTGCATTGGCGCACGTTGTATGCCTATGGCATGTGGTTGCCTGCGAATGCTGCGAGAACAGCTGTGGAGTCGGGCCTCAAAATGTTGGACCTTGGGTGATGCTACGCAATCCCTTTGACAACAAATGCCCTGGAGGTCACATTTGTCCTTAAGTGGATGGTGTGTTCCAGCTAGACAAACCGAAAGCTAAGGAAGGCTATCAGAACCTTGCCGTGATGACAGCAAATCGACAGCTGTGCCTGTACCGTGTAAAGCCCAAGTTGCATATGCAACTGCATCTTGTGTCGCCTGCTGCATATTAAACGATTTATATGGATGGTAAAACATTTCCCAAGGCCACAAAAACACTGCGGGTTTACCTAGGTTGTGGATGTCGCACCAGCTGATCAGCGGTGCCGAATGGGTACTTTCGGTACTCTGCCTTCTGGGAAGCACGAAGCATGATTTGGGACAGATATTTTGCAGTAGTACATTCTACAACCAGAAATATGCTCTCGTTGCAGATCAGTATTTGACATCACTTAGGTTTCGCCTGTTGGACAGATGAAGATTTTAGTGGACGGGTCAGTCGGGTTACTCGCAAGACTCACAGTCTGACTTGCGCTGGAAGAACCATATCTAGATGCTTGATGCATTACAAGCGGCAGATCAAGCGAGCACTGAAGCTGCTCTAATGCTGCCGAGCAACAGAGCCGAGCCAGGAAGAAAACAGCGCCAGCAATCGTGCGCTTTTGGTGTGATGTGTGTGCTTTTTGTTTTTTTTTGAGCGTTCGGGTTTTTTTTGTTCGGGCGCTTTTTTTGCGAGCGCGAATTAGTGTATCGAAGGATGCTCTAGGTTTATTGTTGACACTTACTAGTATTATTGCTAGAATTACTAGAAATATTATTCTTTATTCTTACCACTATGTTTATTCTTTCTATTTTTTATTTTTATACGTTCATGACTCTGTGTTATGATCATTATTCCTTCCGACTATTAATATTCCAAATATTCCATGAATACATAATTATATATATATGGTATATATATATACATATATATATATATCAACTTTTAAGAAACTGTTTCAGTTGAAAACGGAATGCGTGCTAATGATATCCTTAGCCGTTTCTGTTGAAGGCCTTCTTGGAACGAAGCAACGACAACCTTAGTAACCCAGTAACCATTTTATAATAAGGGCACCCTTTTTTTGGGTTGGTTACGTTATAAGGGAACCCAGAAACCAAAAAAAGGGTCAAGGGTACCACTGGTTTAGGGTTTAGGGTTTAGGGTTTAGGGGCCTGTTACGAAAGAGCGAGCGCGGGAAAGCATTCGTCTCGGGCGCCTCGGGACGTCGTGCGCTTGGCCCTCCCAAGTTCAGCAACAAAACCCTGCAAAATGCAAGAATCAAAACCGAAGCCCCTTTGCAAGAGACTGCACCTTCGCCTAGAGTTACCCTAAACCCTAAACCCTAAACCTTAAACCCTAAACCGTAAACCCTAAACCCTAAACCCTAAACCCAAAAACATCCCGAAGCTTAGTGGCTTTGGGAACGAGGCGCCCGGGTCCCGCGTGCGCTTTGGACGTCTTTGGCCTAACCGTCATCCTCCGACCCAAAGGCATCACAACCAGGGGGTTCCATTAACGGGTTTACCCTAAACTTTAAACCCTACACCCTAAACCCTAAACCCAAATGCATCACAACCAGGGGGGTTAGGGGGTCACACGTTGATATCTGACCGTGTGGTGGCGGGCCTGTACGTTTTAGGGCATACACGGAAAGCGCTGTAAATTACAGGACTTCGTGCGTGTGGCTGTGGAAATTGAGGGATTCGTGCTTTAGGAAATCCAGGAACTCAAACTTAGGGCACTCATTTTAGCACACCTTCCCCAAGCGATCCAGGATGTTCGCTTGGGGACCAATTGCCAGCGCCAGACCCAGCTGTAGTTGTGTTCGATGAGACGCACATTGTATAAAAGAGGCAAAAATGCCGCAAATAGCAGGGTTTTGGTCATGTTCGCAAAATGGCATGAACGCTTATGACAGTGCCTTGTGTGGCTGAACATCAAACATCCTCCAGCAACATGTTGTACAAAGAGGCAAAAGCGCCGCAAATAGCAGGGTTTTGGGCATGTTCGCAAAACGGCATGAACACGTGTGACAGCGCCCGTTTTGCTGAACATCAAACATCCTCCAGCAACATGTTGCACAAAGAGGCAAAAACGCCGTAAATAGCAGGGTTTGGGGATGGTTAGAGTCAAATGGTCGTAACCAATCCCCCCCCCCTCCCCCCCCCCCCCTCCCCGCCGCTCAACAGAAGAACACTCTCTCCAGACCGGAAATTTCAAGAAAACCACACGGGCAAATAGCAACGTGTCAGGGGTTAGGGCTTAGGGCTTCGGGTTCCCAGTCGTTGCCGTGCTATCCCCAGCTCGGCTCCTTCTGACTCACATGGAAATTTCCAAAAGTTAGGGCAACCCCTGACCTCCCAACTTTCGGAAACCCCTAGACTGACATGAGAAACCCTAAAGCCTTCACCCAGGGCCGAAAAATCAGAGCTCCATCAACGCCTCCAGCTCCCGAAGCCCACCACCTCATCCACGACCCCCGCACCGAAACCCGGAACCCTGCAGCCAAAAAGGGTTTAGGGTTTAGGGTTGGGGCAGCTTCTTGTCGGATGTGGAGGGCGTGCTCTACAAGGCCTGCAGAGTCCCAACGAGGTTGCGGCTCGAGCTCGGGCTTCCGGAGGACAGTATGGGGGTTTAGGGTTTAGGGTTTAGGGTTTAGGGAAAATGAGGGACCCCCAAATGGGGCCAACCTAGTTACCTGTCGGTTTGGGGGTTTCCATGGGTCCGATGACACAAGAACCTCGTCAGACCTCCGATGTAGACTCATTGGTCTAGCGCTTCAGACAAGGTCCGACGGAACTGATCCTCGGACGCCACGATGGGAGTTCTCAAGTTGGGAAGGGGGTTCAAGGGCGGTATGTCACCCAAGGTTCCCTAATACTACCCCCTAAGCCCTTAAGAAGCCTATAAGGTTGTTTGCCCAGAAGTGTGATCCAGGTGTGTCATGGCCTTGGGGAGCAAATGGACCCGAAGAAGCTTTATGGTTCCTATATACCTTAATCGGAATATTTAGTATGGGTTTAGGGTTTAGGCGTTAGCGTGATTCATTTGGCTCCAGGGTACGACTTGGTTTCGAGAGCCTGCAGGAACCACCCAGACCTTATGCCTGGCTCCGGCTCGCTAGTGCCAGCACACCATCATGAACTAGTACGGCACAGGCGTAGCAAAGAGAAAGAGAGAGAGAGAGAGAGAGGAAGAGGAAGATGTGGTCAGTTCTCTATATTATGGCCCTGTATTTTTGGGGAATCCTAAGTAATAGGGGGTGGCCGCCTTAGAGTGAGGACTACAAAAGGACCATATTTCACTCTGAAATCACCATCGTTTCCAGAGAGCCAGTTCTGATGTCCCTAAACCCTCAACCCTGCCTAGGCCTAGACCCCCTAAACCCTAAACCCTAAACCCTGAACCCTGAACCCTGAACCCTGCCTAGGCCCTAAACCCCAAACCCTTGTTGTTTAACCTAAGCCCTTGGCCCTAGACTCCAAAGCCTAAACCCGCGAAGTACAGGACCTGACCACCGAGTTGTCTAAACCCTGGTCTTACTACACTGGCCTGCAGACAGCCCAAGGCCCCCCAAGCTCCCTAAACCCTAAACCCTAAGCCCTTTTTGAAGCAGGAGCTTGGGAAAAAACACTCTTTTTTATATTTATAATATTTATATTTATATATATATATATACATATATATATATTATACACACACCATAAGCCCTAAAACCCTACGCCTCTCAGCTGCAAGCAAAGTTGCTTTCAGGCTCCTGAGGGTGAGCTCCAGCCCCCTCATCGGCCTGATTCTTGGGCGCCTCCATGACTCGCCCGGGGGGGGGTGGGGTTTAGGGTTTAGGGTCTAGGGTCTAGGGTCTAGGGTTTGGGGTTTAGGGTTTTGGGTTTAGGGTTTAGGGTTTAGGGTTTATGGGGCGGGGGGGGGGGGGGGGGGACAACCAACCAGCAAGACCTTAAACCCCAATAACTTGCAGTTCTGGAAACTCTCTGCAGCCTCCTAGAAGGGTCACAGGCCCGGTAAACCCTATAGTTGGAGGTTCGCGGGCACTTCTAGGCAGGGTTGTAAGTAGCCTGAATTGGGTTATAAATATAGTTTCATACTTCTCACCCTACTTGTAACGACCCGTGAAGCTCCAAGTACCAGACAAAGTGACCCAGGAATAGAAAGGGTGCCATTTTGGCTTAAAGGGGCTTACAAGGGAACATAAACCCCAAACAATGGGGAATAAGGGCCTCCTCTGGGCCCCCATATACACTAAACCCTAACCCTAAACTCTAAACCCTAAACCCTGATATCCTTCAAACACCACCATAAAAAATCGGCCACCGTCTCAAGCAGGTAACCTCGGTGCCCTTGCCGCTCGCTGCAGCTGGGTGTGGACGTGGCTCCTTCGATCTTGGGCTTCAGGCTGTATAGTTAGGGTTTAGGGTTTAGGGTTTAGGGTTTAGGGTTTAGGGTTTAGGGTTTAGGGTTTAGGGTTTAGGGTTTAGGGTGTATAGGTTCTTTTTGGCCACCCGCGAAGCAGACCACCCACACTGCAGGGCAACAATTTCGGGATGCTTGACGAAGCGCTGCAGTGGCAATCGTCCTAAATCCTAAACCCTAAACCCTAAACCCTAAACCCAAAACCCAAAACCCTAAACCCACTCGGGGTGCATGAGCCGGACCCAGGGAGCGCTTTTGTACCCCTTTAACTAAGGAAGATTCCTTAAATTAGATAGGGATCCCCTAAACCCTAAACCCTAAACCCTAAACCCTGAAGGTATATTCTTTAGCGTCAGGTAACCTGAGGCAACTAAAGGTTACCCTTTGGGAATATAAGGGGAGTATACTACCCCAAAAAGGCTAAAGGTTACCTACTCTACTGCCAGGGCCATAAGTTATAAAGGCCGGTGGCCATTTAATCTGTTACCCTGATACCTTAGTATAGTCCCTAGATACCCTAATAAGAACCCCCTACAAAACAGAAACCCTACTTAAAGAGACCACCAACCAATGTAAACCATTACGTATATTATTTGGTTTAGGGATCTTGGGCTCTTGGGGAGTCTCCAGGCAACAAGGAGCCAGGTCACACAGTTCCCCTTGGCCCTTTTAGCACCAAAACCCCTAAACCCTAAACCCTAAACCCGGAGAAGCCTCTGCCATACTCCGATTATGTAGGGCTGAGGGTTCCATGGGGGCTTGGGCTCATTATGGGTTGAGGCCTCAAAAGTTGAAACAACACTTACAAATATCTCTCTTTATTTATAACTATATAAATATAGTTCAGGGCTTAACAGGCTTAGATGGGGCCTGCTTCTGTCGTGAAACAGACAGTGAAGGTCTATTTTGGTGTTATAAGCACTTAGGGCTTCGCAGGAATGGCATGGGGTTTGTGTTGGGTATCGGTAGGGTGCATCATAATAGGGTGTGCAGCCGTTATATGGCACATGTGATGGTTCATAGCTGCAGGGTTTAGACGGCCCGGGGCTTACAGGGTTTATGGCTCACTTGGAATTTTGTGCGAGGACCCCCCGGTCGAGGAAGCTGCTGCTTGGAGTTGCTTAAAAATCTCACCCTAAGGGTCCATGTACCTAAATAGGGAATACTTGGGCCTTAAAGTACTTGCTGTAGAAGGACTTTGGGGGCCCAAGTATATAATGATTCGGTACTTGAACCCTTCGGGTTAGACTGTAGGCTTAGGGTTCTCCAGACTCAGCCTCCGAGTCCCAGGTAGTCCCAGACTTGGAGTGCACAAAAGTTGAGGGTTCAAGGCTGGATTCACAACAGCGATCCTCCACTACCCACATCCCATACTTGAAGCCCTAAACCCTGAACCCTAAACTAAGCTCTAAACTCTAAACCCTTAACCCGAAACCCTGAACCCTAAACCCTAAACCTTAAACCCTGAACCCTTAACCCTTAACCCTTGCGCCTCAGGGTCGTCTTCAAGACTGACCTGCGCGAAAGCATCCAGGTGTTTTGGTCGTACTCTGAGGTTTATCGGTCGTTCTAGGTAGGAGTTATAAGTAGGGTAACTATACCGAGAATACGTCCTACGAGAACCCTAAACCCTAAACCCTAAACCCTAAAACGATAACCCCCCTTCGGGGCAACCCGACGTGTAACTACGCACGAACCTGCAAGTGTGCTTGCGGGTCCAGTCGCACGCCCGCAACTCTTGAATCTCCCGGACCCAAAGAGCCCAATATAGCTTAACTAAGGAATATTCCTTAGATCATATAGGGATCCTTAATATGGTTTAAGGTATATTCCTTAATTAAGCAATATTGGGCTCTTTGGGGATGAGGACATGTGATATGGGCATTTCCCAATGTAGGGGTGCCCCTTTTAAAACCCCGAGCAGAATAATCCGCTTGAAAGGGGACCCCCGCAAAAGGGTAATATAGGGGCCTTAAAAATTAGAATCGGGGTTTTGGGGGCTATTGTAGTATATGTATAAAGGGACCATAAGGGAACAGGGGCCTCAATATTAGAACAGGGTTTTTGGGGGCTATTGTAGTATATGTATACAGGGAGCATAAGGGAATACTGCTAGTAACTATTCCGACCCCAAAAACACCCAACTGCTAAACTGGCTGACATGCCATATATACGGAGATGCACCCTAAACCCTAAACCCTAAGCCCGAAACCATAAACCCTAAACCCTAACTTTGAAGCTGGTGGCAAAACCCTTGAGAAGTTGGATTTATACGAATCTAGTTTTATCTTGCTGTTGTACAGTTGGCAGTAGAGTATCATCATATATTCTTCTACTACCCTCAGAAGGGGGTTCTTAAGCAAATCGTAGCCCTCAGCCCGAAACCCTAAACCCATAATACTGCACAAGCCTGATCAAACGCAGATGCGACTGCAACAGCCCTAAACCTTCAAACCTCCGCGCCACTTTTAGGACCAAACCCTCATAATCCAGAGGGGCAAGAGGACTACGTGCTTTCAATAAGGTTGCCTGGAAACTCCCAAGTCCCCACATCATAGTCGCACAATGCTCAGAGGGTCCATATCCTGGGGGAGAACCCTAAACCCTAAACCCTTGTTCCCCCAAAGTACAGCTTGTTATCAACTTCCAGCCTGCCATTGCTCTTCTGGGGGCGGCCAAGATCCCCCCCCCCCCCCCCCCCGCCCCAGCACACGCACAAGCCCAACGCGCCTCGATCGCAAGTCCGGGGCTTTCAACTTCTGCGCTTTCCTGTTTGGGGTTACTCGGCGCTGTCTCTCTTCCAAAAGCCTTTACTTAAGGAATATACCCTAATCTATACCCTAGTTAATAGTAGGTGGGGCAATTCTTTTGCAGCTCTGCCCCTTGCGGAACGTGGACACTCCTCAAGCTTAGAAGCGGGGGTGTTGAGCTTGTTGGGCCTTAATATGTGATTTTAGTATTTCATGATCATATGCATATATTGGATTACATAATTTATGCTATTGATTCATGTATTATATATTTGTACATTGAAATAGTACTTCTTTATTGTTTGATCATCTGGTTTTGAAATACTTTTAAAGGAATGCCATGTTGTCATATGTGTTTGATTCTGACTGGGGATAGATTGTTATTGACATTTTGTAGATGCGACTATATTATTCTGAAAAGCTTGCCACCCTCCGGCAGTTTGGTGATGCCTTGATCTGAGTGGTGTTCAGTTGTCGAAGCACTTTAGACGGTTAAACCACGCAGAGTGCTTCCGTCTTCTGAAGGTCCTTATTATAAGGGGATCCTACTATTTGGGGTCTATATGAGGGGTCCCCTGTTTTCGTACACCCCCATATCCTTCTCGCTGGACGCGCATACAACGAAAGCAGGCGGCCGTCCTCGCGCAACGGCGCCAGCGGCTCCTGATCGAGGTAGCGGCTGGGTCTCGCGGAGGAGGCTCCTTCCGACACAGACGGCCGAAGCTTTCGGTAAGCGCCCTATCATACCTACACCAGCCTGAAAACCAAAACTACTAGAACTCCTTTAAAGGTCTTGGAACCGTAAACCCTTTCGGGTCAATCGAACAATTCTTTGGCATCTGGGAGAAACTGACAAGATCCTTTTCGAACCAGGAGCTGGGACACATGCCTGGAAGTGTGACAAGACCCCCGAACCCTAACTCCCAACAGGTGAGTCGGCTTCTGCACCCCCGAACCCTAAACCCTAAACCCTGAACCCTGAACCCTAAACCCTAAACCCTAACCCAAAACCCTAAACCCCCTAAAGGGTCCTCCACACCTGGGCCTGGCCCCGGCACCGTCATCCGGATCCAAGGCGGCAACTGCGTCCGCGAGCTGCGCGTGGCGGCGGAGGGCATCCTGGCCCGAACTTGCAAGAGAGAGGAAGAATTTGCCTTAAAGGGTATAGGGTTTAGGGTTTAGGGTGTAGGGTTCAGGGTTTAAGGTTTAGGGTTTGTTTTTCCCACTGTAAGTTTTCGGGTTGTTAGGGGTTGTGGTCCTTGGCCCTCAACTCCCTGGACCTTCTTACAGGGCTTAGGGCTTTCGGGTTTTCGGGGCTCTTAGGCGTTTGAGGGCTTTCAGAACTGTTTTGGGGGGGTTTTAGGGTGTTTAGGCTTCCAAATCCCACCAACCGATCTTAGAGTTGCGGGTCTTGGGGGTTGCCCTAAACCCTAAACCCTAAACCGGGTTGTCCAGATCCGGATGAGCAGAGCAGGGCAGGGCGACTCAGGGAGCGCCGGGCCGAACTGTCTTTTCGGCGGAAGAGGGCCGTTTAGGGTTTAGGGTTTAGGGGTTTAGGGGTTTAGGGGTTTAGGGGTTTAGGGGTTTAGGGGTTTAGGGGTTTAGGGGTTTAGGGGTTTAGGGGTTTAGGGTTTAGGGTTCAGGGTCCTTTGCACCTGGAACCGATGCTTGATTGGTCTCTATTCCTTTCAACCTATTTGCCCTAATGTACTCTCACATGTGTATATACAAGTTGTACATGTGCATTGTTTTTTTGCATTGAACATATGTTGAAGCATGTTGAAAAATGAATATATGAGTTGCATACACCACGTGGCATGACATGATTGAGTCCTACCTTACTAATCATTGGTCATATGTACTTATCTTTGTGCTCTAAATCTCTCTTCAACGATCGTTGCCCATATCTGTGGTGGCACCCCGTCCTCTTGGTCGCTGGCGGTGGGGCAGCCATCAGGCAAGGCCCGTGGATCCGTTGAGCCTAAGGTCTATCTACTAAAACAAAGATGATAGATGCTAATCCTTCAATTAACCTTACGATAGGGAGAACATCTTTGTGTTTCGTGGGTGTTCTTAAGAAAATAGTGGTAATGGGGGGGGTGGGGGGGGGGGGGGGGGGGGGGGGGGGGGGGGGGGGGGGGGGGGGGGGGGGTGGGGGACATGTACGGATGGTTCGCCATATAAGAATACACTGCGAAGACCGAGGAGAAGCACAGGAAACAGCAAACGTCCAAACCCCGAGGGAGCCTGTAACTCTGACCCTCCCAAGCAAAACAACATAAGAAGTATGGTTTCCATTACAATACTATCCCCAAATGACACCCAACAATATGCGTGTATATATATATACATATATATGTATGTATATATATATATATATATTCATCTATACTCACCAATTTCAATACAAGGAACCCAAATACAAACTCTCACTCATAACGGTAACATAAACCCTGTACTGTATCATATGGAGCCTGAAAGCTCACTGTACTCTCATGCCTCGGCCTTCCTTGCCACGTGGCTTCTCGCCAGCGAGCGCAGGTTCGACTCAGCGTGGCTTTCCTCAACTTCAGTAGCTCAACCAGCTGGGATGCGCCTGTTACTAGCTACTTGCTTCAGGACAAGTAGAGCTTGCCGAGTGCCACGAAAGCACTCTTCTCGAAGCTTCAGAGGCTCTTGAGACTGTGGTTGCAAGGTTGCTGAACGGCGGACAAGTACGGTTTAGGAAGACCTGTGATCCCTTTATTGCATCCTAGCATCCCCCACATCCCTGAGATTTCAATACCCCTCAATCAGTAACCCTAAACCCTAAACCCTAAACCCTAAACCCTAAACCCTAAACCCCTCAGATGAAACGCGGGATGCAAATGATATGCAAGTAAAGCATCCCCTAACCGTTGGATTCTCTGGGAGGCATCCTTGAAGCATACAAAGGATCGGCATACCATGTGAATGAACATCACCTAAAGATTGGAATCCCAGGCGAACCATATACCCCTTAAATCGCACAAGGGAGTACACAGGGCATGCACTTGAACTTCCTGACGATTTGGAGCCTCTGGCAAGATCCCTTAAATCGCGCACAGCAACTACATTTTAATAAGCCCACCCTTTTTTGGTTGGTTACTTTATAAGGAGACCCACAACAAAAAAAGTAAAGGGTACATCTGGGCTACCAAGTAAAAGAACCTCTTAAGAATTGGAGTCTCTGAGTTTAGGGTTTAGGGGTTTGGAATGTTCCCCCTTATACTAACAGTCCTTAATAGGGATTCTAGCACCCCCTATTATCATCCCTAGCAAGGAGCTGCTAGTATAAGGGAGGAACATCCCGAAACCCTAAACCCTAAACCCTAAACCCTAAACCCTAAACCCGAACATCCCAAGTTTAGGCTTTTGGAAGGCATCCCAAAGCTTGCCTCGTCCTGGTGATGTGCACCCTCACGGGGCACCAGCCTCCCGAAGCCAGGTCTTCCAAAACCCTTAAGTAAGGAAGATGCCCTAATCTTAGGGTTTAGGGTTTAGGGTTTAGGGCTTAGGGTTTAGGGCTTAGGGTTTAGGGATTCTCATGACCCCTGAGTATAAATTAGGGCATGTCCCTGAATCAAGGGGTTTTGGAAGATCTGGGCAGCACCCGACAAAGACCAGGGGCTAGGGTTTTGGGGTTTAGGGTTTGTTGGCTGGCGGCTGCCCGTCTCAGAGAAGGAACTAAGGTTAACCTTGGTTAACCTTCCCCTAAACCCTAAACCCTTGGGCTTTGTAAGGATTGTGGGTAGGTGATTCGACGGCTCTCAAATCCAAGATGAAGCCGAACTTCTCCGTCCCCGACATCGAAAAGCCAACATACTATTTTTTGTGTTTGTTAGCATTGGTATTTCTATCATACATGATACATACACGCAGATATGTATGTATGTATGCATGCATGTATGTATGTGAATTTTCCCGCGCCTCCAGTGGATCATTGGCGCCTGGGCTCCAAAAAGCGTCCGGGTTAGGCGCTTGGGACCGATGAGCCCACCCTCCCCCAGGGTCGGCCATCGGCCAGCCGTATGAGGCAGGCCAGGTTCAGGGTTTAGGGTTAAGGGGAAAAGGTTTTGGCGCAGCGATATGAAAGTTAGGTCGGGGTTTCCGAGAATGGGGGTACCCTTTTTGGGGGTCCTTTAAGGGGTCTCTTCTGTTTGGGGTCCAAGTGATTACTGTTACGATCTCATGCCCATGCTGCCTGTCTCATGCCCTACACACGCGATCCTACACCCTAAGCCCTATAACCCTAACCGCCCTAGTTGCTGAGTACCCTGGTCCAAAACAAAAGCTTAACCTTTCAATTACGGTAGGATTATATGCACCCCAAAAGGTTTAAGGCCAAGACTGCCTACTCAGCTACAACAAGGGAATAAGGGCCTACTCAGGGTCCTAAACCCCAAACCCCAAACCCTAAACCCCTAAACGCATGCCAAAGGAACTCCACTCCTCACGCGGTGGGGAGTCAAGCAGTGGCTCGCCGGCCAATCGGCCGCTTCCAAGAGCGACTGGCCGAGTTTGGGGGTTTAGGGTTTAGGGCTAGGGTTTAGGATTTTCAGGGTTTAGGGTCTAGGGTGTTTAGGGTTTAGGGCTTAGGGTTTAGGATTTTTAGGGTTCAGGGTTTAGGGTTTCCGAAGTATCCTTGAATAGGGCCTCAAGCGTACCTTGACTAGGACCTCTAGCGCATCTTCAAGGGTACCTGGAGGGTCGAGGCGGGGGCTGGAGGTTCGAAGAAAGCTCCGCCCTAAACCCTAAACCTTAAACTTGAAACCCTAAACCCTACACCCTAAACCCTAATCCGGACAGATCCGAAAAATGCCGGCGTCTTCGGTCCAATACTCGGAGGTCATTTTCAGGGCTCTGTAGACTCATACTATGTGAACATGTCCCAAAATAGGGGAATAGAATCCCCTTAAAGGGACTAAAAAGGTACAACCCTAAACCCTAAACCTTAAGTTGAACACCCCACCCCACTGCCATCAAACTGCCCCTGCTTTGCTCTGCGCCTGCACAACGCCAGTACATAGCCCGTCGCTGCCTTGGGGGCCGATTTGGCTGAGGTAATCGCTAGTCATTGGATGTTTCCCCCTTATACTACCAGTCCTTAATAGGGATTCTCATTCGTGGTACTAGAATCCCTACTCAGGACTGTTAGCAGAAGGGGAGAACATCCCAATGTTCTACTAAACCCTAAACCCTACACCCTAAACCCTAAACCCTAAACCCTAAAGCCTAAACCCTAAACCCTAAACCCTAAAAAGGCACAATACGGCTCAGCGGCTGCCTTCGGAAGCCCCTTCCATAGCCTTGCTTGACGGAGATGGGATCGGGTTTTGGGTTTTTGAGGCTTCAGGTTTTAGGGCTTAGGGCTTAGGGTTTAGGGCTTAGGGTATTAGGCTAACAATCCTTAATAGGGATTATATAGTACCCCCGCCTAGAATCTCTGTTAAGGACTGTTTATTATAATGGGGGAACTTCCCGATCAGGCTCGGCTTCTGAGAGTTGCTCCTAAAGGAGACTTTAGCTGCGTTGGGGGACTGAAGCATGGAGGTGAGACTGAAATGAATGCGCTGTTTCCAGCTAAGCCCCAAAAACCCTAAACCCTAAACCCTAAACCCTAAACCGGCCCTAAACCCTAAACCCTAAACCCTAAACCCTAAGCCCTAGACCTCTTCTACCTGGATCCCCAAGTCGAGTTTCTTTTTCTTACTCGGCGGTGCCTGTTTTGGGGTTCCTAGTTCTCATACAAGACTCACCAAATTAAGCTAGGCGGAGATAGGTATACGAAATTTTGAAAACCCAGTACCCATATTACAAAAAGGGCACCCTCTTTGGGGTTGGTTTCTTTGCCCCTAAGCCTAATCCCGAAACCCTAGACCCTAAACCCTCAACCCCATGCTTCTTTAGAGGGGAAGCCTATAGAACCCATAAAGGGCCACAGGGTACCACAGGTCCCGCGGTCTCTTTGCTCATCCTGCCTTTGCGCGCTCGTCACCCCAGCGTGTCCCATGCCACTGCTCATCGGCCACATGTGGCCAGCAGTGAAATACCCCTTTTCCTGACCTGCAGCTACGGGAGCCCCTGACTCCCCATCAACACTTTGGGGTTTAGGGTTCAGGGTTTAGGGTTTTGGGGCTTAGGGTTGTGCACAGCGAAGTACTGCAACAATCTAAACCCTAAACCCATTTTAAGCCCTAAACCCTAAACCCTAAACCCTAAACCCTAAACCCTAAACCCTAAACCCTAAACCCTAAACCTAAACCCTAAACCTTAAACCCTAAACCCTAAACCCTGTCTTAGCCTTGTCTGCCAGGTCAGGAACGGTCACAGCTCCAGCTCAAGGCTGCCTGTGTGCACCCCTTCGGAACATACTTGGAAGGCATCCTTTTGCATCCCTAAACCGTAAACCTAAACCCTGAACTTAGGCCCTAAACCCGAAACCCTAAACTCTAAATCCTAGCCACTTGTGGGCTTTTGCGCGAGAGACGGAAGGGCCACGCATGCTCTCTCACTTGAAGGCCTGGGTAATCGTGTTCCAACACCTCCAGGGATGTTTTCTACCTCGTGCACAGCTGGGGCGAATCCCGATTTGAATTGGGTAATATTGGGGGGATAAGTTACCTAATTACACCCCTTTTTTTGAGCCCAGACTGAGAGCATCAGCTGGGAAGCCCCCTAAACCCTAAACCCTAAACCCATGGCATAATGCCCCACTTGGAGGTTCATGGGAAGTTGTAAGTAGGGTTACCATACTTAGAACCCTACTTCTAACCACCCGTGAACCTCCCGAAGCCCTAAACCCTAAACCCTAAACCCAAAACCCAAAACCCAAAACCCTAAACCCTAATCCCTAAGCCCTAAACCCTAAACCCCAAACCCTAGACCCTAGACCCTAGACCCTAAACCCTAGACCCTAGACCCTAAACCCTAAACCCTAAACCCTAAACCCTAAACCCTAAACCCTAAACCCACAGGTCGAGTTAGAGTTTTCGGCTGCGCGATGCGATTCCAGCACCTCGTACAAGATCTTGAGGCCTGGAGTCCGACGATCCTGTGCCTGCACAGGGTTTAGGGTTTAGGGTTTAGGGTTTAGGGTTTAGGGCTAGGGTTTAGGGTTTAGGGTTTAGGGTTTAGGGTTCGGGTTTCAGGTTTCTTGCCGTCTCAACCATTCAAGTGGCCACCAGGTTGTCCCAACTTCAGATCGATGTCAGTTATCCCCACTCAAAACGCCACGAACCCTGTACTGTGCACGATGAGTACACCCTAAACCCTAAACCCTAAACCCTTTTCCCTAAACCCTAAACCCCAAGCCTTGCCAAAGCTACGGAGAAACCTCACAAGCCCCGGGGCGAAGGGGGATTCACGCCACACACATCGGAAAGTCAGGTCTGAACCCCGAAGCTTGGGATGTTCCCCCTTATACTGGGTTTAGGGCCAGTTGAGGGTTTGGCATGCGCTCTCTGCTAGCGGTGCACAGCGCTCCCAGTTTAGGGTTTAGGGTTTAGGGTTTCGGGTTAACAGTCCTTCATTGGAGTGTTTAATTAGGGGGTCTAGAATCCCTAGAAAGGACTGCTGTTGCAGGGGGCACATACCAACCTAAAGCCCTCAAAATGCATAAAGCTCAGCCCGGTTACAGCTTGTTTGCAAGTTGAAGGTTCCCTAGAGAGGGGAAGCCCATCTGATTCCTCTCATGAATCATGAACCTAAATACATTTTAAATACCCCAAACCCCAAACCCCAAACCCTAAACCCTAACTCCCCCAACCAAGGAGGCCTGAAGGATCACCTGGAAGTTCTCTTCCTCTGAGAAGCTCGGATAGTTGCTGGACCACTCGCAGTGGGCATCCCAAATGCGCTGGCGTGCTGCATCATCGTGGTCGTAGCGGTCAAGCACGGTCTTGGTGACCCCTGAGATGCCTCAGATCGTAGTCTTCTGTGAGAGGGTTTACGGTTTTAAGGGTTTAGGGGAGAGGGTTTCATACTAACTTTGAGATGCCGTACGTACTGAGCCATCTGCCTATGCTAGCTCTGGTTTTAGGGCTTAGGGCTCAAAAGTCTGCAGTTTTCGGCTCAGGCCTCGAGGGTTGGTCGAAACCACGGCAAGGGCCGAATCTCAGAACCTTCCAACCATACACCCTAAACCCTAAACTCTAATTTGGGGTTTAGGGTTGCCTTAAGAACCCCCGCAAAAATGAAAATACATGCCCCTATTTTTGGGATGTCCCCCCTTGTACTAACAGTTCTGAATAGGGATTCTAGTACTTTTATTATTGCTCCCTATTAAGGACTGTTGGTATAAGGGGGAACATCCCAACCTACATTGCCCTTATAAGGAAGAATATTGCTATTTTGGGGGGGGAGTTCTTGGGCAACTAGCAGTCTTTCAAGCGCACGATCAGGGACGGAACCAGCTCCACCAGTCACATGCTCGTTCTGGGTGAAGCAGGCGCATGCACTTCTCGAACCTGGCTGTTTGCGCCCTAAACCCTAAACCCCAAACCCCAAACCCCAAGCCCCAAACCCTAAACCCTAAACCCTAAACCCTAAACCTCAGCCCGGAGCCTTCCTTTCTTATAGGGGATCCCTGAAACCTCGCCTCTCGAGCATGGTGAGCCCTGCGAGATCCAAGCTCTTGGGCCCGGCGTCTCTGCAGAACTCGCGGCTGAAGAGGTTGGCGTCCTCTCGCGTGGGTTTAGGGTTTAGGGTTTAGGGTTTAGGGTTTAGGGTTTAGGGTTTAGGGTTTAGGGTTTAGGGTTTAGGGTTTAGGGTTTAGGGATGTTCCCCCTTGTACTAGCAGTCCTTAATCGGGATTCTAGTTCTCTCTTGGGTTTAGGGCGAAGGCTTGTTTTGGGCACCCGCATAGATGGTCGAACCGCTGAGCAGGTTTAGGGGTTTAGGTTTAGAGTTTAGGGTTTAGGGTTTAGGGCTGGAAGGCTTCTTCTGCTGGGTAGGCTCATCTGCACAAACTTCCTGAGGGATGGGCCGCGCAAATTCGTGACTGATCTTGTCACGATCAAAGTAGATCATGTCTCAGAATTTTTTTAGCCAGGAACTTCCTACAACTAAACCTCAATGCAGTGCAAGCTGCTTTAGAGTCGCACGTCTTGTGTAGACAGTTTTTTGCCGCAACAACAGCAAATCCAGCAATGGCAGCAGCAGATCTCACAAATGATGGCGTTGGTAGAGACCGTTGTTGCCCAACACAGTGGTGGTAAACAACGGCAGGACAAGGAGCATCAGCAGTTTGAGCAACAGTACTTTCTTTGTTGTTGAATGCGAGCCCCTTTAGGGGGAGGGAGGTCTTTCTACCCTATTGCTTTTTTTTTTTTTTTAAGAATTCTTCTTCCTGGCTGATGCTGCTAGTTGCTGACACTATCGGGACTGAGCCTCTCGGAGGCCCCACATGAGAGCTTAGATGCAGTATTCATTCGGCTCTGGGTTCCGAAGCCCGAAGCACGAAAGACCTCAAACCCCAAGCCAAAAGTTTGAACCCACAACCCTAAACCCCCTAAACCCCCTAAACCCCCTAAACCCTAAAAACCTTAAACCCGCCCCTAGACCCCCTAAACCCTACATCCCTAAACCCGAAACACCCCCCCCCCCCCCCCCCCCTCCTAAAGCCCTTTTTGCACCCTAAACCCTAAACCCTAAACCCCAAACCCTAAACCCTAAAAAGTTCTTGAGGGGGGGTTCCATGCGTTGGCTTTCGCCGTCGGTGGTCGTCCAGGTTTGCTGGTGCACTGCTCTCTTTAGGGTTTAGGGTTTAGGGAAATTAAGGTCGGCGTAGGGCTAAGGGTTTCCCTCGGGGGGGATATTATTTAAAGGGTGCCGTACTATCTATGGGGCCCAAACAGGCATTTTAGAACTACTCATGAGCAGAAACCTGTTGCCTGTGCCTGTGCCGTTTAAGTCGCAACATCTCGCAAGCATTGAAGTCCCCCAATCAAGCGACGCAAGAGCATTCTGCATCGTAACCCGGCAGAGTCTACGGAAATTCCCGCGCGTAAAGTCTCCCAGTCCTCTCTGCGCGAGAAGGCGGATGATGCCCCAGCCGAGTCCTGCACTCAGCGGGTTTAAGGTTAATAGGGTTTAGGGTTTAGGGTTTAGGGTTTAGGGTTTAGGGTTTAGGGTTTAGGGTTTAGGGTTTAGGGTTTAGGGTTTAGGGTTCAGGGTTTAGAGCCCCTTCTTTAACTTTGCATTTGCGGGAAACCACTTCATCCCTTCCTACACAAGTGTCCTGCGCATGCTGCGCGACACAAGGGTACCACCCAGAGATTTGCTCCATGGACGGTAGCTCAAGCGCGTAGTCTGGCTGCACGTAGCCTCAGATGAAGACCCACCCCAACACCCAGACACGCCAAGCATCAACCGGCGTGGCCACCATGTGTGTGCACCCAAATGCCAAATACCACTCTACCCCTGGCAGCATGCCCGACCATGAGCATTATGATGGGAACTCGTACTCCAGGCTGCGATCTTATACTTACAAGTCTGACGTCACTGGCGCATGCTGTGAGAGGCTCTGTGCCAAAGAGCTTGCGAAGTAAGTGAGCTCGTCACCCCAGAAGGGCTCCTGCAGAACAGTCTCACGGAAAATATCTCAGCAGGGTCGTCCGATTATGTTGGTTCTTAGGTCTTAGCAACTGCTGTCCTTCTCCTCCTACTCCACCTCTCCTATCCAAGCCCCCACATGCATTCTTTGTGTTGCAGCCAAGACCTACTTGTAGTCATAAGTAGGTCATAAGTAGGGTAACTATACCCTTACTCAGGGCACTTATAGCCCTACTTCTCTTCTAAGAACCCATGAACCTCCAGGTATCGTACAAGCTCGGAATGTTGCGTGTCCTCCGGCTCCATTCTGGTCACCGTGTCAATGCTTCCGCCTCTCTCAACAGACAACGCCCTGCACGCAATGAAGCATATGCACTAGATTCTCGTGCAAGCCTGAGATCACTATGGAACTGCTCAAACAAATCGAGCTCTCGCACTCTGCAGCATGCAGAACCAACCAAAGCATTCCACTAAATCTTCTCAAAGCGACAAGCAGTGCGACATTTGCGGGCAACTACAAAAGAGCAGTGCCCGTCCGGTCAGCAACTGTTGCGTTTGTTTCTGCCGCTGCCGCCATTTATGGTGGAACATGCAAAGGAGCAGGAGGAAGAAACGGGCAATGGCTGCTCTCGATTATTCAACAAACATATATTTGATGCGCCTGTGAAAGCTACGCATCAGCGTAACTTTATGTAACTTTCCGTAACGGGACAGACAAACAGACAGACAGAAAGACATTCAATCTCACCGACAATCCTTCCAGCACCGCACCAAGTACCCGAAAGCTTCTGTCGCATTCAACAATCGATGCCCTGAGCGACTTCACCCTAGTCCGAAACAGGTAGGTACCAGCAACCATGCACCCTGCCTTGAAGCTTGCACGCCCACGGCCCCCGCAAGAGCTGAAGCTTCTTGTAGGGTACGGTGTCCAGGACGTCTGGGCTTCAAGGCTTCTGGGCTCTGCACTTGCGATCACTACAAGGAGGGGCCCCCGAGCTATAAGTAGAGTCATAAGGACCCGAAGTTGGGTTATAAGGATCCTAAATGAGGTTATACGCCCCTTAACTACAGTTAGTATTGCGTGCTTGCTGCGAGGGTATCAGTTGCGCGATAGCCCCCAGAGGACAGTGACCTCGTCCCCCTGTCCTCCCTCGACACCTACCCTTGCATCGTGCACGATGCCATGATGGCATATATAGCTTAATCAAGGAATATTCCTTAAATCATATAGGGATCATTAATACGATTTAAGGTATATTCCTTAATTAAGCTATATTGGGCTCTTTGGCTCTTTAGTAAGGGCTGCAGATCCACATTCCCAAGAAGGTAGGGGTCTTAGAGTCTAGAGAGGGAGCCAAAAGGGGCCAGGGTGAGGGATGCGGCGCAGAGAGGTAGATGGCACCCATGACATTACCACACACCAGGTTGCCCAGTAACCTCGCATTGAAAAAGGGTGCCCTTTTTGGCTTTAAAGGGGCTTCGCCTGCACGATTTCTTCGCGGTCTTACCCTAAACCCTAAACCCTAAACCCTAAACCCTAAACCCTAAACCCTAAACCCTAAACCCTAAACCCTAAACCCTAAACCCTAAACCCTAAACCCTACACGATCGTCCCGGTCGCTTTTCAGGACGTACTGCGGCCCCACGCTCTCCAGCTCCAAGCATGCCTCCTGCACAGTTTTGGTACCAAAGTGGGGAGGCCCAACTAGGGTTTAGGGTTTCTTTTCCCTTGGGTTTAGGGTTTAGGGTTTAGGGTTTGGGGTTTAGGGTTTAGGGTTTAGGGCTACTTGGAGGTTCATGGGTAGTTACAAGTAGGGTTGCAAGTGCCCTAAATAGGGCTAGCAGTTAGAAGTATAGTGACCCTACCTATAACCCTACTTACAACTACCCATGAACCTCCAAGTAGGGTCTTGCAAACAAATGACCGCTGCTGAAAAAGACCTAAGAAGTTAGTGCGCAAGCCGAGGCTTCGGGACAAAAACAAGATAGCAGATGGGATAACCCAAAGAGCCCAATATTGCTTCATTAAGGAATATTCCTTAAATCATATAGGGATCCTTAATATGATTTAAGGAATATTCCTTAATTAAGCAATATTGGGCTCTTTGGGAACAGGAGGAAGCGAGAACACTTGAGGAAACGAATGCTGTCTGCATCAAACGTCTGTGCAAGTCTTCCCCCCTTTGCCGCGTGGCCTGCAACAAGCGCAGCAGACTGGGGACGTACCTGGAATTCGTT
The DNA here is from genome assembly GCA_905221605.1 of Symbiodinium natans. Lineage (NCBI taxonomy): Eukaryota > Dinophyceae > Suessiales > Symbiodiniaceae > Symbiodinium > Symbiodinium natans. Next base: position 810,645 of record CAJNDS010001112.1, read on the forward strand.
GGGGCCGGAACGGGGGGACCTTCAATGCGTGCCACATGTTCATTCCGCTAGGAATCTGGCAGGCCCATGTCTTACAAAACCCGCTCACTAAGGAATAGACCCTCATTTATACTAAGGATATATAGATTATGAACTAGGGTATATTCCAAAGTTACAAGGAGGGGCCCCCTAGCTATAAGTAGAGCTATAAGGACCCTAAATTGGGTTGTAAGGATCCTAAATCAGGTTCTAAGTCCCTTAACTACAGTTAGTACAGTAAGGGGGCCCCTCCTTGTAAGGGTTTAGGGTTTAGGGTTTAAGGGGTTTTGGAAGATCTGGGGGCCGCCAAGCGGTTTCCGGCCAAGGAAAGCTCGCACACTGCAAGCTTTGCTCTGCTTGGAAGGTTTGGGGTTGGGATGTTCCTCCTTATACTAACGGTCCTTAATGGGGTTTATAATAGGGAGTACTATGATCCCGCCTAAACCCTAAACCCTAAACCGTAAACCGTACACGCCCTAAACCCTAAACCCTAGACCCTAGACGTTTAACCCTAAACCCTAAACCCTAATTAAACCCTAAACCCTAAACCCTAAACCCTAACAGTTGTGTAAGGGGGAACATCCCCCAGTTTGAGGTTTAGGAACCAGCTATGAGCCAACACCGACAGATGTGCCCGCGAGGCCCAAGGGCCCAACCCTGAGCTCTCGGCTGAGAGGGTTTAGGGTTTAGGGTTTAGGGTTTAGGGTTTAGGGCTTATCATGGGGTTTTGGCTGAGATTGGCTTTCAATTTTTCTTTTTCATCGGCTTATCGGCGTGCATCTATCCTTGGCCTGCCAGGGTCGGGGCGAGAGTTTTCCTCCCAAGCTTCCCGGGGTCACAATAAGGGGACACTTTTTTGGTTAGTTGCTTAAAAGAAGGGAACCTTGAACCCAAGAAACGGGCTAAAAGCGGCACAACTGGCTACCCAGGACTTTCATCGGCTCCAATCGGCTCGTCGCCTTCTCGCTGCCAGGGAACTTAACAACAATTTGCGAGAACAGCAAAGACAGCCGTGCACTTGGAGGTTCATGGGTAGTTTTTAAGTTGGGCTAGAAGTACCCAAACTAGCGTGAAAAGTATAGTTACCATACTTCTAAGCCTACTTACAAGTACCCATGAACCTCCCGAAACCCTAAACCCTAAACCCTAAACCCTAAACCCTAAACCCTAAACCCTAAACCCTAAACCCTAAACCCTAAACCCTAAACCCTAAACCCCAAAGCAAGCCAGGGTGCCGACTCTGGTGCGCGTGGTTGGCAAACTGGATCTGGGGGAACCTGGGTCGTCAAATGGAGCCCAAAGTTTGATCGTTTAGGGTTTAGGGTTTAGGGTTTAGGGTTTAGGTTTTAGGGTTTAGGGTTTAGGATGTTGGGGCGGTTGTTCTGAGTAGAGCAACCTTTCTTCTTTTTGGGAGGAGGGTGGGGTAGGAGGAGGGGAAGGTGGGAGGGACCTAAGTCAGAAGCCCAGTCGCACCACGTGGGAGGAGTACTTGTCGGGCCGGCAGGACGTCAGAACAACCGGTACAGGATCCTGCTGACATCTTCCAAAACCTTTAGTTGAGGATACCCTAGTTCATAATCATGATCCTTAGAATAAATTAGGGTACGTATATTCCTTAAGTAAGGGATTTTGGAAGATCTGGGTATAACACTCGACCATATAACTCTTCGACGCTGAAAAGCCTCAAACAACCAGGCATGGTTCGCGGTGAGAAGGGTCTCGGGTCAGGTGGACATCCCAACACAAGTGCTACGACCACCACCTGTCCGCGTCTTGGGCTGGTTTAGGGTTTAGGGTTTAGGGTTTAGGGTTTAGGGTTTAGGGTTTAGGGTTTTGGGATGCAACTCGAGCATACCTGTGCAGCCTGATGTGTGTATGGGTATGGCCCGTGCGTTCTTCAACTGGACCTGAAACACAGCACAAGTGCAACCATTGTGTGTCATGCCGGGCGTGCCTCGATGTTCCATCCAAGCCGAGCTGCACCAAAGAAATGCCGCACACAGAAGTGCAAGAGTTTCTGAGCTCGGATGTTGCAGGCACTTCGTGTTGTTTAGGGTTTATAGGGTTTAGGGTTTACGGTTGTTGCAATTCGTGTGCAAGACAGGCTTTTTTGATCACACCTCAAGCAAATACCAAGCATGGGATCCTGCGAATGACCCAGATCCTTCCAGCGAATGACCCAGATCCTTCCAAAAACCCCCTTCAGTTAAGGAATATACCCTACTGCATACTAAGGATCATGATGATGAATTCGGGTATGCTCCTCAACTCAGGGGTTTTTGAAAATCTGGGGAGTTCTGGGATCATGGTGGTAGCTCCTCCTGCACAATACGATATCGCTGCATGACAAACAAAGACATCGAAGCGCCACTCCTTTGTCAACAGACCTGAGAGACCTAAACCCCTACAACCCCTAAACCCTATAAGCCCTAAACCCCTGAACCCCTAAACCCTAAAAAGTCCGAGCTTCGCAAATTTCGGCGTGCTTTTGATTGTAGGCCGCATCGCCGTCCAGGTCGAAGTACAAACATCGGGGTCTGCTCTCTTCCAGCACCTGAATGGGGTCGCTCATGGTTTAGGCATTTTTGTGCCACCCGTGCGGCACACACCACGTCGGGCGCCCGTTCCGCAGGGACGATTCGAGGGTTCAGGGTTTAGGGTTAGGGTTTCGGGAGTGTTTAGGGTTTAGGGTTTAGGGGGGTGCTGCAGGATTGCTTGTCCGGGAAACCTACACCAAAGTGTGCCAGGCTGCATCTTCCCAAAAACCCAATGATGATCCGGAGAGGCCCGTCTGCAGAGTATCCCGGTACTATATCCTGATGTCTTGATAGGTAGACCAGGCTGGCACAATCACAACATTCGTTGCCTCATGATCTATCGGGAGTCCGACGCCTCGGAAGTCGCCCCAACTATCTCCCAATCCGAGGGTAAGCTTGCTGTATAGCCGACGGTGCAGTTGTGTGTGTGTGTTTACACAACACCATGCCCCAGAATTCAAGCATGTGTGTCTCTTGCAAGGGTGCCGAAGCCCCCCCCCCCGAAGCCCTTCTTGCAAGCGGGCTTTCTCCCTAAACCCACTTTCGAAGCTGGGACATGCTGAAGCCTCAACCCTACAACCTTATAAACCCTAAACCCTGAACATCCCTGAACACTACAGCCTTTTTTGAGCAACGGACTTTTCATCTTTGGAGGCTGCCGGCAAGCATGCAACCTCTCAGAAGTCACATCACGCAACCCTAAACCCTGAACCCTAAACCCCAAACCGACCCTAAGCCCAGAACTCGAAAGCCCAAACCACAGTTCCAACACCCTAGGCCTCGTTGAAGAGCTGCACATGCCCCTTCCTCGGTTTGGCCGCTTGTAAATACACCGTCCGAAAACCCCCAAGAGACAAGGCAAGAAACAACTCACAATTGTCATGACGATTCTCTTCCGTTTTAAGGCTCTTGTTCTCCTTAAGCCTTAAGCTAATGCTACAGAACATTCCTACATAAGCTTGGCTGCACTTAGCAGGGTAGCTACAAGTTTCATTTTTAGCTGCCTCATTAAGAAACCCAAAAAACCCCAAAAAGGCTAAGGATCTAAAGTTACAGTAAAGCACCACAGAGTAAGAGTCTCTGAAACCCTAAACCCTAAACCCTTAACCCTAAACCCGAAAGACAAAGCCTTAAGTAACCAACAGGTCCCACCCAGCTTCGTACGGTGGTTCTCGATCTCCTCCAGTAGCTCCTATGTTTGTTCAGGATTTAGGGTTTAGGGTTTAGGGTTTAGGGTTTAGGGTTTCGGGAGGTTCATGGGTAGTTCCAAGTAGGGTTATAAGTATGGTAACTATGCGAATAACCCTATTTAGGATACCTATAACCCTACTTGAACCTCTATGTACTCCTCTACACTTTGCGGGGCGAGGTTACGCACTCAGCATTGCTCGAAAATGTGTCGGATTTCGTGCGGGGCCCTCTTTTGCAGAGACTTTTTCCCCAGACCCCCAGTGGTGCGAGGCGGAGGCAAGTGCCCTCCAGCACATCCCCAGAAAAACGATTTAGGGTCTAGGGTTTAGGGTTTCGGGCTTCGGGTTTAGGGTTAAGGGTTTAGGGTTTAGGGTCTTCGAATTGAGGCTTTATGTCAGGGATTCGTGTTCAAACCCATTTGACGACACATAGCCCCGAAATGCTTAGGGCTTCTCTCTCTCCAGCAAAACTCCAGAGCTCAGCAACCCTAAACCCTAAACCCCAAAAACCAAAACAAAACTAAACCCTAAACCCGAACCCTAAACCCGAATGTGTGGCTAAGGGCTATAGTCTAGGCTTTGGGATCTTTAAGGTTTAGGGCGTTGTTGCTTGCCATAGGGGGTGTTTAGGGTTTCAGGTTTTTCGGGTTGAGGGTCGCAGATGCACCCCCCCCCCCACAAAAAAAAAAAAAAAACAGCTTGGCTCTCCTCGTGGCTGTGGAACATGCCATACTTCCTGGGCTTTGAACTTACATGTGGGCTTAGGGCTTATAGGGGTTTGGGTTTTAGGGGCCCTATAGGGTTCAGGGTTCATAGGGTGTTAGGGTGTTAGGGATTTAGGGGCCCAAGTGGTGGGCCTAAAACGTCCATCTTCCTGTTTCATGAAGCTGTGCTTTTTGCACTGTTACCCAAAGAGCCCAATATTGCTTAATTAAGGATTATACCTTAAATCATATTCAGGATCCCTATATGATTTAAGGAATATTCCTTAATTAAGCAATATTGGGCTCTTTGGGTACAGGTCAGGTCCAGCTCAACACCCCGCCGCTCCAAGCGATTCCGAGCTTCATCACTTGGCTCACGTGCCCGCGAAATTCCTGGGGAGGGCTTCGCTGGCTTCCTAAGGTGATTGCCAAGGTGGGGGCGCTTCATGGTAAGATGTTGAGGGTTCATTCAGAGTTTGGAGTGAACCCAGCTCCTCCAAAACCCCTTAATTAAGGAAGAGACCCTACTTCATAATAATGACCCCTAGTATCAACTAGGGTAACTAGGGTATATTCCTTAACTCAAAATTGTTTGGAAGATCTGGAGACATTCGGAGCACCCTTTCACTTGCCAACTTTGTTGCCGGGTTTGCGTCGCGCGCTCTAAAGTCCCCAAAGCACAAAGCATAGGGTTTAGGTTTAGGGTTTAGGGTTTAGGGTTTAGGGTTTAGGGTTTAGGGTCTCTTTACTCTCTGCCTGCAAGAGATTCAAACCTCAACTCGGGATCCCGCCAATCCTTCAAGCAAAGTGAGTTTTGCACCCATCTTGGAGGTTCTTGGGTGGCGATAAGTAGGGTAATAAAGTATGGCAACTATACTTTTTTGCCCCTATTTAGGCGAATTCGAACCCTACTTCTAACTGCCCATGAACTTGCAAGTAAGTAAGTCAGTCAAGGGGTATAAGGAGGGACCCCTGGAAGGGACCCTGAATGTTATCCCTATATCAACCCCATATATGGTTGCGCCCTCCCCCCTCCCACCCCTCCCCCCCTCCCCCCCTCCCCCCCCTGTGGGGTGGTTATGAGTTGGTTTTAGGGTTTATTAGGGTTTAGGGTTTTAGGGTTTTGGGGGATACCTAGGGGGGGGGGGGGGGGGGGGCAGAGCACGCACAGCGCACAACCATATATACATATATGAGGCAGGAACCTTTATGTATGATTTGACCTCTTTCTTTGTTTTCATACTAGCCTATACTACTGCTACGATTAACAGAGTTATCGAATAGGGCCATCACGCTCCTCTGAAGACTGCTTCAAAACCCCAACACTAAACCCTAACCCTAAACCCTAAGCCCGAAAAACAAGAAATATAATAAAACAAGAGCCTACCTACCTCCCTAGAGGCGAAACAGAGAGACTACACCGTGTGTTTCTTTCGCACTGAACCCCAAAGACCTACCCCTAAGCTCTAGGGGAGAGGACGCCGTGGGAACCTATTCTTGGGATAGGTTGTTTTTTAAAAAGATTATGAAACATTCGGACATGGTATCACGAGAATACTGTGAGCAGATACTTCATTTTTTGAATTCATGCCCGTGCATGCGAGTTCATGCCCGTTCATGCCCCGTGCACGCGAACGCCCCGCAAAACGGAATAACAACGATATACCCTCCAACTAACCTATTGTTGGGACAGGTGCTCGAACGAAAATTACTGTGAAACATTCTTGTTGTTAAATACACGGTGAATCTGAAAGGTCTGGGGTTCATGGTTGAACAATAAACCCTATAAGGCTTCAAGGTGTGGGGACTACAAACCTGAAACCCTATAGGGACCCGCCCCTTGTGGAGCATTTAGGGTTTCACGTGTAGGGTTTACGGTGAAGTGTCTAGGGTTTTCTTTTCAAGCTCATCTATGCGACTCGCGCGATTTCTGATGGGAGAGCGGGCGTGCAGCTTCGCACAATGGCACACTGTGGGTCGAAATGCAACGGCAGCAAAGAGGCCGCAAGCAAAAGGCAAGGCAACACGTTTCGGACAGGCAGGAGCAGTGTCAGAGACCAAATGGTTGGGTTGCAGGCCAGCCACTTGAATAGCCCAGCCAAAATGACTTAGTAGAGGGGCCCCGACTAAAGCAGGTAGACCATTAACTTTCAGCCTTTCGCAAAATCGCCACGTTCGTTGCAAGAAGGGACCTCCTCCCCTGCAGCGGCTGAGTTCCCTTATACCATCTCTTTTGTTTTCTTTCTGTCCCTTGTTCCTATGTCTCCAATTTTGTCGATTGTAGGTATTCAAGGGAAGTGCTAAGCTACTAAAGAGGACAAATAAGGTTTCCCTGTCCCCTTTGGCTGTCCTGAATTAATCTTGTCTTTTCTCAGTCTGCACTCTGCGAGAGAGGAATGGACAGTAGAAGGGAAACAACAACGCATGGGCAAGAATGCTTCTCTCTCTTTTCTTATTGAGATGACTGGGCACATAAGACTGAGAAGAGACTCCCCTCCTGTCTGAATCTCTGCTTTGGCTCTTATCTTGCAGAGGAGAAGAACTTTTATATAAGAAGAGGAACCAGGAACAGACACCAGAGAGAAAGTGCAAGGAGCTGACAAGAGTGCTTCTCTCTTCTCTTTTTGACAAAAACCGAGGGAAAGAGAGTGAAAACAAGAAGCTTTGTTTTGTCCGTTGCAGAAAGGGGGCTCCCTCTCCCCGTGGAGCAGGGTTGATTTCCCGTGTTCGCTCCCGTTTGCCTTCTTTCTCTCCTGCGCTCCTATGTCTTCTGTTCCTTTTTTTGAGGAGATTCAAAGGGATAGATAAACGAAAAAACCCCTGCGCTGTCCTTGATCTTGTCTTTTCTCAGTCAGCGAGAGAGGAAGACACAGTAGGAGGGAAGCTGGACAAGAGTGCTCCTCTCTCTCTTTTCTTATTGAGAAGACTGGGTACATAAGACTGGGAAGAGACTCCCCCTCCTCTCCGATTCTCCGCTCTGGCTGTTTTCTTGCAGGGGAGAAGAACTTTTATACAAGAAGAAGGGGCCAGGAACAGACAAGAGAAAGAAAAGTGCATGGAACTGACAAGAGTGCTAAGAGAAAGGGAAGAAAGCTTTGTTTTGTCCGTTGCAGAAGGAGGCTCCCTCTTCCCTGGAGCAGGGTTGATTTCCCGTGTTCGCTCTCATTTGCCTGCGATCCTATGTCTTCTGTTCCTTTTTTAGGGATAGATTGGTTTCCCTGTCCCTTTGATGTCCTTGATCTTGTCTTTTCTCAGTCAGCCAGAGAGGAAGGCACAGTACTGGACAAGAGTGCATCTCTCTCTGTTTTCTTGAGAAACAACGGATAAATAAGCGGAAAAGAAGAAACCCCCTCTCCTCTCCTCTAGATCTGTTCAGCTCTGATCCTGGGAAGTAAAAACATGAACACGCAAGGAAACATCTCATCCTTTCTTTTCTCTCTTCTCTCTTCTCTCTTCTCTCTTCTCTCTTCTCTCTTCTCTCTTCTCTCTTCTCTCTTCTCTCTTCTCTCTTCTCTCTTCTCTCTTCTCTCTTCTCTCTTCTCTCTTCTCTCTTCTCTCTTCTCTCTTCTCTCTCTCTCTTCTCTTCTCTCTTCTCTCTTCTCTCTTCTCTTCTCTCTTCTCTCTTCTCTCTTCTCTCTTCTCTCTCTCTCTCTCTTCTCTCTTCTCTCTTCTCTCTCCTCGCTCCTCGCTCCTCGCTCCTCGCTCCTCTCTCCTCTCTCCTCTCCCCTCTCCCCTCTCTCTCCCTAGAGCAGGCTTGAGTCCAATTATTCTCCCACTGCTGCCTTCTTTCTCGTGCTCCGACGTCATGTGTTCCGTCTTCTATTCGAGCAGATTGAAGGGAATAGGTCGACAAAAGGTTTTCACACTCCCTCTCACTTCTTCAGCCTCTTCTTTGCCGTGTTCTTACAACGGAGAAGAGTAAAACGTAAGAAGATGAGGAGTCAATCTCACTACCTTCATGCCTTGTCGTCTTTCTTCTGTTCACTTTGCTCTTACACACGCGAAAATTGAAAATGCAAGAAGATAAACTGACGAGAAGGCAGGGAAGGAGACAGTCTTTGGCTCGCTGCCAAAATGAGAGAGCGACGCAACAAGGACATGACAAGAGTGCTTCGCTGTTCTCTTTTTGTGAGGATCGGGCAAACAACAGGGGGGAGAAATTCCTTCTCCCTCTTCTCCCTGTTCTTTGGCTCTCTCCTTACACAAAGACAAATAAAAACACAAGGCAAACAAATTTCAGTCACTACGTTCATCCGTCCTCGGGTTTCTTTTCCCCTGCTGTCGCTCTCTCCTTACAGAAAGACATTCACATTTACAAGGCAAACCAAAACCACTCACTACTTCTCCGTCCTCTTTAGTTTCCCTCTTTGTTCACTCTGTTCTTACAGGGAGGAACTGAACATGCAAGAGCACACCCCGATCTCGATACCATCATCCTCTCCCTGCTCTCTTCGCTCTCTCTCCCTCTCCCCCTCTCCCCCATCTCCCCCCTCTCCCCCCTCTCCACCCTCTCCCCCCTCTCCCCCCTCCCCCCTCTCCCCCTCTCTCCCCTCTCCCCCTCTCCCCCTCCCCCTCTCCCTCTCCGCCACTCCTCCCCCCTCCCCTCTCCCCCTCCCCCTCTCCCCCTCTCCCCCTTCTCCCCTCCCCCCTCTCCCCCCCTCTCCCCCCTCCCCCCTCTCCCCCTCGCCCCTCTCCCCCCATCCCCCCCCCTCCCCCCTGCTCTCCCCCTCCCCCCTCTCCCCTCTCCCCCTCTCCCCCTCTCCCCCTCTTCCCCCTCGCCCCCTCTCCCCCTCTCCCCCCCTCTCCCCCCTCATCCCTCTTCCCCCTCTTCCCCCTCTTCCCCTCTCCCCCTCTCCCCTCTCCCCCTCTCCCCTCTCCCCCTCTTCACCCTCCCTCCCCCTCTCCCCCTCTCCCCTCCTCCCCTCTCCGCCTCTCCCCCTCTTCCCCCTCTCCCCCTCTCCCCCTCTCCCCCTCTCCCCCTCTCCCCTCCTCTCCCCCTCTCCCCTCCTCTCTCCCCTCTTCCCCCTCCCCCCTCCTTTCCCCCCTCCCCCATCCTCTCCCCCTCTCCCCTTCCTCTCCCCCTCTCTCCCCTCCTCTCCCCCTCTCCACCTCCTCTCCCCCTCTCCCCCTCTCCCCCTCCCCCTCTCCCCGCTCTCCCCCTCTTCCCTCTCCCCCGCTTTTTCCCCCTCTCCCCCTCCCCCGATCTCCCATCTCCCCCTCTCCCCCCCTGCTCACCCCCCCTCTCCCCCCCCTCTCCCCCCCCCCCCCCTCTCCCCCCCTCTCCCCCTCTCTCCCCCTCCCCCTCTCCCCTCCTCCCCTCTCCCCCTCTCCCCTCTCCCCCTCCTTCCCCCTCTCCCCCTCTCCCCCTCTCCCCTCTCTCCCTCTCTCCTCTCCCCCTCTCCCCCTCTCCCACTCCCTCTCCTCCCTCCACTCTCTCTCCACTCTCTCTCTCTCTCTCTCTCTCTCTCCCCCTCTCCCTCTCCCTCTCCCTCCCTCTCTCTCTCTCTCTCTCTCTCTCTCTCTCTCTCTCTCTCTCTCTCTCTCTCTCTCTCTTCCTTGTTCTTTCTTTTCACAAGACAAATGAATGAACACACAAGAAGACATGGACAAGAGAAGCAAATGGACGAGAAAAGACGGAAGGATGCATCGTTTTGTTGGTGGCAAGAAGGGAGGCTCCCTCAGGGCAGGGCTGAATTCCATTGCACTCTTCTTTTTGCCTTCCTTCTCTCTTGTGTTTCCTATGTCTTCTGTTCTTTTGCGTTTAGGAAATTCAAGGGAACTGCTAAAAAAGGAGGAAGGAGTTGTTCTTGTCTCTTTTCGTTGCCCTTGCTCTTTTCTTTTCTCATTCAGCGAGAGAGGAAGAGACTGTAGGTGGAAAACAACAAAGAATGGACAAGAGCGCTTCTCTCTTATCTTGTTGAGAACAATGGATACGCTATCTTCTTGAAAAGGAGAAGCGGAACACAACGCACACATCGAAGACAAAAGAATACACGATGAGAAGAAGGGGGCGTTGCGTAGACAGACAAGACAATTCTGTTTTCATTGCTTTTCCATCGCTCTCTTCTCTCTTCAATTCTACCCCTGCCCTCTTCCTATGCCTTCTATGTTTTTACTCGTCTCAGAAAGGAATGGAAGGGCGGGCACTTTCCTTTTCTTTCGGTCTCGCTACAGGCAAAAGAGGAGAATGGAAATGAAATGGAATGAGACAAGCTTCGGTAAGGACCCCTCGCCTCCTCTTCCCTGCATTTTCTTGTACCTTTTCCCATTGAGGCTCATTCACTACTTTCAGCATCCCTCCTCTTTAGTTTTCCCTCTTTGTTCAGTTTGTTCTTACAGTGGGGGAACTGAACATGCAAGAACACACACACAAATCTCGCTCCCTTCTGTCTTCTCTTCTCTTCAAGTCGCTTCGCTACTCTTCTCTTCTCTTCTCTTCTCTTCTCTTCTTCTCCTCTTCTCCTCTTCTCCTCTTCTCTTCTTCTCCTTTCTCCTCTCCTCTCTCTCTCTCTCTCTCTCTCTCTCTCTGTCTGTCTGTCTGTCTCTGTCTGGCTTCTTTGTTCTTTTTTAAAACCCGTGACAACTGGATACACAAGAGGACAAGGAAAAGAGAAGCTAACGGACGGGAAAGAAGGAAGGATGGATTGTTTTGTTCGTGGCAAGAAGGGAGCCCCCGCCCCCCCGTAGAGCAGGGCTGAGAGCCCTTACACCCTCTCTTTTGCTTTCTCTCTTTGCTTTCTTTCTTTCTCTCTCTCTCTCTCTCTCTCTCTCTCTCTCTCTCTCTTCCTTGTTCTTTCTTTTCACAAGACAAATGAATGAACACACAAGAAGACATGGACAAGAGAAGCAAATGGACGAGAAAAGACGGAAGGATGCATCGTTTTGTTGGTGGCAAGAAGGGAGGCTCCCTCAGGGCAGGGCTGAATTCCATTGCACTCTTCTTTTTGCCTTCCTTCTCTCTTGTGTTTCCTATGTCTTCTGTTCTTTTGCGTTTAGGAAATTCAAGGCACTGCTAAAAAAGGAGGAAGGAGTTTTTCTTGTCCCTTTTCGTTGCCCTTGCTCTTTTCTTTTCTCATTCAGCGAGAGAGGAAGAGACTGTAGGTGGAAAACAACAAAGAATGGACAAGAGCGCTTCTCTCTTATCTTGTTGAGAACAATGGATACGCTATCTTCTTGAAAAGGAGAAGCGGAACACAACGCACACATCGAAGACAAAAGAATACACGATGAGAAGAAGGGGGCGTTGCGTAGACAGACAAGACAATTCTGTTTTTATTGCTTTTCCATCGCTCTCTTCTCTCTTCAATTCTACCCCTGCCCTCTTCCTATTCCTTCTATGTTTTTACTCGTCTCAGAAAGGAATGGAAGGGCGGGCACTTTCCTTTTCTTTCGGTCTCGCTACAGGCAAAAGAGGAGAATGGAAATGAAATGGAATGAGACAAGCTTCGGTAAGGACCCCTCGCCTCCTCTTCCCTGCATTTTCTTGTACCTTTTCCCATTGAGGCTCATTCACTACTTTCAGCGCTTCGCTACTCTTCTCTTCTCTTCTCTTCTCTTCTCTTCTTCTCCTCTTCTCTTCTTCTCCTCTTCTCTTCTTCTCCTCTCTCCTCTCTCCTCTCTCTCTCTATCTCTCTCTCTCGCTCTCTCTCTCTCTGTCTGTCTGTCTCTGTCTGGCTTCTTTGTTCTTTTCTTAAACCCGTGACAACTGGACACACAAGAGGACAAGGAAAAGAGAAGCTAACGGGCGGGAAAGAAGGAAGGATGGATTGTTTTGTTCGTGGCAAGAAGGGAGCCCCCGCCCCCCCGTAGAGCAGGGCTGAGAGCCCTTACACCCTCTCTTTTGCTTTCTCTCTTTGCTTTCTCTCTTTGCTTTCTCTCTCTCTCTCTCTCTCTCTCTCTCTCTCTCTCTCTCTCTCTCCTGCGTTCCCAGGTCTTCTGTTCTTTTGCGTTTAGGAAATTCAAGGGAACTGCTAAAAAAGGAGGAAGGAGTTTTTCTTGTCTCTTTTCGTTGCCCTTGCTGGCCCTTGCTCTTTTCTTTTTTGGTTTTTGGTTCAGCGAGAGAGGAAGAGATTGTAGGAGGAAAACAGCAAAGAATGGACCAGAGTGCTTCTCTCTTATGTTATTGAGAGAGACGGGGAAGAAGTTCATCCTCCTCGCTTTTTCCGTATGCTTTGGCTCTTGTTTTGCAGACGAAAACATGAATACACAAGAAGACATGAAGAGGCAACTGGGAGAAAACGACAAGGAGCTCGCACGGGTGCTTCTCTTTTCTTACTGGCAAAATAAGACATGTTGGGTTGATTTCCTGTGTTGGCTCTCATGCGCCTTCTTTCTCTCATGCGTGCCTATGTCTTCTGTTCATGGTTTGAGGAGATTCAAAGGGACAGAAAAGATAGGCGACAAAGGTTTACCTGTCCCTTTCGCTGTCCTTGATCTTAAGAATCTTGTCTCAGTCAGCGAGAGAGGAAGACACAGTAGAAGCGAAACAGTAGGAATGCTTGAAAAAACAACGGATACATAAGAGGAAGAAGAAGAAACTCCCGCTCCTCGCTTCTCGATCTTGTTCAGCTCTCTTCATGCAGAGTAGCAACATGAACACGCAAGGAAAAATCATCTCCTACCTTTATCCTTCCTTTTCTCCCTTCTCCCTTCTCCCTTCTCCCTTCTCTCTTCTCTCTTCTCTCTTCTCTCTTCTCTCTTCTCTCTGCTCTCTGCTCTCTGCTCTCTGCTCTCTGCTCTCTGCTCTCTGCTCTCTGCTCTCTGCTCTCTGCTCTCTGCTCTCTGCTCTCTGCTCTCAGCTCTCAGCTCTCAGCTCTCAGCTCTCAGCTCTCAGCTCTCAGCTCTCAGCTCTCAGCTCTCAGCTCTCAGCTCTCAGCTCTCAGCTCTCAGCTCTCAGCTCTCAGCTCTCAGCTCTCAGCTCTCAGCTCTCAGCTCTCCTCTCTCTCTCTCTCTCTCTCTCTCTCTCTCTCTCTCTCTCTCTCTCTCTCTCTTCTTTGTCCCTTTCTTCGAGACGAGAAGCAGATGGATAAGACGAGATGGAAAGAGAGATTCTTTGCTTCGCTGCAGAATGTGGGGTGAAAACAACAGTAGACTGTTTGGGGAACAAGTCTTCCCTTTGCTCTTTTTGGGCATACAACAGGGCGAAGAAATTCCTTCTCCCCTCTTATCCCTGTTCTGTAGTCTATCGTTACAGAAAGACAAATACATATACAAGGTGCCAGTTTCACTCTTGTCCCCCTCCTTTAGCGCTTTTCTTACAGCAGAAAAGCTGAACATGCAAGAATACAGCCTCCTCTCTCTTCTCTCTTCTTTGTTCTCTTGTACGTGACAAATGAATACAGAAGAGGACAAGGAAAAGAGAAGTTAATGGGCGGGAAAGAGGGCAGGGTGGATTGCTTTGTTCCTGGCAAGAAGGGAGCCCCCCCCCCCCCGTAGAGCAGGGCTGAGAGCCCTTACACCCTCTCTTTTGCTTTCTTTCTCTCCTGCGTTCCCAGGTCTTCTGTTCTTTTGCGTTTAGGAAATTCAAGGGAACTGCTAAAAAAGGAGGAAGGAGTTTTTCTTGTCTCTTTTCGTTGCCCTTGCTGGCCCTTGCTCTTTTCTTTTCTCGTTCAGCGAGAGAGGAAGAGACTGCAGGGGGCAAACAACAAAGAATGGACAAGAGCCCTTCTCTCTTATCTTATTGAGAAATTGATAGGTAAGAGGAGGAAGAAACTCCCCTCCCCTCAGTCTCCATCTCTTCTCTTCTTTTCTTTTCTTTACGTGCTCCTCTCAAACCGAAGACAAAAGAACAAACGATGAAGGGAACATGATATCGACTGTTTTGGCTATCCTTCTTGCTTCTCATTGCTGTTCCATCGTTCTCTTCTCTCTTCAAGTCTATCCAGATATTTTCTTTTTTCCTTTCGACGAGGAGAATGGGAAGAGAAGGTCCTTTCTCTTCGTCCCTCGTGTTCCTTCCAAAACACGAAGGGCGTGCGGCGTGTGAAAAGGTAGAATTTCTACCCGCGTCGCGCAGGTATATAGGATGTATGTGTTTCATGAGCAGCTAGAATTTCTACCCACATCTTGTAGGTATGTATCGTATATGTATTGTATATCACATAGAGAAATGGAGAGGAAAGGGCGGGAATCCTCAAACCGTAAGACTAGGATTTGAGGGCATTGGGTTTTTGTATGTAACCCCGATCCAGCGAGAATATTGAGCAAGTATCTGGGTTCTGGGCCTTCCCACAAGCCCAACTTGCTCGCAAGTACATGGGTTGTCATTTCAATGTTTCCCAAAGGGTCACCCAGAACAATTCTCATGTCTCACACACACATCATCCCCAATACTCACAAATACATATCTCATAAACCCTTCTCGTTTAAGGTTTAGATTTCTAAACAGCGTATTCGACGAAGGCTTAGGGTAAATTCCAAGATTTACACATGCTTCTTATTTAGTTTTGGGACATAGCCTTATTCCTAAACCTATTCCTTTAACGTTTAAGGCCAAAACGCACGCATGAGCCTTAGTTGTTTAAGGTTTTGCGCCGGACACTGAGGTCTATTAATTCTAGATTCTTAAACCACGCACCTGGGCACGACGAGGTTGCGGGAAAGGGGGGAGAATCGCGAACCTTATGGCTGAAGCTTAAGCCTAACCCTATTCCAAACCATATTCGCTGAAGATCTAGTGAATTCAGATCGGATTTAGGGGAAAACAATGAGTGAACGCTTCGCTTAGCATTTTCCTTTTCCTCTTTTCAGGAGATAAAACTCGGAGGGTTCTTTCAGAAGAAGATTGTTGATACTTAACGAATATGCCACAGAGGCCCCTTAAAATTAGAAAAAAAACTCTTACATTCTTTAAAACCCTTGAAGATTGAAAAGGAACAAGTCTTCTGAGCAAGGACTCGGAAGGACCCTTTACACAGCTCCATCTCAGACCAAAACATAAGGGTTTTCACCAAATTGCTCATTTTGTTGGATTTGTTCCCCTTTTTTGCTCCTTCAGGGACCCCAACTTAAGGATTTTCACCAAATTGCTCATTGCGGTGACTTTTTCCAATTTTGCACCTTCACGGACCCCCAATGAAGGCCAAAAACAAAAGGGTTTTCACCAAATTGCTGATGTTGATGATTTTGCGTCTTGCACGAACCCCAGCAAAAGCCAAAAACATAGGTGTTTTCGCCAAATTGTTCATTTGGGCGATTTTTGGCAATTTTGCACCTTCACAGACCCCCAGGTAAGGCAAAAACATCCGGATTTTCAATTTTTCGTGATTTTTTGCAATTTTGCGCGTTCACCGACCCTCAGCTAAGGCCAAAACAAAAGGATTTTCATCAAATTGCTGAGTTTTGTGATTTTCCTGAGTTTGGTTGTTTTTTGCAATGTGGCGCCTTGACGGACCCCTATCCAAGGCCAAAACATAAGGATTTCCATCAAACTGCTGCTTTTGGTGCTTTTTGTAATTTTGCGCCTGCACCCACCCCCAGCTAAGGCCAAAACATAAGGATGTTACCAGATTGCGACTTTTGGCAATTTTGCGCCTTCACCGGCTTATTTAGGTGATTTGTTTGCAACGTGGCGCCTTGACGAACCCCTACCTAAGGCCAAAACATATTTTCGTGATTGTTTGCGATGTGGCGCCTTGACGGACCCCTATCTAAGGACAAAACATATTTTCGTGATTGTTTGCGATGTGGCGCCTTGACGGACCCCTATCTAAGGACAAAACATGAGCATTTTCACCAAATTGCTCATTTTTGTGGGCAATTTTGCGCCTTCACAGACACCAATCTAAGGCCAAAACACAAGGATTTTCACAAAATTGCTAGTTTTTGTGATTTTTGGCATCTAACAGAAGGATTTTCACCAAGTTGCTCATTAGGCGCAATCTTGCACCTTCACAGACCCCCCTATCTAAGGCAAAAAAAGGATTTGACTGGAGCAAAAATTGAACCCAAAATCTCAGGGACCAGGTCTTGCGATTTGCCTCTTTGAAGCAAAAATTGAACCCAAAATCTTAGGGACCAGGGCTTGCTATTTGACTCTTTGGAGCAAAAATTGAGCCCGAAATCTTAAGGACCAGGGCTTTAAATTATGAGTCTGGGCCTCCCCCCAGTACTAAATTACGAGCCCGGGCCTTCTCCCAATACTAAATTACGAGCCCGGGCCTTCTCCCAATACTAAATTACGAGCCCGGGCCTTCTCCCAATTCTTTATTTCGAGCCCGGACCTTCCCCCAATATTAAATTACGAGCCCGGCCTTCCCCCAATACTAAATTACGAGCCCGGGCCTTCCCCCAATACTAAATTACGAGCCCGGGCCTTCTGCCAATCCTAAATTACGAGCTCGGGCCTTTTCTTTCCCAGACTGGTGGTGCCCCCGGGCCCCCCCCTCCCCACCAAGACTATATTCGAAATTATTCGAACTATTCGAACCCTTGGTTCGAATTTCGAACGAATTTTCGAATAGTTCGAATAGTCTGAATAGTTTGGGCGCCCCAGGCCGGGCCCCAAACTATTCGAACACCCCCCCTCCCAATACTAAATTATGAGCCCGGGCCTTCTCCCAGAACTAAATTACGAGCCCGGGCCTTCTCCCAATACTAAATTACGAGCCCGGGCCTTCCCCCAATACTAATATTACGAGCCCGGCCTTCCCCCAATACTAAATTACGAGCCCGGGCCTTCCCCCAGAGCCCGAGCCTTCCCTTCCTTTCCAGACTGGTCTCCCCGGGCCCCCCCCCCCCCCAAACCATTCGAACTATTCGAACTATTCGAAATTATTCGAACAATTCGCACCCGCTTGGTTCGAATAGTTTGAATAGTTTGGGCGCCCCAGGCCAGGCCCCAAACTATTCGAACACCCCCCCTCCCAACACTAAATACGAGCCCGGGCCTTCTCCGAATACTAAATTACGAGCCCGGGCATTCCCCCAAAATAAAAAATAACGAGCCCGGGCCTTCCCCCAATACTAAATTGCGAGCCCGGACCTTCCCCCAATACTAAATTACGAGCCCGTGCCTTCCCCCAATACTAAATTACGAGCCCGTGCCTTCCCCCAATACTAAATTACGAGCCAGGGCCTTCTCCCAATTACGAGCCAGGGCCTTCCCCTCCTTTCCAGACTGGTCTCCCCGGCCCCCCCTCCAAACTATTCGAACTATTCGAAATTATTCTAATAATTCGAATAACTTCGAATAGTTCGAATAGTTCGAATAGTTTGGGCGCCCCAGGCCGGGCCTCAAACTATTCGAACACCCCCCTCCCAATACTAAATTACGAGCCCGGCCTTCCCCCAATACTAAATTACGAGCCCTGGCCTTAGCCCAATACTAAATTACGAGGCAGAGCCTTCCCTTCCTTTCCAGACTGGTCTCCCCGGCCCCCCCCCCCTAAACTATTCGAACTATTCGAAATTATTCGAACTATTCGAACCCCCTTGTTCGAATAGTTCGAATAGTTTCGAATAGTTCGAATAGTCTGAATAGTTTGGGCGCCCCAGGCCAGGCCCCAAACTATTCGAACCCCCCCCCTCCCAATCCTAAATACGAGCCCGGGCCTTCTCCGAATACTAAATTACGAGCCCGGGCCTTCTCCCAATACTAAATTACGAGCCCGGGCCTTCTCCCAATACTAAATTACGAGCCAGGGCATTCCCCTCCTTTCCAGACTGGTCTCCCCGGGCCCCCCCCCAAACTATTCGAACTATTCGAACTATTCGAAATTATTCGAAGTATTCGAACCAACTTGGTTCGAATAGTTCGAATAATTTCGAATAATTCGAATAGTTTGGATAGTTTGGGCGCCCCAGACCGGGCCCCAAACTATTCGAACACCCCCCCTCCCAATACTAAATTACGAGCCCGGGCCTTAATTACGAGCCCGGGCCTTCTCCCAATACTAAACTACGAGCTCGGGCCTTCTCCCAATACTAAATTACGAGCCCGGGCCTTCCCCCAATACTAAATTACGAGCCCGGCCTTCCCCCAATACTAAATTACGAGCCCGGGCCTTCCCCCAATACTAAATTACGAGCCCGGGCCTTCCCCCAATACTAAATTACGAGCCCGGGCCTTCTCCCAACACTAAATTACGAGCCCGGGCCTTCTCCCAATACTAAATTACGAGCCCGGGCCTTCTCCGAATACTAATTTACGAGCCTGGGCCTTCTCCCAATACTAAAGAACGAGCCCGGGCCTTCTCCCAATACTAAATTACGAGCCCGGGCCTTCTCCCAATACTAATTTACGAGCCCGGGCCTTCTCCCAATACTAATTTACGAGCCCGGGCCTTCTCCCAATATTAAATTACGAGCCCGGACCTTCCACCAATACTAAATTACGAGCCCGGACCTTCCCCCAATACTAGCCCGGACCTTCCCCCAATACTAAATTACGAGCCCAGACCTTCCCCCAATACTAAATTACGAGCGCGTGCCTTCCCCCAATACTAAATTACGAGCCAGGGCCTTCCCCAAATGCTAAATTACGAGCCAGGGCCTTCCCCTCTTTTCCAGACTGGTCTCCCCGGGCCCCCCCTAAACTATTCGAACTATTCGAACTATTCGAAATTATTCGAACTATTCGAACTATTCGATGGGCCCCCCAAACTATTCGAACTATTCGAACTATTCGAAACTATTCGAACTATTCGAACCCCCCTGGTTCGAATAGTTCGAATAGTTCGAATAGTTTGGGGCACCAGCCCTCGCGCCCAAACTATTCGAACTATTCGAACCCCCCTGGTTCGAATAGTACGAATAGTTTCGAATAGTTCGAATAGTTCGAATAGTTTGGGAGCCCGGCCTGGGGCCCCCGCACTATTCGAACTATTCGAACCCCCCTTCCTCCCAAACTGGTCCCCCCGGGGACCCCCCAAACTATTCGAACTATTCGAAACTATTCGAACTATTCGAACCCCCCTGGTTCGAATAGTTCGAATAGTTTGGGGCACCAGCCCTCGCGCCCAAACTATTCGAACTATTCGAACCCCCCTGGTTCGAATAGTTCGAATAGTTTCGAATAGTTCGAATAGTTTGGGGGCCCGGCCTGGGGCCCCCACACTATTCGAACTATTCGAACCCCCCTTCCTCCCAAACTGGTCCCCCCGGTGACCCCCCAAACTATTCGAACTATTCGAACTATTCGAAACTATTCGAACTATTCGAACCCCCCTGGTTCGAATAGTTCGAATAGTTCGAATAGTTTGGGGCACCAGCCCTCGCGCCCAAACTATTCGAACTATTCGAACCCCCCTGGTTCGAATAGTTCGAATAGTTTCGAATAGTTCGAATAGTTTGGGGGCCCGGCCTGGGGCCCCCACACTATTCGAACTATTCGAACCCCCTTCCTCCCAAACTGGTCTCCCCGGGGACCCCCCAAACTATTCGAACTATTCGAACTATTCGAAACTATTCGAACTATTCGAACCCCCCTGGTTCGAATAGTTCGAATAGTTCGAATAGTTTGGGGCACCAGCCCTCGCGCCCAAACTATTCGAACTATTCGAACTATTCGAACCAGGGGGGTTCGAATAGTTCGAATAGTTTCGAATAGTTCGAATAGTTCGAATAGTTTGGGGGCCCGGCCTGGGGCCCCCACACTATTCGAACTATTCGAACCCCCCTTCCTCCCAAACTGGTCTCCCCGGGCACGCCCCAAACTATTCGAACTATTCGAACTATTCGAAACTATTCGAACTATTCGAACCCCCCTGGTTCGAATAGTTCGAATAGTTCGAATAGTTTGGGGCACCAGGCCGGGCCCCCAAACTATTCGAACTATTCGAACCCCTCTGGTTCGAATAGTTCGAATAGTTCGAATAGTTTAGGGCACCAGGCCGGGCCCCCAAACTATTTGAACTATTCGAACCCCTCTGGTTCGAATAGTTCGAATAGTTTCGAATAGTTCGAATAGTTCGAATAGTTTGGGGGCCCCAGGCCGGGCCCCCAAACTATTCGAACCCATCTGGTTCGAATAGTTCGAATAGTTTGGGGCACCAGGCCGTGCCCCCAAACTATTCGAACTATTCGAACCCCTCTGGTTCGAATAGTTCGAATAGTTTAGAATAGTTCGAATAGTTCGAATAGTTTGGGGACCCCAGGCCGGGCCCCCAAACCATTCAAACTATTCGAACCCCCGTTTGAAAGTTCAGAAAAGACGCATGGTCACATAATACAGGAAGGTTCCTCGTACATACATATATATATATATATACACACCTTTTATGGTCCCGATATACCTAAGCAGCCCCGAAAGAACCCCCCAATAACCCTAAGGTCCCTTATAAGGGTCTCGCCTTGAGTCCCCCTGAAGTTCGATTCCGAGGTTCTCGGAGGAAAGGGGCCTCCCGCGGATCAACCTCATACTCGTAGGGCATGGCGACCAGTGCGCTCTCCTGGGACCTGGGCTGGTCGAGACCTTGGGGGCTCTATAAACCCCCAAAGTCTAAAAGCCTAAAAGCCTAAAGCCTAAAGCCTTGACCCTAAACCTTAAACCCTAGCCCCAAGCCCTCAACCCTCAACCACTTGTGAACCCTAGAAGGGTCTCTGGTTCCTATGGGGGTTTACGATAACAAGGCGCCCCTGGCATAGACCCTCCAACAGTAGGATTCTCTTTTCATCAGGACCCCAAGCAGGTACCCCTCATATCGGAAACCCCCATATTTCCTGAACAGAAATTATCGTAGTATAGGCTATATGGTATATGACCCCAATTTCTAGGGCTCATCCAAGGGTGCAGGTAGGCTGTGTCAATGCTACTCGACCTTTGTGAACAATTTTTCCTGAATCTCCCAAAGAGCCCAATACCCCGCTAACTAAGGAATATACCTTAAATCATCCCTAAACCCTAAACCCTAAACCCTAAACCCCTAAACCCCTAAACCCTAAACCCCTAAACCCCTAAACCCTAAACAAGGATCCCTATATAATTTAAGCTTCAGGGGTATTGGGCTCCGTGGGCTTGCATGCTCCTGAGGCGCACAGTGGTTCTTTCGTAGAGCTGTGACAGGCTCTTATGCCACTCCAGGCCGCGTTCGAATCGGCGGAATCCGCGCCTCCAGGAGGGCGGCGTTGCCGCACAGCACTAGCACAGCAGGACGTCATCCGAAGCTACGCAAAAAGGGCCTGCGTTAGTAGGAGTACCGTATGGGGTCCTTACAGAGGATCCTAGGATTTTGGGGGTCGATCGTCGGGGTCCCTTATTATCGTAAACCCCCGAATATGGGTCTATAAACCCCCGACAACACCCCATGACCCATGCAGCGCAAGCCCTAAACCCTAAACCCTAAACCCTATACCCTAAACCCTATACCCTAAACCCTGTCGCAGCGCGTGCGCCTGACGGCGACGCTCCCTGAGTGGCGTGTGCCAAGGTGGCAGCGTGTCGCCAGGACGCGCGAAAACAAGGCCATGGCGCCAGTTCGATGGCCGTGGGGTGGAGACTCCCCAAATCTTAGGGTCTAGGGTTTAGGGTAAAATTTAGGGTTTAGGGTTTAGGGTTTAAGAAGCCTTATAGCTAAGGAATATACTCCCTCATTTGTACTCAGGATCAGACTTCTGAGTTGGGGGGTATGTCCCTTGTTGAAGGGGTTTCGGAAGATCTGACTCTTAAGACTTTGCAAAAAAGTTGCTGGGCACTAACATGCTCCTAGAACCCCTTCCACATCGAACCAGCCTTGCAACAGCTCGGAGTGGGCCACAATGGGCCACAAAGCCCAAGAGGTTTAGGGTTTAGGGGTTTAGAGTTTAGGTTTTAGGCGCGGCATTGTACATGGCACTCCGAGTAAACTGGCAGCCCGAAACCCGTTTACGACAACTTCGTGGAACATGGCCTCCCAAGCCGGCAGCCTGTCTCAGTTCTGCGCTGAAGCTACTACATGGCGAGTCTTCCTCCTCTTTGCTGCGAGGGAGCTGTAGGAGAAAGCTGAAGGTCGTCCTTCCAGCATGAAAGGACATGATAGTAATGACTAATGAGAACAGCGATTCTCACACTCTGTGATAGACAGGAGTAGTACTGATGGTGCCTCAACACTTTACGTGCACCATGCATGCACCGTCCTCTAAGCAGGCATGCGAGTCCATTTCTTCAACACAAGCTGGCCCAGAACGCTTCCACTTGAAGCCGAATGGAACTGGGGACTCTGATCGATTTAGCATCTAAGGCTTTAGGGTTTGTAGGCTTCATATATATGTATATACATACATTTAGGTTTATGTATATATATATATACATACATGCACACTTTGCGAAGAAGGGTTTACGTTCTTGGGGGCTGGGGTTCTCAACAGGCTTGGAAGTAGTCGCCTGATCTGCGTCAAGGGCTTCGTCAGGGGATGGCTCCAAGACGCCTTCCGCCATCAAAGGGTTTGCATGGCGGGGGGGGGGAGGGGGGTTCTGGGGTTTTGAGTTTTTGCTCAGTCAGCTCAAGGCCAAAGGTGCAAAGAGTATACCTCTTACACCCTCTGCATCACCTCAGGGAGGGAGGTGTGAGCGACTGGGTGTTAGGCTTGGAGTATAGGGTTTCCTTGGAGGTTCATGGGTACGTATGAGGAGGGTTATGAGTACCCTAAGCAAGGTTGTAACCACAGTTACCCTACTGATAGCTCCCAGGGCCCGCAGTCTTCAACGCACACGTAACTTCTCATCGTCACCTAAAGCCCCGTACATCGCCGCCTTAAAGCCCTATACATCCCTAAACCCTTTTGAAACTGGACTTGATGACTGCCAGCATCCCTAAACCCTAAACCCTAAACCCTAAACCCTAAAAAAAGTCCCAAACCCTTCTTGCAGCCCTAGCTGCGGCCAGCCGTGATGGGCAGCGCCCTCCTCACGCGCCGGGGCTTTGGCGAGATTCCCGGCTCCTCCCACAAGATTCGGGTTTAGGGTTTAGGGTTTAGGGTTTAGGGTTTAGGTCTTCAGGGCTTCATGTCTCTTCATTACCCGGATCTTCCAAAACCCCTTAATCAAGGAGAATATTCCCTCATTCATAGGGGGCTTCGGGTCTAGGACTTAGTCTAGGGTCCCTTACTTTGGGGACCCTATTACATATTCAGGACCCTTCCTTCGGATCCCAATCTTCAAGGGTAAGGGACCGTACTAAGGGCCCACGGGTTCAAACCTTGGAGTCTAGGGTTTACGGTTTTGGGGGTTAGGGCTCTTACATCCTCCATTTTCACGCAATACAAACGCTAAATCGATAGACGACTCCTGCGACAGACTGACAAGTAAACCCCAAAAGTTCAAAATTCAACTGTTGGACTGTTGGTTAAGTAGCGTTAAAGGTGGCTTGGTGTCTCGCCACCGGACATCTGGGCTGAGATCCATGATGTACGCTGTTCTGTCTCATAAAGAGCACTCTGAAGAGATCTCATGTCATAGCACCACCCCTAAACCCTAAACCCTAAACCCTAAACCCTAAACCCTGAAACCCTAAACCCTGAAACCCTAAAACCCTAAAACCTGAAACCCTACCCTGGTTTCTAAGTTCTAAGGGGCCCGGGGGATGCAATTGCCCCCTTGGCAAGCGGTCAACTGATCGCTGCAAGCTTCCGTGCACAAGCGGGCTGCACCAGTGTAAACATATATATATATATATATATATATATATTTGTATATATATATATGTATATATATATATGTGTACACACACACACATATATATATATATATGTGTCATTTATGTTTTTTCGGACATTTCTGTTTCATGCATGTGTTATGACTACCTTCGGTTGCGCGCATACACAACACGCCACATCACGAGGCGGTAGTCTGCATGTTTGGCCAGATTTTCGAGTCTGGTAGTTTCCGAAATTAGGGTACCTTTGTGGGGTCCTTACTGAAGGGAACCCTACTGGTTTGGGGGGCTGCTTTAGGGGTCCCCTTTCTCGTAAACCCGCATATCTGCTTTTGTCAACACATTTTCGCTCACAGATAGAAAGATCAAGTACAAGTATGCGACAGCCTCCATTCCTTCATCTGGTCCGGGTGCCACAACGCAATGCGAATGGAGCTCCACATGGAAGTTACAAGAACTTGAAGGTCAATGTAGAGATTTCGAATCTCGGATGTTCACCCTTATACTAACAGTCCTTAATCGGGAATATGGTACTCCCTAATATAACCCCTTTTCCCAACCTAAAGAGCCCCAGTCGTTTGCATAGTTGCAACTCTCTCCCTCCGCATCCCCAAACCCTAAACCCTCAACCCTCAACCCCAAACCCTAAACCCTCAACCCTCAACCCTGAACCCTAAGCCGCTTTGCCTCCTCATCCCCGAGGGCCGGGGGGCTGGCAGATGATGCGCCAGGAGTGCCAGAGGACCTCGAAACCAGTTGGATGCAACTGGCCATTCAGCAAATTGTCATACATACATTCAAGAACACATACCAGTATATATATATATACCTAGTAATATATATGTATATATACAATATGTACAAACATTGCTGCTATCTCGTATTCACATTCACTGCACATATGTATACAAACATAAAGCACATGGAATGTCGCCGGCTTTGGGGCAAGCTCGTGATAGCACTGCAAGCTTTACAACAGGCAGCACTGCTGCAGCACCATGTATAGAACTCAAAGCGCCCTAAACCCTAAACCCTAAACCCTAAACCCTAAACCCTAAACCCTAAACCCTAAACCCTAAACCCTAAACCTTAAACCCTGACCCTAAACCCTACACGGTGCCCCCCAACATGGTAGGCCCGTACATGCAAGCACCGGGGCCCTTCGAGCCTAAAACCTCGGATGGTTTGGGGTTTCGGGCTTACTGTTTACAGGGTTGTTGGGCCACTTGGTACACTTCTCAATGGGTTTAGGATAAACCCTAGGACCCTAACCCCCAAAACCCTAAACCCTAAACCCTAAACCCTAAACCCCAGCATGGTGCGTTTTTTCAGGGTTTAGGGCGTTTTGGGAGGCTTACCGAGGCCAAGGCTGCAGTAACGTCTTGGCGACTGCGGGACATCTGAGCCGCTGAGCATAGGGCCACCTTCAGATTCCAGATGGTTTAGGGTTTAGGGTTTAGGGTTTAGGGTTTAGGGTTTAGGGTTTAGGGTTTAGGGTTTAGGGGTTTAGGCTTTAGGGTTTAGGGGTTTAGGGTTTAGGGGTTTAGGGGTTTAGGGTTTAGGGGTGTAGGGGTATCACTTGAGATGCTCCCCCCTTATACTAACAGTCCTTAATAAGGATTATAGCCCCTAGTATTAGTCCTATCAAGGTCAGCTAGTTTTAAGGGGGAACATCCCAAACTATCCTTTAAGGGATTATATAGGGTACCTCATTCCCTCATTCCCTACTAAACACCAGCCAGTTGCCCTAAACCCTAAACCCTTCAGCACGGACTGAGGAGGCTGCCGGCAACACCTGAAAGCAGGGCCTTCTTGCCTGTAGCAAGGGTTGTATCAACAGGCGAAACCTAAACCCTAAACCCTAAACCCTAAACCCTAAACCCTAAACCCTAAACCCTAAACCCTAAACACAAAAAAGTACTTTTCAAAGGGGAGTTCGGGAGGGCGGCGCTAGGCTTGGCATTCTCGGCCTTCCAGGAACAAGGGTTGACTGTTAAAAAACCCTAAACCCTAAACCCTAAACCCTAAACCCTAAACCCTAAACCCTAAACCCTAAACCCTAAACCCTTGCGTTGGCAGGGAGTCCGATATTCGGTATAAAGCTCTCCTCACGTTGGGCTTCAGGTGCCTGACCGTTTACATCCATTTGGTGGAGTTCGTGGCTTGCCTTGCATGTCCGAAGGTTATGGTGTGGTAGTGGCACGTTTATGTCAATTCCAAACCGAACACTCGCGCCGACACACACCCAAACCCTAAACCCTAAATCCTAAACCCTAAACCCTACACCCTAAACCCTACACCCAAGCCCTCGAACAAACCCTCGAACCCCAAAGCTCGTGATCGGCCCAGGCCACAAGGCGATACCCAGCGCGGCCCGTGTAAGGGCCAGGGTTGAGAGCAGCAACAGAGTGGCGAAGGTGGCTGCGGACCTCTGGATCGTTTCGTTTACCGGTTCCCGGATCTTCCAAAAACCCCTTGTGCAATTAAGGAATATACCCTAATTTACACTAAGGGTCATTATTATGAATTAGGGCATATTCCTTAATTAAGCGGTTTTTGGAAGATCTGGGTTTGTTCAGCGCACTACTGTCCACAAAGTAAGGATCCTCTACAATTTGAAGCACTCGGCTCGCGCAAAAGCGAAGCTCGGCTACACAACTACCCTAAATCTCACGACTTTTCAGATGGCAAGTGCCTTGCTGCGGCGCCTTCTGCCAAGGCTTGAGGACCCCTGGGGAGGTGTTTCGATGTTGGCAGAAGCATGGGAGTTGTCTTTGAGACATGGGCCTGGAATGAACAGGAGCTGATTCCCAATCGGACATCAGCAAAACCTTCAGCCCTCTCAAAATCTTCAGCCCTAAACCCTAAAACCCTAAAACCCTAAAACCCTAAAACCCTAAAACCCTAAACACCACAAGCCAATATCACATCGTTGCTCAGATCTCTTGAGGGCCTACCAGGGCCCGCCACCTTGCAAAACCATGTGGCTCCACCGGCATCCTCGACCCTCCAGCTTCAGTTCGGGTCTAGGGTTTAGGGTTTAGGGTTTAGGGTTTAGGGTTTAGGGTTTAGGGTTTAGGGTTTAGGGTTTAGGGTTTAGGGTCTAGGGTCTAGGGTCGAGGGTCGAGGGTCTGGGGTTTAGGAGCCAAGCAGCAGAACCTCATCTGCAGGCTTTGCCAAGACATTCCACCAGGATGATGGCTCGTGGAAAGCCATGGGTCCATCCTCATGATGGTCGGAATAGGGTTTAGGGTTTAGGGTTTAGGGTTTTAGGGTTTAGGGACTTACTTATAGGTTCATGTATGGTTATAGGTAGGGCTAAGTAGGGTTAGAAGTACCCGAAATAGTTACCATGCTTAGAACCATTCTTTTCACTACCCATGAGCTTCCAAGTATTCGGTATACTGAAATGTGTCCATGCACTTGCGTTAGTGCCGCGTTGTGTTCCTTGTGCAAGAGCCTTGGCTAGGTGCCATCCGTTCGCATCCCAACTGACAGAAATCTAGTTGCCGAGCTGCCATTGCATTGTCACCACGGGCCTGGGGGCAAACACAGGCATCGTCCGCTTGAGGTGGACAACTGCAAGCTCTATATGAAGAGAGCTAACGCTTGTTTCATAGCCGCAGGCAAAGCAGCGCTACGACATGAGACACCCATGTGATGGCATAGTGGGGTCTTAGCAGTACGTATCGTGCATAGCGAAGTAACTACGCGCGTGCAGAAGCCTTGCTCACAAAGCTGCGCGCAGCCACGATCTCTACACGCGGACTCTACGCGCGGACTCGTGCACCGGTGGCAAGGACAAACAAAGAGATCCCGTTCGAACATTAGGGTTTAGGGTTTAGGGTTTAGGGTTTAGGGTGAGACACAAGCGAGCTCATGCTGCCGGATCCTGAAAAAGTATTGCCGTCCCTCTGAGGCACTCTCAACCTCCAAAAGATCAAGGCAAAACGCTCCTTGAAAGACCAGTGTGCGGATACTTCAGCCCAGATAAAGCAGCAGATCACGTTCATCGTCCCAAGACCTGCGCCCTGAACCCTAAACCCTAAACCCTAAACCCCTAAACCTTAAACACATCAGCCTCCAGGATCGCCAGCGCAGTAGTCAGCACACCTGGACAGAGCAACTGATCGTCACTGCATTTCGAGGCTTTCTTGTTTTTGGGGTTTAGGGTTTAGGGTTTAGGGGTTACTAGTTCATGGTTGGGAAAATATGAAAAATAAAGCTGCTATTCCTTATCGAGTTTTAAGCACCCTTAAAAAATGTAAATTGTTGCCCCGCTATGTAGCCGCGATGTCAAAGTTTAGAGGCTTTGGTCTTCCTGTACAGCTTTTTGGGTTGAGGTTTAGGTCTTCCTTTAGAGGTTTAGGTCTTCCTGTAGAGGTTCTTGGGTTCAGAGGCTTCGAGTCGCCACGAAGGCCGCAGGGGCAGCAGCTGGATTCTTTCCGAGGGCAAAGCCTTTTTCGCCTTCTCCACTTCCAAAAATCCTTTAGTTAGGGAATATACCTTAAGATCATATTAGGGATACTACTATATTTTAGAGTATGTTCCTTAACCAAGGGGTTTTGGAGTCTCTGGGATTTTGGCGCAGGCCCATCTACGTAGACATATGGCACACCTGACTTGCCGCCACTTTTGTTCCGAATGGAGCCCAGACCTTGGTGCCAGTATGGATAAGCATGCATCCTCGAGCTACTCTAACTGGAAACCCTGTGTAGGATTACCAAATCCCCATTACAACGCTCGGCCCGCAGAGCAACACGCAGCCAGCAGCAATATCAGAAGTCACATGTTCGTGAAACTTCCATACACGCTACGCGCAAGAACTCTGCAGGGCAATCACATCCGTCCTAAACCCTAAACCCTAAACCCTAAACCCTAAACCCTAAACCCTAAACCCTAAACCCTAAACCCTAAACCCTAAACTAATGTGAGAACGGATTGCCCTGGACTTTCCTGCATCTGCGTTGACCCAGGCCTGTGAGAGTCGAGAGGGAGTGGGCCAAAAGGTAGCCCAAGCAGTCGGACTCAAAGGCATGCCCTGAGCTGCAAGGAGGGGCCCCTTTACTATACTAACTTATGGGATATGTCAGGGTTTAGGGTTTAGAGTTTAGGGTTTAGGGCTACTAGGACCCGATACCTCTACAAGGAGGGGCCCCCTTACTATACTGACTGCAGTTAAGGGACTTATATACCCTAATTTAGGATCCTCATAACCCAATTTAGAGTCCTTATAACTCTACTTATAACTAGGGCTTGTGGGTAGATGTCAGGGATATGTCAGGTTCAGGAACGAGGCAAGGAAAGCGTTTCAGAAATTGTGCAAAGTGGCCGTAAACCCTAAACCCTAAACCCTAAACCCTAAACCCTAAACCCTAAACCCTAAACCCTAAACCCTGACCCGCTAGGATCAAGCACTTGACTCCAGGGTTGTTCCTGTCACGATGCTGCAGGCCAGAACTGCGACACAGAGCCCTAGTTGCGAGCAGCCCTTAGCAGACCGGCCTGATTTAGGGTTTAGGGTTTAGGGTTTAGGGTTTAGGGTTTAGGGTTTAGGGGTAGCTTGCCCCGAACATGGCAGATGATCATGATAGTTGGCGCTCTCACATTAAGACAGCACAACCTACTGGACTGTATAGGGAAGCGGCTGCACTGCGCAGCGCATTTTCAAAGGAGGCGCGCTTCAACTCTCGTCTGGTAGTAGGCGAAATACGCATGCTCTGCTCTAATTGACTTCTCGGGGTCCGTGCGTCACGACTTCGCTTTGGACGTTCGGGCTTCAGAGCCCTGGGGTTTGCTTTGGATTCAGGCTTCAGCATTCGGGAAATGAGTGTTGTAGCCACGCTGCCGGCCACCGCGGCCACCAATGCCACCAGCCCTGGGCATTCAGAACATGCTAAACCCTAAACCCTAAACCCTAAACCCTAAACCCTGAACCCCTCAACCCTAAACCCTGAACCCCATCATTTAAGCCCCGTAAACCGGCTTGATGCCAGCAAGCTGCCCGCAGCCGAGCCGGCCCATGGTGTGTAGGCGTGCACGGAGCCGGTTGCATCACCCTCCTGCGGGTTTAGGTTCAATTAGGGTTCAGGGTTTAGGGTTTAGGGTTCAGGGTTTAGGGTTTAGGGGCTAGGATTTAGGTGTTGTCTTCCAAAACCCCATAAAACCTTGGGCTTAGGGTTTAATCGCTCACACTCGGACAAGCCAGGCGAGGTACACGGTTTAGGGTTTATGGTTGGGATGTTCCTATTCTAGTATCCTTTATTCTAACCCCCACATTATTCCACGATTTGCTTAAGAACCCCCCCCAAAAAAAAAAACAAAAAACGAAATAATCCCTGTATGACCCTTATAAGGAAGAACATTTTTAACTTTTTGGGCGGTCTTAAGCAGTTCGTAGCATTAGCGACTGTTAGCATAAGGGGGAACATCCCAAGGGACTTGTTCAGACAGGGAGGGCGAAAGCGGAGCCGCAAGGAGGCATATGTGCATGTATACGTACGCGCATATACTGTAACATGTGGGGGTTTCCGAAAATAGGGGGGGAGGGGGTTAATCTTTTTGGGGTTCCTTTAAACGGATTATATAGTATTTTGGTGTAACCGTATTTTCGGAAATCCCCATATCTAACAAGAAGTTCGACATAAGTATATGCATATACACATATTATGGCCAGAAGAAAGGAAGGCCCTGAGTCCGAGATGCCTTTCGGACGAACGCCTCACCCGATTCAGAAAAAAAACCAAAATGCAAGCCCAAACTACATGATGTGCCTTCCTGAAGTGTAGCAGAATAACAGAAGACGGACCAGAGACGTGCCCTTCAAACGGATATGCTCCTGTCAGAAATATCCCTAATCTACCATCAGCCTCCCATCCGTTGCCGTTTGTGCATCACGCTTCCTGACAGCGCAGCGCCCCGGCTGCAGCTGCAGCAGCGAACGCCAGAAACAGCGGCGCTGCCGCGGCAGTGAGGCGCGAGACACGGAAACGAGGTGAAAAGCCTTGGACTGGGCACTTCGGACTTCGGAGTTCGCACCTTTTGAGGGTCGATGCACCCAAAGTGGGTAACTGTACTTGGGCTTTGCAAGGTGCTTCTTTACAGCTGACTTCGGGCTCCAATTTTATATTCTTTAGGCACAAGGGACCTTAGACCTTAGAAGGAGGCAGAGGACATCATCTTCGAGCGAGGATTTCGGCTTCGTTTTACTGTTTGGCTGAATCGCTCACACTCGGACAAGCCAGGCGAGGCACACTGGGGCCCATCGGGGCACTGGTGATACACTATTACACTACTTCCTCTCCACTAATCTGAGGCTGGGCGATACAAGACCACTAAAGAACTCGTTGGGAAAACGCCCATCAGGACCTCTACGCCACTCTCAGTACTCATCCTAGTCGTGACACTCGGGCAGAGGAGGGAGACCAACCCTTCCAAGGCTATCAAGTACATAGAGCAGAATAAGGCCAGTCGGCACAAGAACTGGCAACCCAGATCTTTCCAAAAAACCCTCAATTAAGGAATATACCCTAACTTATACTAAGGATCATAGTTATGTGTTAGGGTATATTCCATAAGTAAGTAGAATATAACCCAATTTATACTAAAGATCAGAATTATAAATTAGGGTCAATTCCTTCATTCAGGGGTCTTGGAAGATCCGGGAATAACAAACTTCCCCAGTATCTTGGACTTCGCCTACGCGCGCCAGATCTTCCAAAAACTCTAGGGTATATTCTCCTCAATTAAGGAATATACCCTAACTCATAATCATGATCCATAGTATGCAATTGGTTAAAAAAAGGGGCCTGGACAATTAGAATATGGTTTGGGGGCTCATTGTAGTATTTAAGTGTTGTAAAGGGGTCAGAAGGGAATACTATGAGTATAATTTTTCCGACCCCTATATCATATTCCTGAATTAAGGGTTTTTTGCAGGATCTAGGTGGAAGTGTGGTCCCAGGCACGCGCAGCTGCAAGAAGGCCGAGCAGGCCCATCGCAGGGGGCAGGGCCCCAGCAAGGTCGGTGGCGTAGGCCCCGAGGCCCAAGCAAAGGGCCAAGAGCAAGGCGAGACCTGTTTGGTTTAGGCTTTAGGGTTTGGGGTTTGGGGTTTGGGGTTTCGGGTTTAGGGTTTAGGGTTGAGGGTTTAGGGTAATTCCCCAGCATAATCCTCAAAGGGGTACCCAATAAGCACAATATCCCTTAATTAAGGAATATGCCGTAAACCATTCTAAGGGGCCCCATAATCGACACCATGACTCAAGGCTCTGCGATATTTTCCCCATCCCCATTTCCTTGAGTTAAGGCTTAGGGCTTAGGGTTTAGGGCTCCCAGGATTCGAGTTGATGCAAGGTCGGCACCGTAACCTTTGCGGAGCCTTGTCAAAGGCACGGAAAACCTGGGAAGGGGTTTTGGAAGATCTGGGAGGTCAGGGCATATCCCAAAGACTCCAAAACCCCTTAATTAAGGAATATACCTTAAATCATATTAGGGATCCTACTTAAGGAATAGACCTTTTAAATCATATAAGGGATCCTAATATAATTTAAGGTATATCCCTTCAACCCGAAACCCGAAACCCTAAACCCTAAACCCTTAATTAAGGGATACTGGAGTCCCTGGGTACCCCGCCTTGCAGCAGACGCATCGTGAGAGGCCACCTGAGAGGCGCGGCGCGCGTTTCGGTGCAGGGGCCGAGAAGGAAACCCTAGGCTTGGTAGGGTTTAGGGTTTAGGGTCTAGGGTCTAGGGTTTAGGGTTTAGGGTTTAGGGTTTAGGGTTTCGGGTTTAGGGCCGAGTGTCAACGAAACCCTAAACTCCACCATCATGGGGGTCTATAGGGTGTGATAGACACGCGTTGCAGATTCCCTTAGAACAAGGACCCCCTTAACCCTAAACCCCAACTCCCCCCTCCCCCCCCCCCCAACAAAAAAACGAAAAACACAGGAAGCCGCGTGCAAAGCGGCATATCCAAGCGCAACTCCACACTGCCCGGCCGCGGCGCAGGAGATGGCGTGATATCCTGAGCCAGCTGGTGCTTCGGAACTGCAATCGTAAACAAAACCCTAAACCCTAAACCCTAAACAATAAAGGTTTAGGGTTTACTCGGCGCTCTCTCTGAGTCTGAGCAACTGAGAGCGACTGCACTGTGAACCAGCAAGGTTTCGGGTTTAAGGTTTAGGAGGGGTTCGCCCCAATACACCCCGAGACGACGTCTTATTTGGGGAAACGCAAGATAGGTTCGGGCTAATGGGATTGAATGGCTTCTTACAGGAGACTGAACTCATGAACGCATCTAGACGCGGGAGGAACCTAGGCAAAAAAAATGAGCCCTCTTTGGCTTCAAGGGGACTCTCAGGACACCCCAACCCTAAAAATGGAAATAAGGGCCTACTCCGTTCCCTAGCCCTAAACCCTAAGCCCTAAACCCTTATGAACCCTAAACCCTAAATTGCTTGAGTGCTACGAGGGGGGGGGGGGTGGCACGGGTCTTGTCTGCGCTGCCAGAGTCTCCCCCTCCCTTCCCTCTCACGCCCATAAACAGAACCTCTTCTCCCATGACAGGAACTAAAAGAAAACTTCGATTTAGGGTTTAGGGTTTAGGCATGCCCAATCAAGTTCAATTAAGTTCGCGAAATCATAGATGAAGTGAATCACGAGTGAACACGCGAGTAATGGAAGGACAGCTGCTTGAAGTACAACATGCTTCTGTTGCTCCCTAAACCCTAAACCCTAAACCCTAAACCCTAAACCCTAAACCCTAAACCCTAAACCCTAAACCCTAAACCCTAAACCCTAAACCCTAAACCCTAAACCCTAAACCCTAAACCCTACACCCCAAACCAAGTTGCTGTGAAGGGTGGCGACTCAGGCGCACCCAGGGCTCCTTTCAGGGATAAAATACAAGGAGGGCCCCCCCCTTCTAAAACTAACTGTAGTTGAGGGACTTCTGACCTAGGGTTTAGGGTTTAGGGTTTAGGGTTAGGGTTTAGGGTTAAGGGTTTTTAGGATCCTTATAACCCAATTTAGGGTCCTTATAACTCTACTTACAGCGTTGGGGGCCCCTCCTTGTGGGGCACCATTCCTTCATTCCTGGATCTTCCAGAACCCACTAAGGAAGGAATACACCCTAATGTATACTAAGGATCATGACCTTTGAATTAGGGTACGTGCCTGAATTGAGAGGTTTTGGGGGTTTAGGGTTTAGGGTTTAGGGTTTAGGGTTTAGGGTTCCCTACTCAGAACCAGTAAGCTTTGGGCTTCGCGGGCCCCTAAGAATGCCATGTCAAAGGCTGGTGCTGCTTGGAGGTTCGGGGCTCGCAGTTTAGGGTTTAGGGTTTAGGGTTTAGGGATTTTTTTGCCACCCGCGTTTAGGGTTTAGGGTTTAGGGTACTTACTAACCAACTATAAGTGTAGATACTCCACTTACAAGCCCCTTAAAAACCCTAATAGGGTCATGATTGGGTTATGGGTGCAGGTAGAATTGGGTTACTAAGTACCGTGAACCTCCAATCTGAGAGGGCCTTGTAGAACTGTGGCTGTTTACATGGCTAGCGCGTTGGCAACAGGGAGCAGGGCCTCAAATGATTTTACCCTAAACCCTAAACCCTAAACCCTAAACCCTAAACCCTAAACCCTAAACCCTAAACTCTAAACCTAGGATCGACAAGGGTGCCCTGTTGTGCTTCAAAAGGGGTTTATAAGGCAACTTAAACCACCGAAAAAGCGAATGAGGGCACTACGGGCCATCCTCCCAGAGACTCCAATATCCCTTAATTAAGGGTTTAGGGTTTAAGGGATATACCTTAAACTCTAATTGGATCCCCAATATGATTTTTCCTTAATTAAGGGATATTGGAGTCTGTGGGCTCTTACCCTTAACCCTAAACCCTAAACCCTGCTCTTTGTGTTCTTCAATCAGCCTTATGTTCGGCCTGGCCCTTGTGTCCTTGTCTGAATAAAGTCGCATGATCCAGCTTCTGCTTGCATGACCGTGAGACCCTCAGGCCCTTGGTGCGAAGCTCCGGTGAAAAGGGTTTAGGGTTTAGGGTTTAGGGTTTATTGTTTAGGGTTAGGGTTTAGGGTTTAGGGTTGCAAGGAAGTTGCCCGCAGCAAGCTGCTATGAGCTGCTCTGTGACAACTCTCGGAGGCGCCAGAGGTGACGACAGGCCAAGACATGCTACCAAGTACCGCACATCGCTTAGGGTTTAAGGTCGTGATTGCAACTACAACCGCTGAACTTAGGGTTTAGGGTTTAGGGCCTCTGATCAAAGACGATGTCCGAGTCGTGTCCATTGAGCAGTGTTGCCAGACCCACTCAAGCCAGAAGCAACTGCAGCGCTGCCAGCAAACTGTGGTGACGTGCCGGGCTGCATGTTGCGTGGGGTAAAGACCGACGCGGAAAATTTCAAGCCACCCAGCATGATCACATACTTGCAACTTTCGAAGGGAACCGCTTGGAGGTTCACAGGTACTTCTCAGTACCGTACCTAGTATAAACTACCCGTGAAGCTCCAGGAAAAGACAGGCTAAGTGCGGATCCGGAAGATGAACTTCGACGGACTGCAGAAAACATGGTGAGTTCCTCTCCTTCTTACAGAAGGCTTAGAAAAGGCGGGCGAATGTCTGATGTAGGGTTTAGGGTTTAGGGTTCAGGGTTTAGGGCCCTAAACCCGAAACCCTAAACCCACAAAGGGGCCAGAAATATCGAGAACTCACCACACGAAGCTCTGCCTTTGTGGTGCCGAGCACTCCCTGACCGGGTCGAAGAGTTACTCCTGGGTCGGCCCGGCAGAGAGCCCGGTACCCCTTCAGTAGGGTTTAGGGTTTAGGGTTTAGGGTTTAGGGTTTAGGGTTTAGGGTTTAGGGTTTAGGGTTTAGGGTTTAGGGTTTAGGGTTTAGGGTTTAGGGAAATTCTGTTTAAATATAGATAGGGACCCTGAGTCTGATTTAAGGTATTCTATTCCTTGATTCAGGAGTACTGGGCTCTTTGCTGTGTTTGTTGAGGATCCCAGCCCTTCGCCGTTGCAGGGGCGGCACCGGGTCGGATGACGAATTCGGTCCATCTCGCGAGCGTGAGGCCTTGTTGAAGCAAGCACCTAGGCCACGTGAAAGCTCCCGAGAACAGGCATGAACTATGGCGGAGAATGGCAGAGCAGTTGTTCACCCGAGGAAGTATTTCCTAACTCCATGCGAACAAGATATGTTCACCTTGCTCCTTCCCAACTCCTTGGTGAACCAACTACTTATAAAAGCAATCCACCAGGAACACGTGCACGTGCATTCTCGTGATGCACTTCGGGACCACAAGAGTCTTTGAGTTGGAAGGAACATGAGTTTTGTTGAATGCGCTACGTCAGCCACAACTCAGCACAGCTGCCGATGCTGTCCACTAGGTGCGAAGCTTCGTTGGCAAAGTCATAAATACATTGGGATCGCTTTCGCTTGTTTCCTTAAAACGATCAGGCCGCGATCAGTTACTCAAGACACGCTTCACCGATCCTTCCGCCTTGGATCCCACGGAAAACCCTGGCGCATTGGCCACTACCCAGATCTTCCAAAACTCCCTGATTAAGGAATATACCCTAATTGACACTAAGGATCATAATTATGAGTTAGGATAAATTTTCCTAAACCCTAAACCCTAAACCCCAAACCCCCAACCCCAAACCCCAAACCCAGGCTCAAGCTTGTCCCGCTGGGAAGTCAGTCACACCCGTGCTCTGCACAAGGCGCCAACGACTGAACTTTGACATCTCTGGGTAGGAGGTTGGCCTAAACCCTAAACCCTAAACCCCAAAACCCCTATTGGAGGTTTTGGAAGATCGGGGATCTGGGTAGGAGGTTGGCCAGCTTCAACGCCTGTTCGGGCCTCGGGCTGCTGTGGAAGACAAGCGCCGCTCGCAGCAGTCGGGTCAGCCGCGCGTCGGACAGCGTGCTGTACCATCGGGCGACTTCATACCTTGGGGAGGGTTTAGGGTTTAGGGTTTAGGGCTTAGGGTTTAGGGTTTAGGGTTTAGGACGACATGAACCCTAAAGGGTGTACGGTTCCGAAACCTGAACAGGAATTGTACCATCTTCCAAAACCCCTCAACAAGGCATAAGTATGAGTTGGGGTAAATTCCTTACTTCAGGGGTCTGGGTTGGGGACATGAACCCTAAAAGGGCTTGCGGTTCAGAAACCTTAATAGACATTGTAGTAGTGCAGGGTGAAAGGGGGTCCCAATTTTAGGGTTCATTTGGTCCCCAAGATACCAGGCTTCAGCAGGCAGCATCGGGCGAGCCTTCGAGACCGTGACGATCTCGTGGAGTGCTTGAAGGAACCTAGCTCATGGTTGGGTTAATGTTTACAAATATCTAACTTGTTTATTCCTTCTTGGGTTTAAGTACCCTTAAGACTGTAAAATGACTAATTTGTGTATTCCTTATTGGGTTTAAGTACCCTTAAAACTGTAAGATGACTAATTTGTGTATTCCTTCTTGGGTTTAAGTACCCTTAAAAAATGTAGAATGACTAATTTGTGTATTCCTTCTTGGGTTTACGTACCCTTAAAAAATGTAAAATGATGAATTTGTGTATTCCTTCTTGGGGTTTAAGTACCCTAAAAAAATGTAAAGTGGTACCCAACTATGACAAAGGGAACTTTCCCCAAGTCTCCTCGGGCTTGCGGGACCAGTGAGCACGGTTTGTCGACAGCTCACCTTGGCAACCCGGGTTTAGGGTTTAGGGTTTAGGGTTTAGGGTTTAGGTTTAGGGTTTAGGGTTTAGGGTTTATAAGGTTTAGGGTTTAGGGTTCAGGGAGGTTGGTTGCCTTAGAAGGGAACCTTGAACCCCAAGAAAGCGTAAAGGCTAGCACTGGGCTAGCAAGTCACAAAGTGCCGCAACCAGGAGCATAGCCTGCTTCGAGTTGAGCTGCAAAGCCTCTGCCGCGAATCGGAGCTTGTCATCCATGAGTCTAGCCGATGGAGGGCGCCGGCTCGGCTTGCCTTCGGACTGCGATGTCCCCGAACTCCAGCTCCTCCCGGTCTGCGGCTCCCGCGCGCGGGGACTGGCTTTCTCGAGATCACCCAAGCTGGGGGCCGACGGCTCCCCGTCCCACTGGCGCACCAACCGTGGAGCTGTCAGTGCCAGAAGGCATGCGGAAGTGACACACAACAACGAGGTAGCCAACGCCATCACGGGTGGGAGAAGCTGAGCGCTGGTCGCGGGCGCAGCGGGCTCCATGGTGGGGGCCAAAGCCGTGGCAGCACGGCCCACACCTGCGAGCATCAGGCCAAGGGAGAGCAAGTACAAGTACAAGAGTAGCTGGCGTCGAGTGCTGGTTCGGCTGCTCCCGCCACAGTCCCCCGCACTTCCCAGCAGCACGCGTGCAGCAATGGCGAAACAAGTCAGGCAAAGGGCAAGATCAATCATAGGGCCGCAAACAGCTTCTGCTGATGCCATGCCCATGACCATGTTCAGAGACGCTCAGGGGCCTGCCCCTCACTGCGTCTTGCTTCACTGCTTGCGGCGCTGAGGCAAAACTTAAGCCAAAATGACTCTCGCGATCGTCCTCCCCGGCTCCTCCCAAAGTAAGTCCCCCCAATCGTTTTAAAGTTCAAGGGTTTTCTGGCTGGTGCTTAGTAGGGAATGAGGGAATTGGGCACCCCATATCCCTAAATCAAAACGGATGACAAGAGGGCGTAAAGAGTACAACCCTAAACCCTAAACCCTAAACCCTAAACCATGTTGGAGGCTTGTTTTGCGGCATCCGGGGAGGCCGTGTCTTGGTTGCTGAGTCGCTGAGTTCACAAGCCCCCCCCAAAAGTGTACACTTTCAGTTTAGGGTTTAGGGTTTAGGGTTTAGGGTTTAGGGTTTAGGGTTTAGGGTTTAGGGTTGAGGGTTGAGGGTTTAGGTTAGGGTTTAGGGATATCCCTGAATTAAGGGACATTGGAGTCCCTGGGTTGATAGGGGGTTACAGCATCCCAAAAAGTGTAGAGGGTACTCACTCAGCTACTAAGGTGTAGAACTGTGGCTCTTTACGTGGCCAGCGTTGTGAACAGGGAACAGGGGCGCACATGATTCCACATTCGTGCTCTTGGATCAGCTTTGTGAATATCTGAGCTCTTGTTTTTCGCTTCCCCCCCCCCCCCCCCCCCCCCCCCCCGAACATTCGCATGATCCAGTTTCCGCTTGCATGACCGTCTTACTTCTAGCGAACTCGGCGAACCCCCACTGATGCACATTCGTGCCCGGCTGGTCGTCAGAAAATGGTGTTTGCTGCATACTTCTTTTGCACACGCGATCACATGTCAACTGGCACTGGCACAAGCGGAAGAGGCTCTCGGTATGAAGTTCCGGCATGTTCCGGCGTAAAGGCATCCACACCGGGAGACTGAAATCGATGTTTGCACAGAATTTGCCTGCAGCAACTGCTCACTAACGCCTCTTGGTAGTGCACGGTGGCGACGAGAGAAGACATTCTTACCAAGTACCGCACGTCGTGGTTGCAACTAATACTGCCCTTCTTATCAACCATGAACCTCTGATCAAAGATGATGTCCACCTCGCGCTCATTGAGCAGTGTTGCCAGACCTAATAATAAATTGCCGGGAGCAACTGCAGAGCTACCAGCAAGCTGACAAGCTGAGGTGATGTGCCGGGATGCATGTTGCGTAGGGCAACGACCGACGCGGAAGATTTAAGGCAACCCAGCATGATCACTTCAGACGATCACAACTCCACAGCCCAAAGAGCCCCCCGGAGAGGCGCTTGGTACGAAGTTCCGGTGGAAAAGCATCCACACCGGGAAACTGGAACATATGTCTGCACAGAATTTGCAGCAAGCTGCTCTGAACCGCTCATTAACGCCTCTCGGTGGTGCACGGTGGCGATCAGCGAAGACATTATTACCCAAGTACCGCACATCGTGATTGCAACTACAACCGCCCTTCTTATCACAAATGAACCTCTGATCAAAGATGATGTCCGAGTCGCAATCTATAGCCGGGAGCAAGTGCAGCGCTACCAGCAAGCTGACAAGCTGAGGTGATGTGCCGGGCTGCATGTTGAGTAGCGTAGCGACCGACGCGGAAAGTTTAAGGCAACACAGCATGATCACATTACGGCGTTCGAAGGAAACCAAACAATGACAATTGCACTGCCCAAAGAGCCCGATACGAATGTACCTTAAATTCAAGGGATCCCCAATATGATTTAAGGAATATATACATATATACATATATACATATATATATATACTTTAGTTACAGGGTATTGGGCTCGTTGGGTGTGTCATGTCCAACAGGATATTACCGACCATTTGCCTCAGAAACTCCCAAAAACAAAACACATGTTCTTCCTAATAGGGGCAATATACGGAATATGACCTTGTGTTTCGTGGGTGTCTTACGCATTAAATAGTAGGAAAAGACAGGCTTTGTGCTGATCTGGAAGATCTGCCTCGGCAGACCGCGCAACCGAATAGGCGGGTACCAAAAAAGGGACCAGAACTTTGAGAACTGACCGCATCCACTTCTGCCTTTACGGTGCCCTTTAGCCCTCCCTGACCGGGCCGAGGCTGTCACTGCTGGGTCGTCCTGTGTTTCCTAAACCCTTTTTTTGCATCCGGGCTACTTCCTAAACCCTAAACCCTAATCCCTAGTCCCTAAACCCTTAGCCCTAGACCCTAAACCCCTTGCTGAGGATCGTCCCATCTTGGGAGTGTAGACCTTGTTTAAGCAAGCCCCAAGAGAGCCCAATGCCTCCTTGTTAAGGGTTTAGGGTTTAGTGTTTAGGGTGGAATACACCTTGAACTATACAATATGATGTAAGGTATATGGCTTAATGGACGGGTGGTGGGCTCTTTGGGTGTGCCATGTCCAAATATGTCCAACAGGAAAAGACAGGCTTGGAAGATCTGCTTCGGCGGACTGCGCAGCTCACATGAATCCAATCACAAGACACGGTCCGTTCCTCGAAAATGTGGTCCCTTTTTGGGGTTACTATCATAAGGCGGCCACTAGTATTTAGGGCACCCATTTCGGGCCCCCGGGTACCCAAAAAGGGACCATCATTTTGAAAACTAATCACACGCAATTCTGCCTCTACGTCGACCAAGCACTCCCTGACCGGGTCGAAGATGCAACCTCTTGGTCGCACTGTGTAAACCCCTAAACCCTCAACCCTGAGCCCTCTAAGCCCTAAGCCCTAAGCCCTAAGCCCTAAGCCCTAAGCCCTAAGCCCTAAGCCCTAAGCCCTAAGCCCTAAGCCCTAAGCCCTGACACTAAGCCCTAAACCCTATAAACCCTGTAAACCCTAAACCCTAAACCCCTTGCTGAGGATCCCCAAGGATCCCCTGGCCAGGAAGCGCCCAGGCGAGATGACGAATTCGGCCCATCTTGCGAGGGTAGCCTTTAGTTGAACTTTAAACTTTTGGGTTTCGGAATATTACAGTTTAACTTTTTTCCCTTGGTTGTTGGAGAAGTCAGTTTAGGGTTTGGAGATTAGGGTTTAGAATTTAAGGTTTATAAGGGTTTATCAGGGTTTTAAGGGTTTATAAGGGTCTAAGGTCTATAGGGCACTTAGGACTTTCGAACATACAGTATCTTCAACAATCCACCGTTGTCCTGCTAATTGGCAACCCTGCGCCAATACGACGGCCATAAGAAAGCCGACAAGACCAAGCATTAACTATGGCGGAGACTGCCAGAGCAGTTGATCACCCGAGAAGTGTTTCCTTACTCCACGTCATGATTATATTCACCTAGCTCCTTCCCAATCCTTGGTGAGCCAACTACTGAAACAAAAGGAAGCCCGCCGGGAACTCATGTGCATGTGCATTCTCGTGATGCACTTCGGGACCACAAGAATCTTTGAGCTGGAAGGAGCAGGAGTTCTATTGTGCGTGCAACGCCCGTCACGACTCAGCACAGCTGCAGAAGATGTCCACTATAGGTGCGAAGCTCAGTTTTCGGGTTTAGGGTTTAGGGAAATACCTTGGGATCGGTCTCATTTCTTTCTCTTAAAACAGCTAGGCCATGATCAGATACTTAAGACACGCCTCACAGAACCTTCCGCTTTGGATCCCACGGCAAAACTTGGCGCGTTGGCCAGTAGGTTGGCCAACTTCCGCGCCTTCGTGGGCTTCGGGCTGCTGTGGAAGATCAGGGCCGCCCGCAGCAGCTGAATCAGCCGCGAATCGGAAAGCGTGCCGTACCTTCGTTGCTGAGTTCGTTTACTATAGTCTTGATACTATTCTTGCTAGTCTTTGTACTAATGTTGCTATGGTTATGGTATCCCAAGAAGTGTAAAGTGTCCTCATTCAGCTACTAAGATACCATCTGGCGACTTCATACCAGGCTTCAGCAGGCAGCATCGGACGGGCCCTCGACTCCGTGACGATCTCATGGAGTGAATGAAGGAATTTTCCCCAAGTCTCGTCGGGTTTGCGGGACCAGTGAACACGGTTTCTCGATAGCTCACAAAGTGCCACAATCAGGAGCATAGCCTGCTTCGAGTTCAGCTTCAAAGCCTCTGCTGCGAATCGGAGCTTGTCATCCGCCAACCTAGCCCATGGGGCGCGCTTCTCGGTCTGAGGCTCCCGCGGGCGGGGAATGGCTTTCTCGAGATCACCCAAGCTTGGGACCCAGGGCTCCTCGTCACACTGGGGCACCAACCGGGGAGCCGCCAGTGCCAGAAGGGATGCGGAAGTGATACTCAACAACCTTAAGGAAAGGAAACGAGGCCCAAGAGGGTTCATGGTTCAAAAACCTTAAAACAGGAAGTAGAGTGGTACACTGGCTTTTAGGGTAGATGACCCCAAATTTATAAGGTTCAGTTGGTTCCCAAGGGACGAGGCGGCCAAGGCCATCACAGGCGGGAGAAGCTGAGCGGCGGTAACCGGCACAGCGGACTCCACGGAGAGGGCCAAAGCCGTAGCAGCACGGCCCACACCTGCGAGCATCAGCCCAAAGAGCCCAATGTTGCTTAAGGAATATTCCTTAAATCATATAGGGATCCTTAATATGATTTAAGGTAGATTCCTTAATTAAGCAATATTGGGCTCTTTGGGCACCTGCGAGCATCAGGCCAAGGGAGAGCAAGTACAGGCACAAGAGTAGCTGGCGTCGAGTGCTGCTCCTGCGGCTCCCGCCGCAATCCCCCACACTTCCCAGCAGCACGCGTGCAGCAATGGCCAAGCAGGTCAGGCAAAGGGCAAGATCAATCATGGTTCCCCGAAGAGCTTCTGCTGATGCCATGCCCATGACCATGTTCAGAGACGCTCAGGGGACCAAGTTGCCCCTCACTGCGTCTTGCTTCACTGCTTGCGGCGCTGAGCCAAAGCTTGAGCCCAAATGCTCTCGCCATTCCAAACAAAATGGGCCTTCGCTGCGTGAAATGGCGGCCAGTGAGTTGGGAGAGGGGCTAGGACCTCGTAAATTGGAGCTGGAAAGTATGGGGCTGAGCCTTAAGGTGAAGGGGATGGGAGGGGGGGAGGGGGGGGTGCCCAGGGACTCCAATATCCCTTAATCAAGGAATAGACCTTACTTTATCATTGGACCCCTAATATGATTTAAGGTATATTCCTGACATAAGGGATATCGGAGTCTTTGGGGTGGCGGGTTTAGGGTTTCGACTCTCACACTGGCATAAGCGGGCGAGGTTTAGGGTTTACGGTTTAG
The DNA here is from genome assembly GCA_905221605.1 of Symbiodinium natans. Taxonomy (NCBI): domain Eukaryota; class Dinophyceae; order Suessiales; family Symbiodiniaceae; genus Symbiodinium; species Symbiodinium natans. Next base: position 854,325 of record CAJNDS010001112.1, read on the forward strand.
GGTTTAGGGTGGGGAGGATCTTGCAGCTGTTTGCATCAAACCGGCGACATGCACTGCACCACAACCTTCTTTAAATGACCTAAACCCTTTTTCACAAGGGACTCGCTAAACCCTAAACCCTAAACCCTAAACCCTAAACCCTAAACCCTAAACCCTAAACCCTAAACCCTAAACCCTAAACCCTAAACCCTGGCTAGGACTGCCGCACTGCCTGCCTGAGACGAAACCATGCAGCCCTAAACCCTCAACCCCAAACCTAAGCAATCCCCAAAACCAGAGTCAGGGTGGCCGAATCTGAGCCCGTCAGTTTAGTGTCTAGGGTTTATCCTTTAATTAAGGAATTTACCTTAAATCATATTAAGGACCCCTATAAGATTTAAGGAATATTCCTTAAGCAATGTTGGGCTCTTTGGGTAGCATAAATTCACCAGACCCTGAACCCTGCCCGCCTGAACCATAAGACCTCAAACAAGAAGCCAAGCCCTGAACCCTAAAGCTACAGCAGCGGGGTAGCAAGCAACGCCGATAACCCTAAACCCTAAGCCCTAAGCCCTAAGCCCTAAGCCCTAAGCCCTAAGCCCTAAACCCTAAACCCTAAACACGCATTGCCTCCATGCACCGGACGTCGCCGCATCACAAGCCTAAACGGATGACAAAGGGAGGATTTCAGCCAGAAGCCGTCGCCCCAACATGGAGTGTTGTTGCTGGGCAAATCCAGGACAGCGTTAAAAGCACTGAAAAAAACCCTAAACCCTAAACCCTAAACCCTAAACCCTAAATAGCCAAGAACCCTTAGCTGTTGCATCATTCTGCTAGCGGGCTTTTCAATCGGGTGCCCACGCAAAAGCACCAGAAACATGCAGAATAACAAGCGGTTTGCAGTAAGACCGCAACAAAGGTTTCTAATTGGTAAGTTAAATAAGCGCATTATGGCCGCAGTAACTTTGCCTTTATACATTGGGGCTACTGTATAATTTAGAGCGAGAAAGAGAGAGAGAGAGAGAGAGAAAGAGAAAGAGAGAGAGAGAGAGAGACAGAGAGAACCCTAAACCCTATAAACCCTAAACCCTAAACCCTAAACCCTAAACCCTAAACCCTAAACCCTAAACCCTAAACCCTGAGAGAGAGAGAGAGAGACGCATAGCCCATGTCGAAGGGCTACTTATGTATGTAGGGACTATAAACGATCATGCGGGGGTTCCGAAATCGGGGTACCCTTTTTGGGGCCCCTTTAAGGGGATTGTGTCCTATTTGGGGTATAAAAGGGGTGCCACTATTTTGGGAGATGCCCATATTATGTACGGGTTTCCGAAAATAAGGGTACCCTTTTGGGGGGTTCCTAGAGTAAGGATTAGACTATTTTGGGGTATATAAAGGGTGCACCCTTTTTTGGACCCTAAACCCTAAACACTAAATACCCATATACGGGAAGAAGATTGTTCGTCTGGAAAGCAGGTTCTCCTTCGGCGTGCCCCAGTTTTTTTTTGCCACCCGCCTAGCTGACACTGTGGCCACATTGCAGGGACTAGTTCCGGGAAAGTGCCCCTGTTTAGGGTTTAGGGTTCAGGAATTCAGGAACATACCTTAAATTCTGTATCAGGTATACTCCTGAATTAAGAGGCTCTCGATGAAACTGGAGAGCCCCGTAAGACCGGGGGTTTAACAAGACCCTAAACCCTAAACCCTAAACCCTAAACCCTAAACCCATTTCGTCGGGATCTTGGGGTTCTACCTGGGACCCTTAAGGTTGTACCCTTGGGTTTTGGGGTCCCGTTTTACGGATCCCTCAGGGTCTATAAGGGCCATACTAGGAGTATATTCAAGGGAAACCTTTAGGGGTATTTAAGGGCCATAGTAGGACTGTATTCAGGGGAGCCTTTAGGGGTACAACCTGAGGGGTACGAGTCTGAATCCCTTGAAGGGATGTCCAGCCGCGCCTTTTGCACATCTTGAGCACAAGCCTACAACCAGACTCAACCCTAAACCCTCAACCCCCCGAACTACCCAAAACCTAGCCCTCAAAGAAAGCAACCCTAAACCTAAACCCTAAACCCTAAACCCTAAACCCCAGCAGGTTCCGGCTGAGGCGCCGTGTAGGCGCTGCGTAGCGTAGCCTCAAGGAGGCGTCCGACTCTGCCTGCCACCTCGGATGAAGCGGCGAGGCCTCTATTGAATCTAAACCCTTTTTGCTAAACCCTAAACCCTACAAATCCTACAAATCCTACAAATCCTACAAATCCTACAAATCCTACAAATCCTACAAATCCTACAAATCCTACAAATCCTACAAATCCTACGCTCCCCTGAATTTAAGGAACATTTAGGGTCCCTACGTAATTTAAGATATGTATATATATATATATATATATTCCACTGATTCAGGAATATCCCTGAAATCATATTAAGGGTGCCTATGTTAATTTAAGGTAGAATCCGATTACTTAAGTTCTATAAAGGGCTCTCTCAGCTCCTTCGAAAGGGTTACTCGGTTTGGGGATTTGGGTGATCAGAGGATCTGCCCAAAGACTCCAATATCCCTTAATTAAGGAATATACCTTAAATCATATTAGGGATCCTATCATAGATTCAAGGTATTCCTTCATTAAAAGGGATATTGGAGTCCCTGGGCGTTTATGGCAGAGAGTCCTACGCTGCCTTGGCTGTTTCAACTCAAGGGTCCAAGAACCTGTCATGGGGTGGGAACAAGGAGGCCTTGAAATATAGGCCTAAACCCTAAACCCTAAACTAGCTCAACCTCCATCCCTACTTCTGAAGGCGAAGGACAACTAAAGGACAGAACCTGTCTCCTGGAAAGCTTTAGGGTTTAGGGTTTAGGGGCAGAAAGGGAAGGCTTGCAAAGATCCCAGCAGTAGATCCCTTTAGTTGTTCCTAAGAATGACCCAGTGGTAGTATAGGGTACTATTTGGGGCGGGGCGGTTCTACCTTTTCGAATCCTCCCAGGGGTCTGGGCATTGCAGCTCATGCTATCCCACAAGCACGAGACCATGAAAGAGAAACCCTAAACCCTAAACCCTAAACCCTAAACCCGAAACCGTGCAAGAAGCTTGTGCCTCAGTCTGTTCTGATCTCTGATTGCTCACAGAGAGAGAGAGGGGAAGGCGATCCCTTAGTCTGACTATGTTCTTCTCATATTATCCTAATCCCACATACTATATTTGTTGATACATATATATATATGTATATACTTGTTTTATCTATTTGTATCTATATATATATATATATAGATTCATAATTCAAGAGCCTTTTCTCCTTTGCAGTTGGCATCGCTGCCTTCGGCCCATGGGAACTCGAGCTTAGCGCACGCATATATGGGTCTGTTGCTGATGACCCTGTCGCTGCCCAAATGCAAGGGTTTAGGGTTTAGGGTTTAGGGTTGAGGGTTGAGGGTTTAGGGTTTAGGGTTTTCAGAGTCCAATGCGCCCGTGGCAGCTGAAAAACAGCAAGCCTTACAGCTCATGCTGTTTCGGTATCTGCTGGCCCCTGTTGAGCCTGCAAATGTCGAGCTAAAGCCTGACTCACGACTTCTGTGGGGTCTGAAGCGGCGGCCTCTGTTCAAGCTTGGCTTATCGTGGTTTAGGGTTTAGGGGGTTTAGGGTGTGGCCAATGTAACCTGCATCATTCCCAGCTCATCCTAGGAAAGAGATGCCCTCAGGAGAACATTTGTTAAGGCTCGCTGTGGTTTGGGATCGACCTTGTATTGAAGAACTTACTTGCAGGAGTGTAGGCTTGGCAGCAGCGGCGACTCCTCTCTACAAGATGCGAAGGAAGGCAAGTCGACGTGCCTGGGCTGTGTCGCAATCCATTCGGGCTGCTGCCCCCTTGAGCTTCATCAAGTAGTCTTTGGTCTCATCCGGAAGACTGGCGATGAATGCGAAGGAGTTGGTCCTCACCTTGCAGTGACTCATCAAGTGCATCAGCACTCAAAGACTAATAAGCACGTTATGTTACATCAACGCAGAGTTTTTTGTCATTCAAAATGCTGATCATCATCATCATCATCACAGGAATCCCGAACGCATGGTTTTCATCCCGACATACAGTCGAACCCATGACCGGGGCAAGAACCACAAGGGATCCAGATCTTCCCAAAACCCCTTAAAAAAGGAATATGCCATCATATACCCTAATTTATACTAAGGTTCATTATTTTGAATTAGGGTATATTCCTTATAATTAAGGGGTTTTTACAAAGGTTCACTATTTTGAACTAGGGTATATTCCTTATAATTAAGGGGTTTTGGAAGATCTGGGGATCGAGACCCAGTGGCGGCTTCTTCGAGCTGCACCAGAGCTGCTGTGACTGAGCTGCGGCTCTCGGGGAGGAGCCCAGCAGACATCGCGGCCGCGCCTGGCAAACCGTTTAACTGTTTAACCCTAAACCCTATACCCAAAACCCTTTTGAGCAACGGACTTTGGAGGCTGCCGGCAAACATGCAACTTCTTAGAAGTCACACCCTAAACCCTAAACCCTAAACCCCAAATAGGGGATATTGGGAGACATTGGGAGAACAGTCTTACATCTTGAGTTAGGGTATATTCCTTAATTGAGGCGTTTTGGAAGATTTTGGGCAGTCATCATGACATCGCCGCGTGCTGTTCTGTCAGCAAGCCTCTTTCTGGCGAGGCTTTCCTGCAATGGGCTATGATACCCTGTAACACCTTAAAAAGGCACTTCAGAGGAATATAAGGCCTTATTCTTATACCCTACAGCCCCATTTCAAAGACCCTTTTTATAATATAGTGTTGATTAGGGGGACTATGAGGCCTAATCGCCTAGTAGCTCTAAACCCTAAACCCCAAACCCCAAACCCCAAACCCTAAACCCTAAACCCTAAACCCTAAACACGCCTAACAGCTCATGCTGGTACTCGGGGGTGGAGTTGCGGGCATCCTGAAGCTTGGCAAGCTCCACGTGGTGTTTGGGCCATGGCCTTTGGCCCTGCATTGGCACTCGGCCTTTCTCAATCAGCCAAGGAATAAACAGGGTGCCCTTTTTGGTTTTAAGGAGCTGATAAGGGAACCCCAACCCGAAAAACAGGAAAGAAGGGCCCACTCCGGGTCCTACAAGGAGGGGCCCCCTAGTTATATGTAGAGTTATAAGGACCCTTAATTGGGTTATAAGTTATAAGGATCCTAAATCCGCCGAGGCCTCGGGCCGAAGGTGTATAGGTTGTGAGAACAGGCACCCCCCAATCCTCGACGCGAACATGCGCCGGGCGCTGCGCTGGGCCAGGCCGAGGCGGGTCGCGTAGCGTTAAAATTAGGCTATACGTCCCTTAACTACAGTTAGTACAGTAAGGGGGAACTCCTTGTAGGTGTTTATCATGGACCAAGAGGATCAAGGCGAACCGCAGCTGGGTTGCTGAGCATGCGTTGGGACCGTCCATAGTTTCTCTTAAGGGGTCAAAGGAGGGACCCCTAGAACTGACCCTTAATCTTATTCCCCTATATAGCCCCTATATAGACCGTAGATCGTCCCTATATACCTAAGTAGCCCCTAAATAAACCCTAAAGAACCCCTGTATAAGGGCCCCTCCTCGAGTGCCTTGATGCTCAAGAAGTTTGCTGCCGGTTTCAACGGAAGCTGTCATATGCGCAAGTGTCTACCCAAATCTTCCCAAACCATCTTAACTAAGGAATATACGGGTATACGGTATACTCTTTAATTCAGGGGCTGTGGAAGATATATGGGTACATGGCCCTCTTGGCATGGGCTATTCTACCCTATAACCCCCTTAAACAGGCCCTTTTACAGGGTTGCTTATAAGGATTCTCGGGTCTTTTCTACCCTATAAACCCTTAAAAAGGCCTTTTGGAGGGTTGTATATATGGATTATCGGGCCTCCCCTTTTGGTGTTGTGCTTATCCGTGCTTATCATCCTTGCGGGCGATGACTGCCGTGCAGGGCTCCGTGGGGATCTCCACGGCTGCAGCTTGCAAGCAGAGGAACAACCCTAAACCGTCCTAGCTCATCAAAGCAGCTACGCGGCTTGCTCATCACAACTCTTTGCTGGACCCAAAGAACCCAATATCCCTTAATTAAGGAGTATGCCATAAATCATCTTGAGGATCACTATACAACTTGAGGCATGTTCCTTTAAATTAAGGGGTATAAATGGCTCTCTGCGTTCATCAACAAGGTTCTGCAAAACACGAGAGGCGCCTCTCAAGATTGCGCGTCGCAGCACGTCATCCATGAAGGTTAGCACATAGGGGCTGCCAATAGCGGCCAACTCCTGTTGTTGAATATTGCCGGCACAAGCTTGACTTTGGCAAGTCAGAGATTAGTTTGAGTTGTGTTTTTGTTGTAGGGCGGAGGTGTCTGGAGGTTGAGGTACGACATGCAACACGCCATTTGCACACTATGCTGTTTTGGCCTCCTGAGATCCTCACAGGGGATTTTTCCTGTCCCAATGACCCCTACAAGACAATAAATAGGTCTGGGGTTCGTTCTTAAGGATACCAAAGCAATACATATAGAAATGATGCCAGTACCAATAGTAACAATAATACTGTGGATGGAGGAAATCTTGCACCACTTTCAAGGGTGCATAACATTCTCTCCCCTCGCCCCCCCCTTTTAACATTGCGGTGAAAAGCAGATTTTCAAGATTCGGCCCAATGACATAAATCTTGCACCGCTTCCATCGTGACAAGCACCAATGTTAAAAAGGGGGCGCGGGGTTGGCGTCAGACCCGTTTTGGAGTAGATCAAGTCGGCGGTGCAAGATTTCCTCCATCCACCGACTGAACAAAAGCCCTTGCCACAGGCCGGCCTTGCAAAAGTGGTGCAAGATTTCCTCCATCCACAGTAGTAGTAATGGTAATAGTAGTAGCAAGAAAGATAACAATCCCTACAAGACAACTGATAGGTCTGGGGTTCTTCAGGACAGTGTCGGCTGCCAGTTTTTCAGAGGCGGCAGAGAACGGGATTTCCAAGCCCTCGAGAATATGTGCACTGGGAAGTTCCCCCTTACACTAACAGTCCTGAACCGGGATGAATAGTTATAATCCCGATGAAGGACTGCCGGTGCCAACTGCAAAAACGATTCCCGAACAAACATGAACAAACTCGCCCAGCCCTAAATTCTGAACCCTAAGTGCTAAAGCCTACTCTTTTTTGAAACTGGACTTGCTGATCGTAGACTCTAAACCCTTGACCCTTTTCAACAAGGTTTAGGGCAAAAGACTCGACAGCAGTAAGGCAAATTCGGCCCCTCTTTGTCCAGAAAGGGACGCTACCGCGGCCTACGACTGAAAGGTTCACACTTATGTTTACAAGACCTGCTGACCATGTAGACATGCCCCTAAACCCTAAACCCCTAAACCCGAAACCCTGAACCCTAAACCCTAAACCCTAAACCCTAAACCCCAAACTAAGAACCCTAAACCCCGAGTCCTCCTCGACAAATTCGGCCGCATGGCGTAGGATGAGCTCGTTGAGCATGTCGAGGCCTGGGGCTCTCGCACGTTTAGGGCTTAGGGTTTGTTTAGGGTTTAGGGTTTAGGGTTTAGGGTTTAGGGTTTAGGGTTTAGGGTTTAGGGTTTAGGGTTTAGGGTTTAGGGTTTAGGGTTTAGGGTTTTGGTTTTTTTTTGCCACCCGCTTAGCTGACCTCCGGACACTCTGCAGGGAAAAGGCGGTTTAGGGTTTAGGGTTTAGGGCGAAGCGGGTTTAGGGTTTAGGTTCTTGGGTTTAGGAGCTCATTCTTAGGGGCCCTCATGATGAGCGAGTTCTACCATGTTTCGGGGTCTATGCTATAGGTCACTTATTTTTGTAAACCCCCATATGGGGGGGGGGGGGGGGGGGGGGGGGGTGGTGCCCCTAATGTACCCCCAAAATAGCCCCTCTTGTGGGAACCCCCAAAAAGGATACCCCGATTTTCGTAAACCCCCCCAATTTGCTTCAGAGCACCTTTTCAAGGGTGACCCTAGAGGAATGACAAGAAGTGACGGGTTCGGCCAAGAGACAGCGGCGATTTGCCGCACAGCTGGCGCTACTGGCGCCCCTCCTAGAGGAAGGTGCCCAGGACCCAAAGAGCCCAATACCGCAAAAGTAAGGAACAGACCTTACTAAACCATATGAAGGATCCCTACATAACAACTTAAGGCGAATTCCTTCATGGGATGTTCCTCAACTAAGGGGCATAATGGGCTTTCTGGGAAACTTTCTTGTCATGCCCCCCCCGTCCCCCGCAACCATTTGCGAGCATAAGCCAGGCTTGCCCAATTAGTTGGGGGCCTAATGGACTCTTCAAGGGTTTATGGTTCACATACCTTGATTGGAATAATTCGTGAATGTACATGGCCCCACTTTACTACTATTTTACTTAAGAAACCCCCGCCAAAAACTAAAGATAACAATCCCTAGATTGCCCTTCTAGGGAAGAGTATACATTTTTTGTTATTTCCTGGAGGTTTTCAAGCAAATAGCCTAAATCCCAAACCCAAAACCCAAAACCCTAAACCCCAGCAATTTAAGGCTTGATTTGGTCCCCGGGTGGCTTCAAACAAACCTTTCGACTCCCTTCGCGGCCTGGCACTGACTCCTGCTTCGTGCAGGCTGCCGATAGAACCTTTAGGGTTTATAGGGTTTAGGGTTTAGGGTTGAGGGTTTAGGGTTCGAGTTTCGCTGAGGTCTTCGGTGGATTCGGGATTTGAGGAGCATCATGGACTGGTGGCAGTATTCGTGACTATGACAATGTGGTCTGTTGTTTCAACTACTTACAAGCACATCATCAATGATCAAACGAAACATGCATCAGAATATAGTGACACTGTTAAAATGAAACGGCCAGAAGCTGAATCATGTCATGACAATGCTCAAGAAGCTTTCTTGACAACGACCAGTATGATGACAACAGTTCGGGGCAAAGCCGACATGCTTCTTGTTGCCCGAAGCAGGCACCATGCCCTAAACCCTAAACCCTAAACCCGAAACCCTGAACCCTAAACCCTAAACCCTAAACCCTGTTCTTCGGGTGTATCCGACCAAGCCTTGGAAGCGCCTTCCCGCTCCCACACAGCTGACGCCAAGCCACTCAGCAGATTGGGTGTAGGGTTTAGGGTTTAGGGTTGGGGTTTAGGGTTTAGGGTTTAGGGTGTAGGGTTTAGGGTTTAGGGTTTAGGGTGTAAGGCTTAAGTTCAGGGTGTAGGGTTTAGTGTTTAGGGTTTTCGGTTGGGATGCCCCTTCTACTAACTGTCCTCAACGAGGATTGTAGTACCCCCCCCCCCCCCCCCTACTAGAATCCCTAACTGTTAAGGACTCATTTTCGGGGGAACATCCCTAGGTTTCGGGCTAAACCCTAAACCCTAAACCCTAAACCCTAAACCCTAAACATGGCCTGCCAGCGCAGCAAGGGCTGAAGGGTGGAAGCTCCCAGCGTCCCGGCGGAAGAGGACCAAGAGCTGGGCCAGGAGCATGTCCAGGTAGGTCTGCCTTGGGTTTAGGGTTTAGGGTTTAGGGTTTAGGGTTTAGGGTTTGGGGTTTGGGGTTTGGGGTTTGGGGTTTGGGGTTTGGGGTTTAGGGTTTGTAGGGTTGACGGTTCAGGGTTGGGGTGTTCCCCCTTGATACTAACAGTCCTTGATAGGGATTAGAAAGGGGGGGGGGGGGGGGGGCACGATAATCATCATTAAGGACTGGTAGTCTAAGGGGGGACATCCCAAGTTTTCATTCCCAATGAACCCTTGAAGGGTTTATGGTTCACATATATATGACCCCAATTCACTACCATTTGCTTGAGAACCCCCCCCCCCCACCCACCCCCAAACAAAAGAAATGCTAATCCCTTATAAGGAAGAATAGTGGCTCTTAAGCACCCTAAACCCCACACCCTAAGCCCTAAACCCAAAACCCTAAAACCTAAACCCTAACTAAACCGTAAACCCTAAACCCTAGTTCAGGGGAAGTGGACCGATACCGAGCCCATGATGGTCCTTGAGAAGTGGCTTTGGAGTCAGGCGTAACTCTGATCGGTTTCCAGAAGGTGGGTTTAGGGTTTAGGGTTTAGGGAGGGACTAGGGTTCAGGGTTTAGGGTCGACAGGTGCTGACCGTGTACTGGCATACGCCTGAAAATCGATCGATAGGAAGCGGGTCCCAAGTAAGCTGCATTAATCTCAGACCATGGAGCGGTCGACAAGTCCTATCCGATATCCTGAAGCAACCTAAACAAACTGACCTGGAGCCATGTGGACAAGTGCAAACTGCATGACTGGGATGCTCCTTGACATCCACGACCGTCATGACCTTGAGGCAGTTCCTCAAGAACAGTCTCTGGCATACACGCTTCGTCTGCACGATCCGGCATCCTAGACGCGAGAGAGCTTGAAGTCGAAGCAACATGCATATCGAGATCCTTACCCACCACCCCTACTACACCCTTGAACACTCTCCTAAACCCTCCTAAGCACTCCTACTCGCTCCCAGCCCTCCTAAAACCACTAAAACCTCCCAAAACCCTCCTAACCCTGTAAACCCTCACCCGAAACCACCCTAAACCCTAAACCCTAAACCCTAAACCCTGAACCCTAAACCCTAAACCCTAAACCCATGCAGATCGGGATCCTCAGCACAGGGAGACCCAGCGACGTCATCTGCGGCGCCAGGGCTCCGATCACAGCATCGGCGCAGGCCAACTGCTTCCTGATTTTTGGTAACAGGGGTTTAGGGTTTAGGGTTTAGGGTTTAGGGTTAGGGTTTAGGGTTTAGCTGATATGGGCCCTTAATATGGTCCGTACCTCCTTTAAAGGATTCTGAAGTATGGGCCCTTGGGTTGCAGAGGGTATAGATTATGGGTATATCAGTGGTCCCCCGTTTAAGGGATGCTAAGGGAATTTCAAGGGAGGGACTAAGCTTCCCTCAGGTTTAGGGTTTAGGGTTTAGGGTTTAGGGTTTAGGGTTTAGGGTTTAGGGTTTAGGGTTTAGGGTTTAGGGTTTAGGGTTTAGGGTTTAGGGTTTAGGGTTTAGGGTTTAGGGTTTCCCTAAACCCTAAACCCTAAACCCTAAACCCTAAACCCTAAACCCTAAACCCTAAACCCTAAACCCTACCCCACATGAACCCCCCTCTCTTAAGATCTCCTGAAGTTTCGGGTTCAGTGCTTGGAGTGTAGAAGGGTTTCAGGGGGGCTTCAACGACTAATGAATGGCGAACACAACTATGAGGGCTTAGGGGCCTTCATAACTTGAAATCTTAGGGTTTAGGGTTTAGGGTTTAGGGTTGCGGTATCATGCTTCTTGCGGTGTTTGATGTGTAACGTGGAGTAGGTTTTTGGCCGCCCGTCTAGCACTGCTCCGCGGGGCTGTTGCAGAGGCGGAGTAGGTTAGGGTGTAAGGTTGGGATAGTATTGAAATTTAAAATTCTACTTCTTATGTAAGGTTGGGATAGTATTGAAATTTAAATTTCTACTTCTTATGTAAGGTTGGGATAGTATTGAAATTTAAATTTCTATTTCTTATTGTGTTGAAATACCCTTTAAAGATGCAAAATGCCACCCCACTATGAGTCAGAATTGGGGTTCCATGCTTGCTTCCTGGCGGGCAGCACTCAAACAAACCGCCCTCGGGCTGCGGACACCCTAAACCCTAAACCCTAAACCCTAAACCCTAAACCCTAAACCCTAAACCAACGCAGCTCTCGGGCTTCGGTGCCCTCCTGGTCCCCAAACTACACCTACTACTACTGTTTGCGTAAGAACCCCAAAGGATGAAAAATCATAATCCCTATATTCTCCTTAATCAGGAAGATTTGTTGTTGTTTTTTCCTGGGTTGTTAAGCAACTAGTAGATTCTAAGCCCCTGTGTTTCTTTGGCCCAAGTGGCTCGAAAAGGATGGGCCAGTAGACCCTCTAACGCCTCAACAAGGCCCTTGACACCTGCAAGGGTTTGTGGTTTAGGGTTTAGGGTGGATTCTACAGGCCCCAATGGACTACCCCCAACCAAACCCTGAATTAAGGAATAGACCCTAGTTCATAATAATTATTGATCCTTAAGATAGATTAGGGTCTATTCCTTAACTAAGGTTTTCTTTTGGAAAATGAAGGAGAGCCTGCCCTAAACCCTTTTTGCAACTGGGCTGGGGGACTAGCCAGTCTGAGGAGCGCACATGCATGCCAAGACGCGGAGCCTCCTTAAGAGGAGCATCAAACCTTGTCGACGAGGACCAGCTCAGACGCGCGCATGCTCTTTTGGCACCGCTAACCGTCGAACCGTCGTCAACCAAGATTCTGGCACCACTTCGAACAGAAGGACTATTCGAAAAGTCGTGTACATCGAATGGTGAAGAGGGATACACTGCGAAACTAAGGCATCATACAAGTCATGCGACAACAAGAGTTGAATTGTGAAAGGCCTATACAACATGAGGAATCGGCTAAGGAAGTCCTGCACATGAGTAAGCGTGAACTCAGAGACACGGTACATATACCATCCCTCTTGCACATCCAACCAAGCAAATTCGTAGCCACCCTGAGCTGACTGCCACACATGAAGCACAGCGCTCCAATCGACTGTATGCTGCAAGCACATTCTAGGGCTCTCCCAGGTGGTGGCACTCACAATGTGTGCAACATCTAGCTCATCTCCAGAGATCTGCAAAGCAAGCTCCTTCCATTTAGGTCTGTCATTAGCAAGAGCAAACATGCCATCCAACGTCAACCCAGGGAAACTTGGAGCTAAGATGTGCTGTAGCCACTGCATGGGGCTCGCCCACGGGCCAGGCTTTCCACCAAGCGGGGCGGTCGTGGATTGCAGCAACATGCGACACAGTGGATGACTTGGACCTTTACGCAACAGGTGGCCTAAAAAGGTAAAGCGTCGCTGATACCAACACCTGATCCACGAGCAATCGGCATGCTGCGACAAGAACGCATATGCTGCACGACGTCTGAGCCTTTGCAGGCACATGGCAGGACCTGCACGATATTCACCCGGCAAATACAAGTGTAGGGTCTTCGTAAGTAGCGTGACCTGCAGAACACGCAGCGTCTGAACATGGTCTCGTCTCACCGGCAACAGCGGCAAAAACCAAGCGAACTTTGAAAAGATGTATTTCTGTATATAGCGCAATGCTTGGACTGGGGAATTCCAATGGTGAAGCTTGAGTATGGTACTATGGCACGCGTAACCTGAGTTTGCCAACTGAACCACAGACTTCATGAGGTTCTCGCCCTCTACTACTTCTAAACCCTAAACCCTAAACCCTAAACCCTAAAGTTTGAGCCGTGGGGGGTTCCTGGAGCCGAGCTTCGTTTCCAGCGGCGCGCGCTCGCCGGCGGCAAGCACCTGCATGGAGCTGTCAGGAAGACGTACTTGAGGGTTTGCAAATTCAGGGTTTAGGGTTTAGGGTTTAGGGTAGTTTAGGGTTTAGGGTTTAGGGTATTTTGGGGGGGTCCCTTCAAGGGGATTCTATTCTATTCGGGGTATGAAAGGGGGAGGTTCATGGTACTTAGTAGCCAATTGTAGCTGTACTTATAACTGTACTTATGACCATATTAGGGCACTTAAGGGGCTTATAAGTGGGTTATAAGTACAATTATAACTGGTTAACAGGTACCATGAACCTCTAAGTACTTCCCAGATCTTCCAAAAACCCTTAATTGAGGAACATACCCTAATTTATGTTAAGGATCATGATTATGATTTAGGGTTCGATACCCAGGCAGAAAAAAAAAACAAAAACAGGTTAAACTTCATTATTCCTTCTAACACAAGGAAACCCAAAAAAGGTTGAAAGTTCAACTATCGGCTAAGTAAGAAGAGCCCTCCGGCCAGCAGTCCTACGCTTTGTTGCCCTCTCCCTCAGGGCAGGAAGCCTTGAACAACTACTTAGTTGTCCAGTAACCTGGGGGAACTCAAGGTTCACCTTTGGGATTTTAAGGGGATTATACTAGCCGTTTAGGGCTTAGGGCTTAGGGCTTAGGGTTTAGGGTTTAGGGTTTAGGGTTTAGGGTTTAGGGTTAAAGGTTACCTACTCTACTACTAGGACTAACACAGATGCAACGACACACATACGCCCAGATCTTCCAAAACCACTTGATTACGGAATATACCCTACGAGTACTTCATAAACATGATCCCTGGCAAATATTTAGGGTATGTTCCTTCATTAAGGGGATTTTTGGAAGATCCGGGTACATGCGTACAATGGAGCATCTGCTTCTCTGGCAGCATAATCCACTCGCTCCAGGCGGACAATCTGCCTCAAACTTCCCCAGGAAAAAAGGCCAATACCCCGTCATTAAGGAACATAGATGATATTATGGATCTCTTAAAAAAACTACGGAAAATTCCGTAATTCCAAAGGGTATTGGGCTCTCTGGCCCCCCCAAAACCGTCTCCGACAAAAATCGCAGACAATTGCAGTGAAGTGTTCAACTTCAGTAGCGACTTCGACACTGCTACTGTTTGCTAAGAACCACCCGCCCCCCCACCCCCCCCCCCCCCCCCCAAAAAAAAAAGGCAAAAGAACCAATCCCCATCTTGCCCTTATAAAGGTAAGAAGAGCTTTTTTTTTTTTTTTTTTTTTTTTTTGGGGGGGGGGGGGGGGGTTCTAGGCAAAAAGAAAAGAAACAATCCCTAAAATGCCCTTAAGAAGAGCTTGATTTTTGTGTGTGTGTGGGGGGGGGGGTTCTTAAGCAAAGAGTACTCAAAGAGCCAAATATCCCCTAACTAAGGAGTATACCTTACATCATATTAAGGATCCCCTTTCTAATTTAAGGTATTTTCCTAATAAAGGGGTATAAAGTGCCCTCTGGGTAGTCTGCCAGCGAACCTCCACTGCCCGGACGAGGCTGCCGATGCTCAGGCGATGGGCATTGCGAGACCTGGGGTTAATGTAGGAGCCAGGTTGTTTTGGTGTGTGTTTTTTTTTTGATTTTTTTGGTGTATGTTTTTGGGTTTAGGGTGTAGGGTGTAGGGTTTAGGGCTTAGGGCTTAGGGTTTAGGGCTGAGAAAACCAAAACAACACACAAAAAATGCACAAAAAGAACCCCCACCCGTTGATGTAGGTGCCTAAAGAATCAGAACAGTGCTTTGGGGTTGTTCTAGTATAGTTATTTTAGGACCACAAGGGAATGATGTCAGCAATTATTCCGACCCCCATATTACCCTTACCCCACTTGCAGCTACCTCTGGCCCAGGTAGCCCAGTAACCATACTACAATAAGAGTACCCCCCCCCCCCTCCTTTTAGGGTTTAGGGTTTAGGGTTTTGTGGTTACCCTATAAGGGACACCTACTTGGAGGTTCGTTGGGTAGGGTTAGAAGTAGGGTTCTACGTAGGGGAGCTATGGTTATAAGCTTACTTAGGGTACCTATGACCGTACTTATAAATACCACCTCCAAGTAACTCTGCTTACATATCATTCCAGTGGCTCACCGCCAATATTTCCGATGATGGTACTTAAACTCTCAATGGCTGCCCTCCAACATCTCCAGCATGCACCAAGCAGAAAGGATGCAACCATAAAGGTGGAGCCCAGGGACAAGGAATAGCAGGCCTTTGCATACCTGGGCGATGACTTTCGGGAGCTTTCTCATCCCGGCCCCATCAGGTCTGGTTGAGGTTGATGTCTGGGTCCCTATGCTTAGAGGTTCATGGGTAGTTATAAGTAGGGCAAGTAGCCTAGAAAGGGTAATAAGTAAAGCTACCATACTTGTAACCCTACTTGTAGCTACCCATGAACCTCCTTGTAAACCCTAAGTCCGAGTCCTATGAGGCCTTATCCTGAGCCTACAGCAAACCGAAAACACCGACAGGACGAAGCCCCAGTGGACACGTGAAGAGCTCTCCATGGAAAAAAAAGGGCTACGTGTTCACCCTGAGAAGCCCGGGGCATTCTGCCTACGCCTAGGGCGCTTAAAACCTTAAAAAGAAACCCATCATGTCCAGAACTGCCCAAGTGTAGGATGCAGGACGGTTAGGATGCCCATCTTCCAAAAAGGGCGGAATACAACTGGAAGTTAAAGCACGTTGACTGCTTCGGTTCGGGACTTGATTTGCCTTTCGCAGCCATTATCATAAGCCTTGGGAACCCTAAACCCTAAACCCTAAATCCAGAACCCTCTGTTATCCGTCACGGCTGCCTCAGGTCGTCCATCGAATGCCTCGCCAACTCTTCGACAGCCTCCGCAAGAAACGGCCTAGGGTTTAGGGTTTAGGATTTGAAACCCTAAACTCTATACAGCTGTCTATGAGGGCCTAACCCCAACAAACCGGATTCGAGCAACCTTTCCAGATCCGCTCCCTCTCTCTCGCGCTCTGTCTCGCCCCAAACCCTACCCTCCCCAAAGTAGATTAAACTCGAAACCCCTAAGCCCTCAACACACCCGAAACCCCAACCCAAAACCCTAAAACCCTTCTACCCTAAACCCTAAACCCTGAACGCTACTGCAACCACGAAACCCTCGAACATTTAAAACAGCAACCCTACACCCTATAAGCCCTAAGCCCCAAGCCCTAAACTCTAAACCCTAAACGCTACTCTAACCTTGAAACTCTAGAAAGCTACTCTAACCTTGAAACTCTAGAAAGCTACTCTAACCTTGAAACTCTAGAAAATGCCAAGAAGACCCTTCTGGAGCCTGCTGCGCGGGCACCAGCACTGGCTGGGGGTCGGAGCCGGTATTGCGGTTCGCCTCCTCCTCTTGGGTTTGTGTGTCTCTGGCGAGGGTTTAGGGTTTAGGGTTTAGGGTCTAGGGTCTAGGGTTTAGGGTTTGGGGTTTAGGGTTTAGGGTTTAGGGTTTAGGGTTTAGGGCGCGCATCCTTCTGCTTCCACAGCTGCTGCATCTTGGCCTTCCTTTCGTGGCGCCGGGCCTGCCACTTGGAGGTTCAGGGTACTTTATAACCCAAAGGGTTTAGGGTTTAGGGTTTAGGTCAACTGTACTTATCACCCACTTATAAGCCCTCTAAGTGCCCTGATAGGGGTATAGTTGGGATATAGGTACAGTGATAATCGGGTTACTGAGTACTATGATCCGCCAAGCAGATAATGACACGGGAGCGGAATAGGATCGCTTCTCTCTAAAGTAGGGTCCCTTTTGGGGATCCTTATGATAAGGCTGCCCCTCTTCTTTAGGGTACTCTCCAAAAAGACCATGATTTTGAGACCTGGCCACCTAAAGTTGCCCAAAATGCTTGGCTTGTTGTCGTCGGTTGCCTACGAATCTCTTGAAAGGGGGGGGGGCTTTTTGAAACATGAGCCTACTTGGAGGTTCATGGGTACTTTTAAGTAGGGTCATAAGTACTGTACCCTAAATAGGTCGATAAGTGTACCATATACTTATAACCCTACTTTGTAAATACGCATGAACCTCCAAGTACAGCCTTTGGGGTTCCTACCAGGCAACTATACAGCAGCTGAGCCTCCGCCACACGGAGCTCGCTGTTGGCATCATCTGATGGGCCAAGAAACTTCTCCCCAGCCAGCCCGCGTTCCAGGAGCGTGATGCGTTCTTTGCGGGTGAGCTCACGGTGATCTGCTTCTGCTATCTCTGCTGGCGAGGGCGGTGGAGGATCAATGGAGCTCAAGTCAAACTGTTTCAGCCACTCTTCACGGGCGGTCTTCAAGGCATCAGCAGCCTGCAGCGCCTCGGCTGCAGCGTCGGGCTCAGCCGCTGGAGCTTCCGCAGCTTCCGCTGGTGTGCCCTCTGCGTCTGCAGGGGGCCCTTGGTCTCCGCCTGCTTCCCCCTCCAGCGTCTCCTAGTTCATGGTTGGGATAGTATTAAAATTTTAAATTTGTATATTCCTTATTGGGTTTAAGTACCCTTAAAAATGCAAAATGTTACCCAACTATGACAAAGTCTGAGCCTCGGGAGCGACTTCCTCCGCCTGCTCTGGCGCAGTGTCAGGTTCGGCCCTGGCTTCCGGTAGCGAGGCCGGGAAGAAGGACTCCCACACGGCGTCGAGCTCTGCACTCAATTCCTAGGAGGGCCCCCCAAAAGGCCCCCTAAAAGATACTCCTGAAGATGATCCTCTTCAACCCAATAAGGGAACCATAGAAAAATGATCCTCTTCAACCCAAGAAGGGAAACATAGAAAAATGATCCTCTTCAACCCAATAAGGGAGAAAAATATAAAATGTCCTAAGAAATAAGAAAACCTACCGAGATTCCGGGTCCTGGGCCTCCTCTCTCTCCTGGTTTTCCTGGGCCTCCTGGGATTTCTGGGCCTCCAGGGCCTCCAGGGAACCCTAAACCCTAAACCCTAAACCCTAAACCCTAAACCCTAAACCCTAAACTCGGGCCGAGTGAGAAGGCCTCCTTGACCTCCTCTGTGCTGTGGAAGCTTTCCCCCGGATCCACAAAGCTGTGCTGGTATTCCTATACTTCATGGTTGAAACAGTATTGAAAATGCACATTTCTATTTATTATTCTTACTGAGTTGAAAGTACCCTGAAAAACATGCAAAATTTTACCCCACTATGACAGAGATTCGTACTTGGCCTGCACCTCCACTGAGGGCTGCAGCAGCTCATCCTCCTCTTCTTGAGGTGCCGGGTGCGAGGCTTCACAGGGCTCCGGATGCTGCGGAGCCGAGCCTTAGCTGCTTAGTTCATATTAGCCCTTTCAAAACGTGCGCACTTTCAGGTCTACTAGGTCTTTTTTTGGGGGGAGATTAGAGTCTTCTAGTAGCCCAAGAAAAGTGCACAAAGTGTGTACTCATTCAGCTACTAAGGAGCTCTCTGATCGGCCGAAGGCGGCCGGAGCAGCTTCCTCCGCAGTCGCCAAGGCACTGGGGTCGTTGTGCCTTCCAGCGTCCGCGTGTCTTTCCTTGGCTGGGCTCTTAGGACTGGCTCTTCGGACTTTAACATTTTGAGGGCATTTGTAAAGCCTACAAGAAGGAGCTTAAGAGTTACACCCTAAACCCTAAACCCTAAACCCTAAACCCTAAACCCTAAACCCTAAACCCTAAACCCTAAACCCTAAACCCTAAACCCTAAACCCTAAACCCTTCAGAAGTGAGCCAAGGTTTCCGCAGACGCCGGGCGGGCACCGGGACCATAGAGCATGCGCTCCAAGGCGGTGGCGGCTTCATCCGCCTCAGCCTCTAAGGTACGACCCCAAGAGCCCAATATTGCTTAATTAAAGAATAAACCCTAAACCCTAAACCCTTAAAATAAGGAAGTTAAATCATATTCAGGATCCCTATATGATTTAAGGTGTACTCCTTAATTAAGCGATATTGGGCTCTTTGGGGAAGCGAACCCCTTCAAGGGTTTATGGCTCACATACCTTCATAGGAATGTTTTAGTGGTATGGGAAATGAACCCTTAAAAGGGTTTAGGGTTCATATACACCTTAGTAGGAATCATCCTGGTTTCGGGTCTCTGACCCCAATTTTTGGGGTTCATTTGGTCAGCAAGGAGCCTCTGCATGGGACCGGCGCTCATCGACAGCTCGGGCCGTGTATACTGAGCCATCCTCCTAGGTTTGGCTCCAAATCAGCCTCTGAAAAATGTTTAGGGTTTAGGGTTTAGGGTTTAGGGTTTAGGGTTTAGGGATATGATCCTCTTAAACCCAAGAATAAGAAAATATAGATGTCCCAAAGGCCTACCTAGTCTCGTTTCGATCCTCACATAGCTCTGGCCGGGTTGAAGGCGTCACAGGCGTGTCCACCCGAAGCGTCCCAGGAACTTGCCGGTACACTTGCGCTGCTCTGTCTGGGTCTGTTCTCTTGACAGACCTTGGCAAACCGCATCTCGCACCGAGGACTCCCCAGATCTTGCAAAACCCCTTGACTAAAGAATATGACTCGAATTTATACGAAGGAACATTATGTCATTATTATGAATTAGGATGTGTTCCTTAGTTAAGGGGTTTTTGAAGATCTGGGACTCTACTTGCCCCCATCCAAGACTACGGCGTGACAATGGACAAGCCAAGAATCCTGGCGCAGGGCAAAATAAAGAAACGCGGAATTCTACAACAACAGCACATGCATGACCCCAACCCTGAACCCTGAACCCTGAACCCTAAACCCTAAACCCTAAACCCTAAACCCTAACCCTAAACCCTAAACCCTAAACCCTAAAAAACATATATCTCTCGAGCCAAAAGCGACTGTAAGAGGAGGTCGAGCTGGTGATTCGCATCCTTCAGCCTTGGTAGCCCAGAAACCATATCATAAGGGTAGCCTGCTTAGGGTTTAGGGTTTAGGGTTTAGGGTTTAGGGTTTAGGGTTTAGGGTTTAGGGTTTAGGGTTTAGGGTTTAGGGTTTAGGGTTTAGGGTTTAGGGTTTAGGGTTTAGGGTTTAGGGCGAGACCCAGGAGTATCCTGTCTTTCAAGGGTCTCCAGAAGTGGTATATCCTAGAGTCAATAGTTTTTCTATCTTAGTTCTTTTACTTTTATCTCTTTCCTAATCCTTCTGTAATCTCAGAATTTGGAGGTGGTACAGGATGAACAATTTTCACCATTATCCACTTCTTTTATGACTTTATCACCTTGAAGTACAGGAAATCTTATCTTTGGATTATTCATCTCTAGTATATCTTCATGTCTTACATCTCTTAACCTTTGGACAGCAATTCTAAATCTGAGATCTTATTATCTGACATTAAAGCCTCCCATTATTTCCTTGGGCTTTCTTCATTACAGCTTTCATGCGTTTACATTTGCCCTTTTTGGTTTTCAAAAACTATCAGGGAACCCCAACCCTAAACAAAGTAAAAAAAAAAGGCCTACTCCGAGCCCTTGTTACTTTACAATGGCACCTTGAACAAAAAACGGGAAAAAGCGAACCCTAAACCCTAAACCCTCTGGGCTACCAAGTGGCGCTTCCACATCCGCAAGCGCCTCCTTCAACCGCTGATCCAGGTCGAAGTTCATGAAGATCATGGTAGGGGCTATGAGCCACGGATGCTGCAATTTAGGGTTTAGGGTTTAGGGTTTAGGGTTTAGGGCTTCAGGGTTTAGGTTTTCAGGGTTGCAGAGTTTAGGGCCCCAGGGTTTAGGGCTTGTAGGGGCCCAGTTACGCGCACTTGGACAAGCCAAGCCAGGCATGGGTTGGCTCAACCCAAATCTTCCAAAACCCTTTAGTTTCAAGTAGGGTTTAGGGTTTAGGGTTTAGGGTTGAGGGTACCCCTTAACTGAGGAGTATACCCTACTTCATACTAAGGAGCATGGTTTGACTTGGGGTATATTCCTTCATTAAGGGGTTTTGGAAGATCTGGGAAAATGCCCTGCGATGCGACAGCGTTGTGCCACAATACTCCAAATGGCACGTACCATGTATCATTTGGGATGCTCCCCCTTATACTATCCAGATCTTCCAAAACCCCTGATTCAGGAATATACCCTAGTTCATAATAATGATCCTTAGTATAAATTAGGGAATATTCCTTAATTAAGGGGTTTTGTAAGATCTGGGTCACAGTCCCGAAAAGGGGTTTTAATAGGAGGTACTAGAATCCCTATTAAGGACTGTTAGTATAAGGGGGAACATTCCAAATTATCATGTGCGGTATCCAGTCTAACTGCAGCCGTGCTCGCTGATTCCAAGCAGCAGCCACAAGCATCAGCGCAGGACCATCCTAACGAGAGGTACGGCTCTATGGGAATTCCCGAGTACAAAGACCCCCCACAAGGGATCCTATCTTGGCATACATCCCGTGCAATCCTTATAGTCACTAGGCACCTACCTGGGAATCTATAGGCCGTTTAGAAGCAGCAAAATCATATCAGAACCCTGCATGAAGCTCAGATGAAGCTCTTTCACATGGGAACCTCAAATGACCCTAAACTAAGACAAAGCAACACAAAGGATCACAATGGCGAAGCTATGAGATGCTATGAGTGTACCCAATTGCACTTCTGCCCCTCTCCAGTAATTCTGGGTCCACGGCCCCGGGAAACGCAGGCAACAATAGCAAAGACCGTAAGGATCCGCAAGGGGAGAACCCCGACTCTCCTATTTCCAAGACCCTAGACGCAGCCTCTTCTTTCGACTGCCGAGAAGACATTGGTTGCAACACCAGAAGCTGACCATGCTGGCAGACCTCGCGGCGTCATACGGCGTAGAGTGCAAAAGGGTGCTGTCAGCCTCAACTGGTGTGGGTGTGGGTGTGGGCGTGGGCAAGTGCGTTGAGGATGCGCGCGTGCACAGGGGCACGTGTGCGGGTGCGCGGGTGTGCGGGT